>VZSR01003803.1:51928630-51950828 GCA_013398615.1 Brachypodius melanocephalos
TTCTTTCTTTCTTTCTTTCCTCTTGTTATGGTCAATTACATCAAGGACAGAAGAGCTGCCACTGCACTGATGGTCAATTTTTTCATGCACTTTTGGAAGCTACTTTGAGTCATGCCAATATCTTCTCTTCGATAATTTTTGCATTGACAAATTTTCTGATATATCAGGATTTTGAAATGAATCTGTGGAGATGCTGCTCATGGATTGATATTTTAGAAATTGATTCTTAAAAAGTGTATTTTCTTGGCATACCTTGAGCAAAGCCTGGTACCAAAACTATCAATAGGTGTGATAAAAGAAGGATCATTTGCCTTAATTTTAAACTGCTTGAGAAGATAATTTTGCTATTTCTGTGCATCCTGCTCTGTGGTCAGACAACCTGTTTGTGTCTGATTTGTAACAGGGGGCAGTATTAATAATGGATGGTATTTAAAACTATAAGTTAGTTCTAACACAGATTTATCAAGAATTATAGTAGAAAGTATATACAGTATATATGTACTGATACACTAAAGTATATCATATATTGGATGTTTCAGAAAAAGCCTTCAGTGGGAATGTAACTGAGACACTCAACACAATGTGTGTTCTCAGAGTGCAACATACTCTCTGGTTCATTTTAGGTATACATCTATTATTTTCATATTTGCAACAGTAAGAGTATTTTCTACATTTAAATACAGTTTAGACTTCTTTTTAAGTTGACAGTAATATACTTGTTGGTTTGTGTAAACTTATCTCACCCATCCCAGTGGTTACAATGAAAATATATTACTGGATTACCTTTATTATTTACAGAAAAAATTGGATTTATATAAATTTGTAAAGCTTGTAAGTTCCAGCCTGCAGTGTGCTCCCCCTGAGGAGCTGGCTCCCTGGTGCTGGGTTTGAGAGGGGCACCATGATCTCAACCTGCAGATCTCAACCTGCTCATGGTCATTTGAAACCCATCTGTTTCTTGTGCCAGTGTTGCCTTATGTTCTTCCTTACACGTCCTTCTGTCTCTCTGATAAGCTTTCACCATTGTTCCTTCTGGTCTAAACTGCATCAAACAAGGTCAGTAATTATTCTAATCTCCTCTTGGATAACTGAACCTTCATTTTCCTACTGTCTTAGCATTTCCTTCTGTACATTTTCCAAATTCAGTTTATATTTTCGAATCGTAGCTGACAAGAACTGCATGTATTTCATGAATTGTGTAGCCAGCACTGCAATAACAGTTATTTTTTCCTTACTCCTCAAACATTTATGATATAATTTATCTTTGTTATATGTAACCTTGCATTGATTGCACATAATTATGATGTCAGAGACTAGACTTTCCAGACCTCTGTCCCTGGCTCTCTTCCCACTACAGTCAATCTTTCTGTCAGAGATGGGGGGAGGGGGTATGAAACTCTTCTATATCTTGCAATATTTGTCACAGAATTACAGAGCAGATAAGGCTGGAAGGGAACACAAGGGGCCATCTGGTCCAGCCTTCCTGCTCAAGCAGGATTGTCCTGGAGAACATGGCACAGGATTGCATCCAGAGGGTTCCTGAACATCTCCACGTCTCTCTTGTGCTGGGGAGCCCAGAATCAGGTACAGGACTCCAGATGTGACCTCACCAGGACTGAATAAAGGGGAGAATCATCTCTTTGGACCTGCTGGCAATGCTCTTTCTGATGGTCCCCAACACATCATTGACCTTCTTAGCCCTAAGGACACACTGCTGGCTCATGGACAGCTTGTTGTCCACAAATTAGTAAGGAACGAAAGTTTAAGGAGAATTGCAGAATGTAATTCTCCCAGGGAACACAAAGTTGTGGTGATAAAAAGTAATAAAAGATATCTGTTCAGAAAAATGCATCTTAATATCTTCCAAAAATCTCACAGACATTTGAAAGAAACTTGAATAATAATTGTAGGGGAAATGGGGAAAAGAGGATGCAGTAAAAATGGTATAATGATCACTTGCTAATTTTGGTTACTTATCCCATGGGCTCATTGACCCTGTGCATATTCCTCTGTGTTAATCACCATACATTGTATGTCATAACAGCTAAGAAGACCAGAATTTTCCTATGTTACAGTTTTAGTAGGCTTTACTGGGTAATGCCTGAATTCCTTGAAAACCAGTAAAAATCCTTCTGTCAGAGGGGTTTTACATATATTTTTTTCTTGCTTGGTCAATTGTGTGTAGCACAAGGAAGATAATGCCACCTTAGCTAGTTATATTTTGACTTACACTTACAAGTAATATTATGTTCCATGTGGAGATTATCTGAGATTGTGAGTGAAATAGATGGACAATGAAAAAAGTATATCTGTCTTTCAATGAGGCTATTTTGCTTTGATAGTTGTGGCTTTTCATTCAAAATTGTGCAGAATAACTGCAGTTTATTGTGCCCTGGAGACTCATTAAGGATGTTTCAGTAGACATGGGTGCAAAGCTGATATTTAAATCTACCCTCAACTTTAGAATAATATTCTAATTTATTCAAAGTCCACAGTTTCCAGCTGTGTGCAGTTTGTAAGCTGGGGAATTCATAGTGTAAATATATTCAGCAAAAAGTATTTCATAATGGAATTTTGAAAAATGCTGTAATCCAGTGACAATAACTCTTTCTGAATGGTGAATCAACATGCAGATAGAACTTTGCACTAGGAGTGTCTCTTTTTCTTTTTGTGTCCGTGAATTGAGAAACTTTAATGAGAACAATGTGTGCACCACAACGTTTTTCTAGGCCAAATTTTGTCCTCTTCAAAAAGAGTAGAAACTTAGCCTTGCTTCCTGCAGCAGAAATTATAAATATAGAATAAGCAAGATTATACTCACAAAGCAGAAAGATGTTTCAAACCGTAAACCCTATGGTAATATACCTGCAACCTCTGGCCAAGGGCTCTACTCTGGTAACTTGCTCACTCAGACAGGACTTGCTGAGGGCTTCTCAGTGGTCAAAGGAGAGATTCAGTACAGAAAAGTTGTTATCTGGCTAACACTGAGAAGATAGTCCACGAGTTAAGGACTGGGCCTGCAAAGTAACCATTTCTTGAATCCAGTGGTTTAGATGGAAACTGTTTGTGAGTTTAGTGATTTAGTTTTCAGACACACCAATCTCTCCATCTCAAGGTATTTCCTGCAGTGTCTGCTGACCTGCTTGCTTAATTTAACCATCTTCTACGTTAATATGGGAGGCTCAAATTCCCAGACCAGCATCTCAACATATGTGCACATGCCACGTTAGAAAGAATGAATATCTGCACTCTGAGAATGCCCCTTCCCTGAGTTTAAATCTAAAATGTCTTTAGTATTGATGGAAGAAAACACCTTTGTGTTTTGTCGTCTTTCTTAAAGGCTTTTCTCTAGAGTTGTAGACAAGCTACTCTCTATGATCTTTTTCAGCTTGAGCAATTCTGCAAGGTTAATTTAAAAAATGATCCCACAAAATTATTTTCTGGAATTCACATACACGCTTCAATAACAACTGGACTTTCATAAACAACTGAAATAAAAATGCTGACTTTTTTGCATAAATGACCACCTTTTTAAAAAATATTGCTGAAGAATGGAAGAATGGCCCTGTTGTCAGTAGAGACAAAAGACATGGTGAGTCTCCTGCTTTGTACAGAAATTACAGCATTAGTGATTACTGGTAATGCATGAAAAATATATACCTATTCTAGAAGTCAAAAGCACATAATGGTGCAAATGTTCCTAACTCAGGAATAGTTGCTGTGATAGTTGTGCTAATAACTGTGCATTGGTAAGTTCCTACCAAATTTTCCCCCTTATCAGTTCTGTGTGAAATATGAACACATTTTTCCTAAAATAAAGCCAAAGGATTCTAATTATGTTCTTTTGAAAGAAGAATTACACGTTAAAAGGCCTGGGGGGGGAATCTCAATAACCATCGTTGTTAACAAAGGTTTTTCTCTATCTGAAGTGTTTCTGAAGAGGCATGCTATAGGCCAGACATGACCAACTTTTATCCATAGCGTTGCCAAGCAACACTTCCTTGCATTCTTAAAGTTATTTCTCTTTCATTTTGCAGAGCCATAGGGTTGAAAGGGAGGGGGTATATAAGGCCTTCGAGTGAGAAAAGGGGCTGGAACTTTGTATAGTTACTTATTCTCTGTGTAACTGAGTAACACATGAGCATTCCTGTTCTGCCCCACAAAGATTCATTTACAGTGGCCATGGCTGTAAGGTGTGAGCAGGCGTGTGTATCTCATGGAACACACCAGTGTTTCAAATTACAAAACATGTTTTCTAGGAGTTTTTGAGGGTTGCTTTTGGGATTTTTTTTATAGTCACCAAATTGTTCTGTGGTAGAAGTTATCTATCATGTATCTCATGCTGAAAAGGGATTTGCAGTGCTTATAATGGGTGACTAACAAAGCAAAGACAAGAACAGCTGACCACTCCTCCTCATCATCATAAGACATTAGCTGCAGTCCAGAGGATTGGCTCCTCCACAGCTACATGAAAAAATCAACTAATGAAGTCCCTGGATGAGGGATGACATACTCACTCTACTAGAACTTGAAGAGAGACATTTTATTGGCTTGAGAGGAACACAGGTCTCCACAGGAGTTTGGTTGGTTTGGGAGAGCTGGCATTAATATTTAGATGTAGCAAGATGGTCTCTTATGCATTTCTAGAGGCAAAAAAAACTACAAAGAGACCACAGAAATCCCCCAAATGCAGGGGGTCAAGTTCAGCTGTGAATTGAGACACTGAATTTGAGGAACTGTAGTTGCCTGTATGTGACACAGATGTCTGAGCTCCTAGGATGGAGACAGTACAATTTATCTACTCTAGTGACATATCCACCCCATCCTCAAGGGATGGTGCAGATGATAATGTTTTATCACCTGAGCAGACCTCTTCAGGTATCTCTGCTTTTACTCTGGCCTTCTTATAGACAACTACATGAAGGTGTAGATCACCACTGATGGTAATGAGAATTTAGATGTACAGCATACAGGCTGATATCTGTGTCAGGATACACGATGCTGTCTGAAACCTAAGCTTAATGCTTCTCACAAGTGATAATTCACTTGCCTAAATATTGGCACCTATTCCTGTTTCAGCTCTTTGGAGGTATCCATCTGGCTGCTACATGCCAGCATACAGCCCTATGCCCAAAGCCCTGCCATTTCCACAAGCCTCACTTGCATATTTTGGACTTTGAAGTGATGCTGGATGGCTTTGCTTAGGCAGAGTTCTCCATGCCACCCAGTGCTTTGCTCCACATATACCCTTGTACCCACTCCCTAAGGCTCCAACCAGTGCAATTGTAAAGCAAATGGTTGGATTTATCTCATCATGCCCAGAGGTTTCAAGTGTAGAAGCAGATTTCAGTTTCCAGACAGAGTTTTCTAGGACCACTTCAGACATTCAGTATTATCTGAAATGTCTGCTAACTTCTTCAGTTAGGTATAATGCAGGACCTACTGAAGGATAGGTCTTGAAACAAGGTGAGATAATTTGGAAGATTTAAAGTGGTAATAGGCACCTCTCTTCAGGTAACTGAATTTCATCCTAGATGTCTATATCTAGGCTGTCCACCTCATACTTCTTTTATACTCTGTAGAGGGAAACAGGCCCTTAGAGACATGATAAAAATATCAAATCCACATATAAATGTCTGTTCTGCAAAGCTCAAATGTTGACATGCACTGTAATTGTCTAAAGCAAGGCAAAATTCAGGTGGCTGGACTTTCCCACTCAGTTTCACCCTAACTGTAAAGCAAGGATGCCACTAGTAAGTAAGGTTACATAAGTAAGGTTACATCTGCATTCTGTTTTGTGAGGAAACACTGCTTAAGAAAAAAGACATACAAGGTGTGCATTTATAACACCACTACCTACAGCTTGTTCAAACCTAGGTGTACTTTCATGTGAAGGTTTTTTAAAATGCAAAACATAGGCTAAGAGCGCGCCTTAGGATGTTTCCAAATGCTGCTCTAGATCGATTTACTTTGATAAAGGGGAATAAAGGTGTCTGAAGAGATGATAATGTAAGAATCACCTATGGTTTTCATGACTATATAAATGTTCCTATTGAGCCAATTATGCACTGGAGAGGTTAATAACCTCTAAAACAGTGAGCTAAAAAAGCTTAATAGTCTAAGATAGAGTGACATTTCTTATAATGACATTATGCCACCATTTGCTTGCACTGTTGGTAAAGGTGAAAATGATTCCTGATCTCATTCCTCTAAAGATTGTTTGTGTGGTGATGTTTAAGCAAGCATCATTGGTGAGGAATGAGGTGAGAACAGGTGTGAAGCAGTGCATTTATACACGGTAGATGGCAGGATTTCTGGGTGTGAAGGGACTGTATTGCCTGAATGTTATATAATCACAGAATCTCTCAAGATGGAAAGGATGCAAAAAGATCTTTAAATACAATTCCCTGCTTCTTGCAGGGCTACCTAAAAGTAAACCATGCAAGTAAAAGCATAATCCAGACACTTTTTGACCTCTGGCACTGTGACCATTTCCTTGCGGATCTTGTTCCCATGACAGACCACCCAAATTTTTTCTTACAAACAACATAGATATATCTGAGATGGTTTTCCTCAACAATTTTTCAGTTCTATCTGTTTTCTGCAGGGCTATATAGAAAGTAATCTGAAGTTAACCTCCTTTCATTTGTGAACCTAAGCAGAACATTTCTACCCTGTCAGAAACTATTGAAATACAGAGGGGACTTCCATGACCTCCTCTGATTACAAGCTGGAGACTCTTATTGCATTTTGTTTCCCATCTAGCTGAGTGAGAGGAAAATTACAGATACAACCCAGTGGGGAACATGATCCTAAAAGGGAACAACAGTGGGAAAAGGAGTGTTAGTGTAACAAAAGTTGAGAAATACCACTACAATGCAGTAAATACAGTATACAGTAAAATTAGTATTTTTCAGAAAACCGCCATCCACTAAGCAACAGAAAAAGCTCTTGATATAATTTCTTTGTGCTCTGAAAAGAAGACCAATGAATGTGATTGATTCTCTTACAATTTATTTGAAACATGTTCTCAGTCTGATTTATAAAATGCATCACTTTCTTTGACCTGAGTCTTAATTAATGCCAGCACATCTTGTTTAGAAATATCGTGGGGCCAGAAAGCTCCCTTATATTTTATTTAAATGTACCTCCTTTTGCTCATTGTCCTCTCTTGTCTTCATGACTTGAATGAAACATTTGGGTGCCCAGTAGAGATAATAAATTGTATGACATTTGCAAATGCCAGTTTAATAAACATCTCTGGAGATTCTGGGTATTGTCATTGGCTTGCCTTAATATGCAAGCCTTAGAAGGATGAAAAGCAACTGCTCTTTGTCAATTACAGCCTGTGAACAGATATCACCTGATGGACAGCAGAAGCAGATATACTATTCTCCTGACTGTCAGGCAATATAGCTTACCTAGCTAGACAGTTTGCTGTTCCACCAAAATTATTGTAGGTAAATC
This sequence comes from Brachypodius melanocephalos, assembly GCA_013398615.1. Lineage (NCBI taxonomy): Eukaryota > Metazoa > Chordata > Aves > Passeriformes > Pycnonotidae > Brachypodius > Brachypodius melanocephalos. The sequence goes on from VZSR01003803.1 coordinate 51,936,098, forward strand.
TTACAGGATTCACCTTTCTTCTCCAATTACTTCTCCCAAGTACTGTAGATTATTTCCCTTGCTTTGATAAATCTTCATTTTCAGTACTGGCATATTTTTGGCAGTTAAATATTTTTGTTTGTTCTCATTAAAAAAAAAAAAAAAAGGTTTTTTTTCCCCCCAAACCTATTTTTCCTTATTTTTTTCATATGTTTCTGATGCACCAGAGTAAGATTTGACTTCCCCAGCCTGGGCTGTTCAGGTGTAGCTATAAGCAGCACAGCCACTTCTTCAGGCTCTAAAAATGAGATTTAGCCTCTCTGTTTACATTAATTCCATCCCTTGGACTGCAAATGGGATTCTAATTTCCCATAGTAAAACACAACAGACTGAAAAGTCAAAGCTGCTCATCAGAATGAACACAATGCCATAATATTTTTGTTAGAAAATATTGCAAATCCATTTACAGGATAGTTGCCACTGGAATGCCTAGAGAGGAAAGAGGAAATGTTGAAATGCTGAGGGAAAAGCAACTTCCAGGGCTTCCTTCTGATGGAAATACTACAGTGTTGCGGGCTATGCTGGAAGAAGAATGGGAGAGGTAACTCAGCTTTTGCAGTTTAACCTTCAGGAATGTCTGCCAGTTAGTAGAGAAATAAGCATGAATAAACACACAGAGAGTGGAAATGTGAGCTAACATGGAGGAACCTGACACTTGGCACAAGCGAGTAACAGAAATCATAAGAACTAACATTGAAAAAAAAGCAAATTTAGGGAAATAATGCCTAAAAAAAGGGTTCAATAGAAGAAAGGATTATCCCAGATACTGTTCTCCTTCATGCTGCTGCAGAAAAACTACTCTAATGAAGCCTCTGGCATCCTTTAAAGGCACAAAAATTAACTATTATTTTTATAATTCACTGAGAGAGAAATGGATACACTGAGAGAGAAATGGAGCAAAGAGATATGTGACCCAGGACAGCAGCAGAGGACATTGGCTGGGGGATGATGCTATAACTCGTAATACTTGGGTTCCCAACAGATCTCACCCTCTTATGTCTGGAAAACAAAACAGGGAGATTTTAAAAGAGGGCTGGAGACAGTGATAGGTATTTCCTAACAACCAAGTGCCTCTTTTAGAAGGCCTACTCATGTTCTTTTTGCACAGTTTCCTGCTGACAGCTGTGTTTCTCTTCAACCTGACACTCTTTTTGAGAATATATCAGTTACATAATGAAGAACAAAGAAGCAGGAGGAAGACACAGACCTTGCTTTTGCTCTTTTGTTAATCATAGTCTGTTAAGTGCACAAAACTCTATCATACCATTCAACTTCCCAGGTGGGACTGGATCTTGGAACAAGCAAGTTCAATGCTATTGACGTCAACAGCTTCACAGATCAAAAAAAAACCCCTGTTGTGCTTTTCCCCCTGTGTCTAGAAAAATGTTTTTTCAGAAGAAAATGAGTTGATAGGGATCAGGATAAATTTTGCTAAAATGGCTGTGGGTAAATGCAGAAATTACACTTGTTAAAAATTTTTTTAGAAAATGTTATATCACGTTCATTATGTCAAACAGTTTGTCTTTGGATAAGTCTGGCACTCCACTTCTGTGGTGCAAACCAAATTTTGGGTAATAACAATCTCTTACAGGAGCCTGCTGTGAGTATATTGAGTCCAAACAGTAAATTCGTGGAGAGAATGCAAAATCTGTATTTTATACTTCTGATTGTGATCTACAAACTGCCTCCCTAAAAGCTCTTTTGGCTTTTATTTATCATCCAAGTCAGATGATGTGGGGTTTTTCTGTTTTGTTGGTTTGTTTTTCTGTTGTTTGCTTTTTGGTTTTTTAAAACATTTTCTTTATTTGACTACACAGTTACTTTCCATTCTGTCTGTTAAGTGGGTGACCTGTTTCCATCATGTTCTAAACTTCGAAATTTCCTTGTGATATTCACTGATGAAAAACCAAATCAGTAACACAGAATTCTGTAAGTTTTCCACATTAGAAAAAGCCATCAGTTCATGGAGAGAAAAAATATCTGGGATAGATAAAGTCTAAGCAGGCTAATTCACATGCATGTTTTGTAGAATTTTGCCTTGTTTCTCTTTAGAAAAGCAAACAGCTTTATTTTGCTTCTGGAATGAATGTAATGATTCTGCTCAAGAGTTGAAAAGACTGGGTAATTAATGCATCCAATTTCAATTTTTTTTTTTTTTAATGGGGAGCTTCATCTTATAGAGTTAGGATTGAAGAATCTGTCTGCAAAGTAGGTTCAACTGCTTTTTAACTTGAAAGAAGAAAAACTCTGCAGAGGATGTCCCCCTGGAATTCAAGGAGGAAATAAAACCTGGGTGTGTCTCTGGTACCCTCCTGAAAACATTACCTTTTGCATCCAGAAAACTCTCCAGAGTGGCAAGAAAAAGCAGAATTATGGCTTAGAAGAGTAACTGTTTGAGACTTAAAAAACATGAAGCTTTAGAGTTTGCAATTGTTAGATAATACAGGCACTCCTGTAGGCACTGGGGAATACGGCACACAACAGCCCAAGCTGGATGTGCACAGAATCAAATCTGACCTCCACTCTTGGTTTTATAAATGGGTATAAATGAAACATTTAACTTTGGACCTGAGCAAAGAATTAATGATATGCCCTCTATGTGGGCTGCTAGCTCTAACACAGATCTGCACTAACACAGAGATACAGCTGTCAGACCAGAACCAGTTCCAGCTCTCACTCCATACCCCTGAAAGTCTTCTCTTTGTGAAAAGCAGTAGGTAGATAGACATAGCTCACTTTGGTCCCTTCCCATCTTTTCAAGGCACGGTTTGAGCCATTAATGAACACAGGTCTTCTGTAGAAACATGCAATTGTCTCTACCCAATAGCGCTCATGTATTCCCCTTCCTGTCATCAGTGCCAGAATTGTAGCAAGAATCTTAAAATCATTGTTTTTTAGCTCTTTATAAGCACCTTTCTTCATTTCATCTTCACAGCCACCTAAGTCTGTATTGAATTCCCATTGTGCAGAAGAAAGGCAGGATACAATTAAATGATATCTTGATCTTGTGGGTCCCATTTCATTTTCCTGCAACTTCCTCTTCACATCTCTCAAAGAAAGCACTAATAATTCAAATGCTGTTTTTGTGACCATTTCTATTTAATATGTTATGAGCTCAGATAAAAGGTATTAGCTCTGAATTTTTCTGTCTTGTGGAGAAGATCAGGGGACTTGCTTTGGCACTCTGGCACTTGTCACCTTTTTAGGATTACTGGTATCAACTCTCAGATTAGTAGTCTACACTTTTTGCCACAGACTGTTCCATGTACCGCTCCCATCAGAAAGCATTGTAATGCACCATACCCAGTCTTTTGCTCCTACTTTTTCTCCTTCCTTTTTTGACAGGACACACAGTTTCCTATGTCTTCTGCTAGCCCACCACATTCCTCCTCCTTTCTGTGCTGTCATGTCTTTCCATTTCCTTTCTGCTCAACTCCTCTGCTCCCTTTCCATGGTCATCTTAGTTCACTTCCCTGTCTCCTGTCACTCCTTGTTACCTGCTATGCCTTTCCACTTATTACAAAGGAGATTTTGTGGGGAAGCTGAAATAGCTGTAGGCTTAGATATTGCCTTAAGTGATGCCTTGATACTGTGAGCCTACTGTTTGTCAACATTTGCAGTTATCTGAGTCTGTCACAGAAACTGTGTCTCTCTCACAAACTGCCACAATCCACACCCCTTAAATTCCTATATACATTGAAGGTTTTCTTTATGTGTACACACTCTTATTTTTCATCCTTTTTTTTTTAAATACAGCTTCATGGATTTAAATAGGATCCTAACCAAAGACAAGAAACATGCAAATTAAAAAAAAAAAAAGTAGATTCCCATTTGATCACTCAGTGATAGGAGCAGGACATTAAGACAATTCCCACTACTACAAAAATTATAAGATTTGGAAATCTGGAAATGTAGTTAAAGCATTGAGCAAACATAGCTATTTGTTCTTTTTTTTTATTATTTTTTAATTTTCCTGTGAAAGTGGGAAGAATATAATTGAAGTATAAATTTTAGATAAAGCGAGATATAATCTGAAACATAAGGCTTAGCTGTGATTGCCCTGTGTGGATCTTGAAAAAGTGTCCTGAATATATATTCCTGTGTAACCTGCTTTAGGCGACCCTGTGTTGGCAAAGGGGTTGGACTCTTCAGAGGTCCCTTCCAACCCTAACGATTCTGAGATTCTGAGATTCTGTGAATATGAATTAACCACTGTTCCCATTGCTATGTTAATGTGACATGCAGATAGAGCACTTCATTGTGACATGGCAACACTTCTGTACAATCTCATATAATAATATTTCTTCTTACGAAAGCGACTTTGATGTTTGGATGCTATTTTTATAACTATTCATCAGCTTTTCTTCGTACTGATTACACTTAATACATACCAAAATTGTTTCCAGGCAAGTACTAATTAAAGCTATCTTTATGGACAAATAGGAGAAGAGAAAGAAAACCAGTCTGAGTACAGAGTTTTGCCTTTAACCCTTTCATACACATCTAAGAAATGTCTTCAGGGTTTCATGAGGAAAATTTGATAGCACTAGTCTATATTGCTTTGTTGTCAGAAGCACATTAACATTAACTGATTATAATGTCCTAATAATATAAGAACACCAGAATTAATATCCCTACTTACATGGAGGAAAAACAGCTAAGTTTCACAAAAAACCCACAAAAACCATGGTTTCAGTTATTTCAGACACACATTTTGCTCTTCAGATTTGGGAAAAAACAAGGTGAAATTATACCACAAATTTGAAATGCTGAGAATGTTGCTGCTCACTTCGCTCAGAGAAGGAATGGCACTGAAACGGATTTTTTTGCACTGCTCAAACCAGAAATTCTGCATAGTTTATATTATTTAATGTATCACTCTTTCAGTTTTTATTCTGATTTTATAAGCATATGTGGCTTACAAGATTCTGGTGTGTTGCCGTCTGTGTGTGATTTAGACAACTTTTAAACTTTGAATCAAGCTCCTTCATGCTAAGATTCTTGCAGTTAGGATTCTTGCAAAATAGGAGCTTAAATGGAGAATAGATATACTTTATTTTGTTTTCACATGGAAGAAAGGCTAAAATAAGACCTCAGGTCTATTTTCTTATTACAGAATCAATATATGCTTTGCTATATCATTTGTTCACCATTTTACTTGTCTAGTTTTTCCAGGACTTGTTTATTCTGTGCCTTTCAGCTTTTGAAGGGTACACATAAATATCATTGAATCATAGAACCATAAAATAAGCTGAAGGGACCCATCAGGATCATTAAGTCCAACTCCTTGCCCTACACAGGACACCTCAATAGGCACACCATGTGCCTGAGAGCATCGTCCAAACACTTCTTGAATTCTGTCTGCCTTGGTGCCCTGACCACCTCCCTGGGGGATCTTATTCCAGTGTCCAGCTACCCTCCGGGTGAAAAATTTTACCTAATATTCTTTAAACTAAACTTCTCCTGATTCAGTTTTTTGTTATTTCCTCGGGCCCTGTCACTGGTTACGAGAGTGAAGAGATTGGTCCCTGCCTCTCCACTTTCCTTTAGGAGGATATTGAAGACCACAATGAGGTTTCCCCTCAGTGTCCCCCAGGCTGAACAGAGCAAGTGGCTTCCCCTCAAGCCCTTCACCATCACAAAATGTCCCTCCTTTGAAACCTCTCTAATAGCTTAATGTCCTTTTAAAATTGTGGTACCCCAAACAGCACACAATATTCAAGGTGAGGCTGCCCCAGCTCAGAGCAGAGCAGGACAATCCCTTCCCTTGCCTGGCTGTGATGCTGTCCCTGATGTCCCCAGCACAGGGTTGGCCCTCCTGGCTGCCAGGGCACTGCTGGCTCATGTTCAACTTGCCACTGACCAGGACCCCCAGGTCCCTTTCCACAGTGCTGCTCTCCACCCAGGTGCAGAATCCTGCATTTTCCCTTGTTGAACTTCATGTTGTTGGTGATTATCCACCTCTCTAATTTGTTGAGGTGTCTCTGCAGGGCCTCTCTGCCCTTGAGGGAGTCGACAGCTACTCCTGATGATTCAATGTCTTCACCAATGAGCATGTCCTTAGGTCACACAGTTCAATAGGTCTTACACACAGGGTACTTTGAATTAGGTAGGTGTGAAAGGATACCAAATGAAGGGGACTATTTGGCTTTTCTCTGTGCTTCTGAGTGACATGAAATTCATGTCAGCAATGGCTTTGCTCCAAAGCTATGTTAGTGTGGGGAAAGTGATTTCAGCCACGGGAGCAGCCAGGTTTAGGCCGTGTATGAGTGTCTTCTTGATGCCATGGCTGCACTGATTTGGATAAATTGGCTTAGACAATCAAATTTGCCTGAAACAGGCCAGTCCTACAAGACTTGGACAGCCTAGAGATTTTTAAGACACATTGTTACGGATGACTCTGATTCTGTCTGTCTTTTATACTGCTGCTCATGCCCAGATAAGTAAATAACTGGCAATGGGCATGTGGTTACTGCAAGTTTACAGGGAATCCTGAAATGAGACACTTGAATTTAAATGCTGCCAGTGTTTTAAGACTTGTGGGTATTCGCTAGAGATAAAATGGAAATACACAGAAAATATAAAACCTTTGCAATTACCCATTTTTGAGTGAAAAACAGTATCTATTTTGGTCTTTAATTCTTACATATGGCTAAACCCAAAATGAAGAAAAATCTTAAAAGAGCTAAGCCTTGACACAGACTATTTAAAATCACATTAAGGGTATAAATGTGTTTAAGAATTTTACTACAATGGAATGACAACCTGCAGTAGGATTGGACCAATATTTCTGCAGGCTACAAATGTAAGACTCACCTTGGCAAGGTCATGATATAAAAAATGAAATCTCAAAACGTTTTTCTAAACAAATGAGATGAAACTGGAAAGTGGAAACAGAAACTAGTTGTATTTAGTATATGTCAATGTGTTATGATCTGAGAGAAATAGAGATACATGCTAGGACTGTGTAAGATAATATGAAATAGGCCATGAACTTTGAATAATTTATTTAACTTACAAAAAATGATGAAATGATGGATGGTTCTGATTTAATGTTTTTTTTTAATTTGATGTGCCAATTATTACCCAAAGTAATTGAAGAAATAACCATCTGAAAGCCTTTAACATACTCAACAGGACTCAGATATCTACATTTTCTACTTTTTCCTCTGCTATAAATAATGAGTCTTTTGACTTTCTTTGGACAGACAAATTCAGTGAACTTTAAGATTTCTTTCATTTTTAGCCTGAAGTTCACATTCCCTTTCTGCCAAAAATAAGTTAATTGAAGATATGCGTGATTCTCTAATTACCACAGGTATATCTTATTTTATTCTTCATCCAATAACTTTGTCTTTTTTATTTGGGTCTAAGTGAACAACTCTTATCTAAATGCTGGTATGTTTGGGTTGATGCAATTACCTGGAGAAAAATCAAAATAAATATAATCAATACATCTGATTCTGGCAATGGGCATGAGGCTAAATCCTTGAAGATATACAGAACTCTTGAATAATCCCCTTTTGTCAAAGGAGATTATTACATTGTACATACGTTGTACATACTCTTGTTCTCAGATAAAATCACCCCAACTCAGCCAAAGATTTGACACTTATGAAGTCCCTTAGCTGTTAAAAATAGGGCTTTGGTGAGATAAAATCCATATGCAGAGCTTGTGCTCCCTCTGTGTACACAAACATATCTGTCTGGTAGGTTGAAAAGCCTGTGTTACTTTAAGGTTTTATTGCCTGGAGTTCAGATAGCTATCAGGACTTTTATAGAAACATCCCTAGAGTAAGCCATATTAGCATTAGTTATTAGCCAGAGCTTAAGGTAAAACATCAAATACTACTGTGAAGTGGCCACTGAAATCACAGCAGAAGAGTACTGGGATCCCTTTCTCTTTTGTTATGTGTCTTTAGACAGTCTATCAAATTTTCAGTGGTAAAACAAGTAATTTACATTATTTCAGATGCAAATGCCTTCATTTGCATGTGTGACTAAATCTGAAGGCAGTTTATTTGCATCCTGACAGTTAAGCTCCTCTTTAAACAGTTTACTGAAGTGTGACCCCTGCGGAGTTATGTCAGTATTTGCTGCCCTCTCAATAGGCAGATGTCCTGTACGTGTCCTGTACTTACTGAATGGATGGACACTGAATCATGGCAAATGTGTTATGTGAAATTGCAAAACATCAGTACACACAACTTGCTTAAACAGGAAATGTCATTTAATGATTACCTTTTGCTGAGGTGATTTTGGACTTCTAATTGGGTGCTGATTTAGATATTTGCCTCATTTGCTATAAAGATTATGAATTTACAGAAATTGTTGCTGGTAGCTCTTTGCTTACCTTCTGTACATTCCTTTGTAAAAGCTTCTCTACATTAACAATCAGTTATTTCAGAAAATAACCTCACCATCATTACTCTCATATTAAGACGACACACCAGTAAGAGAGCTCTGTTGGTCTATTGTCTTTGCTAATTGTGTTCACAAGCATGGTGGCTTTCAATATTTTTGGGACAGTTTTTCACATGTTTAAAAATTATACAGGCCAATATCTGTTCATCATTAAGGGGCTGAGGTGGTTAAAACAAATTATTTAATCCTTTTTAAAGTCATAGATGGCTGTATGGTAAACAATCTATAAATTAATAGGTGTTCTGTTCTAACCAGAACAGGATTCATTTTTGCAGTAGCCAGGAGCAGGCATGGCCAGGACCCAGAGGTTATTCTACACCACCTCCTATCATTTCCTGGAGTTGGGAGAAGGGGTCCCTTTTGGGTTGGGGTAGTGTGGTGACAGTCTGATATTGTTGGGCTCTGCATGGAATAGTGGTGAGCACTTGACCATGGATCATTTGCATCTCTTGTACACTTTTGCTCTTAATATTGCTGCTAAATACTGTTCATTTTTCTTACCTCATTGCTCATTCCAGTAAACTATTCTAATCTCAACACATGACCTTTACCTTTTGTACCTCCAATTTTCCTCTCCAGCCACCTGCAAGGAAAAGGAGAGGGAGATGGGGGAGTGAGCAAACAGCATGTGGTTTGGAGTAAATCCATTGGGAACTCTAATTTAGAGAATACAATTCCTAAACAGAAACAATAAATAAAAGGGAAAAGTCACAACCTACAAGAATGAACTACCTAATTTCTATCCTGTAATGTACCACTTATCTTCAGCTGAGATGTTAAGAGGAATAATAATGAAACTAGTGGGGAAAAAAAAGGCAATCTTGTTTGCAGGGTGTATTAGCCTATTTTTCTTGCTGATCTTCTGCAAAATATTTTTTTTTCCAGTGAAAGAATCGTGGCAATTTGTCCTCTGACACTTCCTATTCTGGTCTCTCCTAAACATTGCAGCATTGTATATATAGCTTTTAAAGAAGATATCTTTTGACTCCTTTTATTGATGAGTTTTCTTAAGTCTATTCCAAAGCTGCAGTGGAAATGTGACTGTAAACTAGGCTGAATTAGGTTGATAGTTTAAATAAATCAGTATGAAGATGATTTATTTTTTAACTCTACATTTAGCAGTGTAAAATTAATTCTAATGTTAGATTAAATATTTTAAAGTCAATTATAGGAATAATAATTTGGGAAATGACCTTCTATTAGCTTAAAGCTACAACTCGAATGTATTTTGTCTCCAGATTGTGCCTACATAAATGATTGCTTAATGCAATATTTTTTTTTACATTAGTATGCCTGTCTGCTACCAGCCTGAATTCTGTGCAGGTTGGTTATATTTTCAAAAGAGTAATTATACTATTGATACCAGTGTGGATAATCAAATGGCCCTACATTGTATACAGCACTTAATGGAAACAGATGTTATTCAAGCTAGCAAAATGCTGAGACCTATAAGAATGCACTGAGAGATGGAAAGCTGAATAGTTTATTCTTGCAAGGGAAAGAAGGCTATTACTTTGAGAAATTACATCTCTCCTTTCACTCTCTTTGCTGGTGCAGCTCCTATTAAAATCAAAGGAAAGTCTCCTGTTGGCTTCAGTGAGAGCAGACTGGAGCTTTGTAATACCTGTGAGTCTCTGAAATAGAATAAATCTTCCTCTCTCATTACTTTAGTGGTGGCTGATTTGTAAGTCTCGAGTCCTACTGTCACCTTCCATGCCATGCAATCCAAAATATCACCAAAGCACTTGAACTAGATCCAAGCTAGTATCCAAGCTCAGCATCTCAAGAGAAATTTATGCTACGGGCAAATTGCCAGGTGGGAACACAGTGGATGGGACAAGATTTACGGTGCTTTTTAGTGTAATTCAAGGCACAACTTCCAAGAACTGGAGGCAGGAGACAGAATGAACCAAGAGTAGGTCTAAGTAGCACGTCCATTTTTTGTGAAATCTAAGAGATTAATTGGAATAAAAATAAGAGCCAGACTGGGGATGGATTATTGCTGAGGGACAAGAAAAAAAAAACAAAACCAAACCAAAACAGAATTAGTTAGTATGTGCCCATCTTTATGTAAAGAAACTACTTGCAAATTCCAATATAGCACTTTAAATACACACTATATGTTCAATCAGTTCCAGCTGGAATAAATCCATTTATTCTCAGGTTTGCAAACCTAAACTGATGTGTAGTTTTTTGTTGAGCCATGTACTAAAAAAAGAAACATTTTCAAGACAACAAGACTCAGAGATTGCATAGAAGAAAAATAGAATATTGCAAGTTATTGCTAGTTATGCAGAATAAGTAACAGCAAAATGATCCTTTTTGGGAAGGAGTAATGATTACAGCTCTCCAACCCATTGCAACAACATGAAGCTAATTCAGCACTGAATTTTAATTTCTCGAGAAAAGATAAGTGGAGCGGGAAATATAAATTATTCACTCGAATTTCTGCATGCATATTCTTTCTGCATTGTGGTCTACCCTATAGTGTTTACTGTAAAAATGCTCCTAAGTGTCCCTCAAAACACCAACAGAACATTAGGTTCTAACAAATTTATCTATTCTGCCAGAAATACCTTTGATGAAGACTTTTTATAAGAATAAATAGAAAGAACCAGGAACAGAGATCACCTCCTTTTGCACCAGGCAGAGGGTTAGACTCGATAATAGGGAAAAAATACTCACTGACAGTGGTCACACATTGGAGCAGGCTGACCAGGGAAGTGCTGGAATCACCATCCCTGGAAATGTTCAACAGGTGTGTGGATGTGTCACTTGAATAGATGTGAACACAGACGTGCTGAGTTAACAGCTGGACTCAAAGATCTTAAAGGTCTTTTCCAAAATTAATGATTCTATGCTTCCATGACAGAAGTCTTTTCTTCCTACTCAATTATTTCAAAATTCTTTATTTGAGGCAATGGAGCAATTTAATAAATTAGAATTTTTGTAAGAGTAAGAGCTGAAAAAGTGGGCTCCTTGAGCTTGAAACTTGACATCTAGCAATTTCAGAGATGTCTAATGTTGAATCCACTTGTTTCCTCTGTATTTCTACCAGGTAATATGAGCAACCTGTAGTTGCTCAATGCTCTTGCCTAGAGAACCTGGGCATACAGACTTGGTATTTAGGTTGCCATAAATAAATGGGAGGTTCAAAAACTGGATTTTTTTCAGCTCTCATTCATTCCTGAGCTATTCTGTGGAGGAAGCCCTTTACATTTTAATGCTATTGTTCACATTGTTTGCATTAAGGTAAAATACACCAAATACTTAGAAACTTACTGTTGCTTAGAAAACAGTACTTGTGAGACACTGCATCTGTTTTCTGATTTTTATACTCATTTAATGAACTTTATAAGTCTATAAATTGGAAACAACAACAACAAAAAGAATAAATGGATTACTCTTATGGAAGTTTCAGTTAAAAAAAAAAGAAGCAAAGTGAATGCATAGTGTAGTCAATCAGGAAATATTATGCTAATTGCTGTAAAGATAACATCTGTTCATACTCTTTAGATTATTAACACCTTCTACACTCCAGCAGGGAAGCATCCCATGCAATGCTAATCTTCCACATGCAAACAACTGCTGCTCTTTCGTAGGGAAGTGGATAATATATTCTTCTCTCTGACAAAACAATAGGTGAGCAACAGCAGGCAGAACAGAAGTTTTACGACTTTGAAAATTTCGTTAATGTCATTGGTGCTGCCAACTGTACAATGCATATGCTACCAGTAGAAAACCAATGTGTTTCTTATTAAAAAAAAAAAAAATCACATCCAACCTTTTATACATACATAAAACTACCAGATTAGGCCAGCTGTTACTTTTTTCCTCTTTCACTTTATCTTAAAATAAATGCTAAACCCAACATTATTTCTGAAGTGGCTTTGTGAAAAGGTCGATTTTTTGCTTTATAAATCACATCTGTAACCTTATTATGGTGTTCACTCCTTATTTTATGGATTATCAGCATACTGATACCTTAAATTTTCTGCTCATTTTAGAAAAGAGGATAAAAAATGTTATCCTTCCCTACCAAGGAAAACTGCCTGTGATCTGGGAAAATGGGGAACAATGTTTTATCTACAAAAGATATGACTTGAATAGTAAAAAAGACCCCACTCTAAATCCCTGTAATGTAGGATTTGAAAATAGACTGTGAAGAAAAAAACACAAGCAAGCCACACAATTAGAAAGTTCATGGGGTCCCTGATCTAGTGCACTTAAGAGTTTAATTAGAGTGAATTGAGACATTTAAAAGTTGTAAAAGCCATGACAATAAAGAGTAAACAAACCTGAAAACATCTAACCGTGAAGGAAATGAGCTTGTCACATGACAAATCTATCCTTAGTGCTATGTTGTGCCCTTCCTGTGAATGAACCACAAGGCAAGCGAGGCGTTCTGGGTGTCTGCTTTGGCAAAGCTGCGTGCTGGCACCTGCTGGTTTTGTTGATAACCAACAAGATTAAGAGGTTGTGACCCTCACAGGTTGTGTCTCCCATTCTTCTTCAGCCCTTGCACTAAAAAAACATGTCCAAAACAAAGGTTTTCCACATATTTATTATTTAGGCAAGTCCTACCTAATACCATCCTGTCAAATTGCTCTCTATCTGCTGTTCTCCCCTGTCCTCTTAGAGAACTCTTCAGGTGCCTGTGTTATCCTGCATAATTTTGCTTGTCATGGGGCACCCCAACAGCAGTTGTGCCAACAAAAATCAGGAACACTATCTCTTGAAAAAGCTATGACTTTCTGAACAGATTGTTTTTCATTTATTTGCATCGCTCATAAACTTCCCAGCGTCTCTGGTACTTCTGGTCAGCCTACAGCTAAGGAACATCCTTAACAGCGTGAGTCACTCTCGATGAATCAGCTCTGCACCACTCTGAAGCGTTGAGGTGCATTTTGCATCACTCCAGCTAAGGTTTGAGGTCAAAGAACTGCCAAACCACAAATTATCCCCTCCCTTTCCTTTGCATTCATGTACAGAGGGACACCATGACGTGTACCTATCTATCTTTTTTCTCCCTAGTTAGTACTCCGGCTTTGTTTTCTCCAAGAGATATTACGTGCAACAGGCTATTTGCTTGTGTGGATAATAAGCTGTTCCACAGCACATCTCAAACAAGAAGCCACCTTACTTCACTGTTCACAGAAACCAGGAAATGAAAAAGCATTTATTTCCTGAGACGTTATTTTCTGAGATCTGGAAAAAACCATCTTCTCTGTGAAAAAACCATCACATTCTCTGTGGCATAATACAGGTATCAGACATAGACAAGGTGATAGCTGGCAACAGCATACTAGAGTTTGCAGATCTTTAAGGACCCTTTTCATAGAGTACAAGAACTCTTGATCTCCATGTCTAAGAAACCAAACAAGGAAGGCTCAGCATGACTAAGTCAAGACCTCCTCATGAGACTTAAGGTCACGAAGGAAATGCACAGGCAGGGGGATCGGGTGCAGGTATCCTGGGAAGAGGATGGGCCTGCTGCCTCTTGGTGTAGAAGTGGGGTCAGGAAAGCCAAGGCACATCTGGAGCTTGGCAAGGATGTAAAGAATAACAGTTATGCCAGCCAGAAAGAGAAGGACAAAGAAAGTGTACCCCTCTGCAATGAACATCACTGGCAAACTGGTAACAATGGAAAAGGCTGAGGTATCCAACCCTTTTGTCTCAGTCTTCAATGGCAATCTCTCCTCTCACACCTCTCAAGTGGATGGACTGCAAGGCAGGGACTGGGGGAGGGAAGTCCCTCCCTCTGTAAGAGAAGATCAGGTTCATGATGATGTGAAGAACCTGATAGTGTATACATGACCAGACGCATCCCAGAGTCCTGAGGGAATTGGATGATGTAATTGCCAAATCTCCATGATATTTGAAAATTTATGTCAGTCAGGTGAAGTCCCAAGGGACTGGAAAAAGGCAAACATTACCCCCGTTTTTAAAAAGGGTAGAAATGAGGGCCCTAGGAACTACTGACCTGTCAGCCTCACCTCTGTGCCTTGGAAGATCATGGAACAGACCCTCCTAGAAAAGGCACATGGAAGATAGCGAGGTAATTCAAGACAGCCAACACAGCATCATCCAGGATCAGTCTGTCTGACCAACCTAGTGATCTTCTATGAGGAAGTGACTAAACCAGTGGACAAAGGAAGGGCTACATGTCATCTATCTGTACTTTTGTAAGGCCTTTAACATGATCCCCTACAACAGCCTACCTTCTAAATTGGAAAGATATGGATTTGATGGGTAGACTGTTTTGTGG
>VZSR01003803.1:51950928-51985652 GCA_013398615.1 Brachypodius melanocephalos
GACACAGGCCTGTTGGAGCAAGTCCAGAGAAGGGCCATGAGAATGATCAGAGGAATGGAGCATCTCTCTTATGAGGAAAGACTGAGACAATTGGGATTGTTCAGCCTGGAGAAGAGAAGACTTCACTGTGACCTTGTTGTATCCTTTCAGTACCTGAAAGAGGCTTATAAGAAAGATAGGGACAAATCTTTTTAGGGTAATTTGTGATACATCAAAGGCACGGAAAAAAAAAACAAAAAGGAAAGAAAAAAGAGAAGGTCAATTTAGATAAGATAAAAGGAAGATATTTTTTACTGTGAGGGTGCTCAAACACAGGAACAGGTTGCCCAGCAATGTGGTAGATACACCATCCCTGGAAACATTCAAGGCCTGGCTGGATAGGGCTCTGGGAAACCTGACCTAATAGAAGGTGCCCCTGCTTATTGCAGGGGGTTGTTCTGGGTGGCCTCTAAGGGTCATTTCCAACCCAAATGGTTCTATGATTCTACAGTTCCAGGCTGACTTTACCAAGCCAACCTTCATTTCTGGAACATCCAAATCAATTCTAATGCGTATTTCCTGATAAAGGACGTGATCTGATAGACATGATTTTCACTGTTTCTTAAGGATTTCCAGTGTAGAACCCTGAGCTAGTTCCCTGTGGATTCCTTCTCAGACAATGGGTGCTTTTAGAGTAAAAGTCATTTTGGCAAATGGAAGTGCTTAATTTAGGATGAAATGAAGTGAACCACAGAAACAGTTTCACAGATAATAAGGAGAGAAAAGAGTAATTCACTGAGATGGAAAGTGTGTTGTATTAGATTAATACTGTCTTTTGCATTTCACTTACAGTAAGCTTTGTCCTAATTTAGTTGAATATTCTAATATGGTGGAAGTGCACCAGCTTGTAACTCTATTTTAGCAACATCCTGTGCATTGAAAACATCTTTAACGAATAAAAACTTTCACAGAGGTGAAATTTTGTTGAGTATTATCTTAAAATCCCCAGTCAATTTTTTTTTTTAATCTAAAGTGAACTTAGAAACCCTGCCTCCTCTTGTTTTACTAAAGGACAATTCTATGTTAGAAACATCTGCAAAGCTTATTTTGTTCTAGACATTTGAAGTTCTGTTGGAAATAGTTTGAAATTAACCCAGTCTTAGGAGTTTGCTTGGATATTCAAAATTCCATTTGGTTTCCTAGCTTCTCTGCCAAGGATTATGTGGTGCCTGATTTTTGAGCCTAGCTCTTCCCTAGCAATTACTGTTTTAACTGGAGTGTAAAATTAGGCATCTCCAAAATTTGTATCCATTGATTACAGTAGTGAAAAGGAAAAGGGACAGATAGCTCTTGAAGAAATATTCATCTGTAAATATGATATAAACACGTGACATGTGAACAAAATAATGTTTACTGAACAGAAGGCAAAAACAATGTAGCACAAATCATATTTCACATTTAGGATTGGATGCATAGGAAGTATTTAAAATAGAAATTATTTTTGATATACATTAGGAATGTCTTTAACCTACACCAAATCTAGAAGCATATGAGGGATCTTTTCTACATACAGGAAAACACTATGGATAAGGTACCAATATAATTCAAGATTTTCCTTATAATTTAATCTATGAGTTTTTTGACATTTTTACGTAAGTATCCAGATGTTTTCTAATGGATATATATTTTTTTTTTCACTTTTAGTGGTGGAAATTTGGAACATTTAATAGAAAAATATCTATGTAAATGTAAAAGGTTATATTTAGGGAAATGTTATTATATTATATACAACTTTCCTTTTTTTGTAATCACTCAAGTAATGAATTGTACACATCTGATGTAAATGTTCTTGTGATCACTCCAAAACAAAGGAAACATCCTATCTTTCCATCCTTTTTGGGAAACTTGTGTTCTAAGGAAAACTTTCTTATTAAATGTTGTCTTCTGCAGAATAGATAACATGGGGACCTCTGTATGAATCAACATTTTGTCTGTTTCCTTATCCAGCAGAAGCTGAAAAAAATACTCCCAGGTCAGCAAAGGTTGGTACGTATTGTTTTTGTAACTCTACATTTTCTTTTACTTTTGTTTATATCTTGGGTTTCCCATTTTTGTATATGAAGCCTATTGTTCTGATGTGTATGATAACATTCTGTTATTCCATGGGAAACTGGCTAAATGTCTTGAGAAGCCTGGGATGGATTCCAATATTTGATATAATTAGGAGCATCTCAAGGTATGTTTTTTGCACTAGTGAAAAACAGAAAAAAAATTTGCTTTTAGTGCTTATATAATAGTCAACTCTGCTAAACTGTAGTGGGGTTTTAGAAATTATTTTCCCTTTTTTTTTTTTTTTTTTTTTTTTAAATTGTGCACTGCTCTTTTTTCTCTGTTTTTCTCTGCTGCACAAGGATGTTGCTCAATTTCCTGAAGGAGACTGCCATAAACTAGCTTGAAAATGTCTTTCATAACAGTAATTTAATCTTCTGTCTCTGACTTCATTGGATTTGGGTCATTTCTGGAGAAACTGGTCATCTACTTAAAGGAAGTGCTTACCTTCACAGCACAACTAATGCTTCATTTACCTTGCTGATTCACAGAAGGTGCAAGCCAATCAGAAGAAGTGATTCATGAGGTACAGTTGAGAAAAGACATAATTTTTGTGAGAATATTAATTGCTATTTTGTAGCTTTTGCTCTTGTGTTTTAATCCTACAGAAGAAACTGATATACCCCTGCAAACTCAGAGGATTCTGGTGGACACCAAGAGGAATAACTCTAAAGATTTTGTGCTCAACTTCCTGCTTCATGGTTCTCCAGTCAGGCCAAAGCTAAATATTACCATCCTTCCTCGACAAGTGAGAATGCAGAGAGACAGTCATTGTTGATTTTGTATGAGCTATGTAACCTCTAATTCCTCAGTCTAACAATATGACCTTTGCTTCTTGTAGGAGATCAGGAACCAGAAAGCCTCCTGCCTTCACTGAAGCCAACTTTAGGCAGAGACATTTATTAACAGGTTCCATACGTACATATATATCACATGTGCATTGACTCTGTATTCCACATTCCAAGATAATTTACAGAGGCATAAAGACTGTGAAGGATTTTTCCAGACCTTGGCAAAGACCAGACCACATCCAGTCTTGATCCTGGGAGTTCGCAATGTGTCTGCAAAATTGAGGTAACCCACCTGGCTACTCATTTTGCTATGCAGAGCAGCTTTTGAAGCAAGACTGTGTAGGTCCATGGAAGACAGATTAGCTAAATCTCCTCTTCCACACAGAGCAGTCAAACAGGACTCTAGGATGAAGCTTCTTCTTGTCTGGTTAATCAGAGTCTGCTGCTCTAGCTAAGATCATGAAGGAGCAAATTTCATCTACATCCAGGCTAGGACATAATGGTCTGGATGGGTGGGTGACTGCCTGGGTAGAAAATTGTTTGGATTATCAGTGGTTAATGTGTTGTGCCCTGTGTGGGTGCCCATGGTGAGTATTGCAGAGGTCTGTCCTGTTTAATGTCTTTGACACAACTTGGCAGAGGTGGCAGAACGCATTCCAGTCGAGTTTGCAGGTAATACAAAGTTGGAGCAACATTTGATAAGCTCAAGGGTAGGGCTGTCTTCTTGGCTGGAGGAAGGTGCCAACAGAAACCTCATAAAATTAAACAAGGACAAATGCCAAGAACACAGCTGGATCCTGTGTTCATTTTTTGCTTCCCCCAAATATGAAAGAGAAGGCTTAGTGGAGAACCCCAAGCATCATGGGGCTGGAGTGCTTGCCCCACATGGAGAGTTGATCCTATTCAGCCTGGAGAAGGCAAATAGTTTCCCCAGAACCTACAAGGAGTCATTAAGGAGCTGGAGCCATGATTCTCAAAGTCCTACAAGGCAGAACATCCATGGGCATAAGTTGAAACAAAAGAGAAAGTTTTTCCTGAGAATACAGTCAGGCAGTGGAGAGGTTCCTCTGATAGGCTGAATGGTGGCCATTCCTGGAAGACCTAGTTGTGCAAAGTCCTTAGCAACCTGGTCTGACCTCATAGTTGACTGTGCTTTGGCAGGATTTTAAATTAGCTGGCATCCCAATGTCCCTTCCAACCTGAATTTTCCTATCAGTTTTATGACCTTCTTTCAGCAGCTTCCATTTCTGGACTGTTTTTTAACTGAGATCCTAAGCTGAAGCCTTTCCAGAACGTTTAGAAAGGAATCAGTTTTGATTCAGATTGTTTCTCACCATCCTTCTCTGTGAAAAAAAGTGTCTTCTGTCACTGGATGAAAAAGAAAATGGGAAATTAAAATCACCTGACTGTTAGGATATGCAACACAGATTCCTACATCTGGACTTGTCTAGGCTCACTGTAACTGATAGAGAGAAATGTTATTTTTGGAATGACATTAATTTCATCTGAAGGTAGATGTCTAAAATACATTTTCTGAATCATGCACAAGTATATTTTTCTCCACTGGCTGTATTGCAACTTCAGGTGAACAGCTGAGTTGCAGCTGCCTGTAATATAGCTGCCCACAGAGCTAAATGAGATCATTCCTATCTGAAATGCCAGCAACTACCCACCACCCTTCCTATCTGCTCTGTACACTGGGAGCTGTGTGACAGGTGGAGACTAGCTGTCTCCTGAGATCCTTTGTCTTCGCAGGTGGGTGCATGTGAAGCCCCGTGGAAATAATTCAAGGGTAGAATGAACCTGTGGGCAAAAATGGGTTTTTCCATTGTACAGAAACCACAAAGGGCTGACAGAGGTTCAGAAAAAAATTGATCTTGATAACAAAAATATTACAAAAATATAACGATTCTTGCATGTCTGTCTTGATGATGTGAATCTGGTAGAAATAGTCTAGCCTTTCCCTGTTTTATATTCGGTAGATGACAGCACAAATACAAGGAAATTGGCATTGCAATTATGTACCTTAATCCTACCACTTGAATGACAATCCCAAATTATTCCTGCTTGCAGAAGGATAAGGAGCCTGTAGCTGATCTACCTCACAGTTCAATGTACTGTGTGCTGTTCCTCTGACTACTTCCAGTATATGAAAGAATCATATGCCAGGGAGCCTGGCCTGGGTTGGAAAAATTCAGGAGTGGAAGAGGAAGACAGTTTTAAGATTGAGGCCTGAATGAGCCTTTATATTTCTTATACACAGATACACACACCTGCAGGATACCTGGGTCATGGAAATTAAACATGCTATCTCTGTCAGTTCTGGTGATTAATGTGTGGAGACCTCTCCCATCTCAAAGCACCAGCACATCAACCTGATCAATTGAGGCAAGTGATGTCAGTTGTATGGAGTCATATTTTATAGAAGCCTCAATTTTGCAATTTTAGGACTATGTTAATTTACTGCCTAAGTACAGCAAGTTTAGAACAAAATTCATTTTGACTTTTCTAAGAACCATACAAGTTCCATTTCTGGTTAGAATCTTTTCATAACTACATTCAATCCTGTATGTCAGAACAAAAAAATTAATACTTTTGGTCATGTTCCCATTCAGTCAAAGGTAAAAACACAATTTTGTTCCTTATGTTCCTTTCAGAAAATAATGTATGACTCATGAATTTACTTTTTATTACTTGATAATATTTTTCTGCCATTTCCTCTCCTCTTCCTGCTGTGTGATTTTCTGTGAATGGTTTGTGGCAGCCACAGCATTTGAAATCAAGACTCATTCTGGCCAAGGGTACATAGAGGTTTTCCACTTTCTAATTGAATGAGCATGTGACAATTAGTGTAATGTGTATCTGAGAGAAAAAAAAATTATCAAAGATGTCAGCAGGTAAGCAAGAAATATGGAACAGGTAGAGACTGAACAAATTTAGAGATTGAAAAAGTGGGTATGTGGGTATTTTTGCAATTTAAACATTTTTCTTTTCTTGGTCAAAGTCAGACCACTGACAAAGCTTCTAGCTCATTATCAGTAGAACTCAACTAATTAATGAGATTTTTCATGAGATTCAATGAACTAGTTGCACATGAACATAATAAAAATAGAAGGCATAAGACTGATTCAGTTGATAAGGAAGATTTTTGTCATTGATTTCAATGAAATCAGGGTTCTACATGAGGTATTTAAAACTTTCAAAATGCAACCAAAGGAGTGCACCTGCAGCACACATAGGAGGGAAAAATATCCTGTGGGTTGAATTAATTTTGTGTGTAATTAAGGGTGCTGAATCTTGCAAAAGTAAATGGTTTATTCACACAGTTTTGCATAGGTAGAACTGGATTCTGAAGAAATATTTCAAACTGTAGTTTGTAAAGTCAAGCATTGTGGAGCCCTGAACAGAGCTTGTTTTGATGCTCTCCATGCAAGAGAAAAACTTTCATGGATTTGGGGAATGGAATGAAAAGAATTATGTCAGCAGATGAAAGGTAATTAAACCTAAGGAGCAAAAGATGTAAAACGCAGTTGTTTTGTCAAGTTCTCAAAGCTGCACACAACTGGGATGTGTGTGCTGTTTCTTAAACTGCAAATATCAAACTAAATAATTGGCCTTGTGATCACAATGGCATGTATCTGGAAAAGACACACTTCTGTTTAGATTAAAGGATACGGAAAAGATATAGAAATTGCTCCTCGATAGTTAAACAAGGTGGCAGGGTTGCTTAAAAATATCTGAAAAGGAAAGAAATGGAGAAGTTCATTTTGGGGGAACTTGCTTTTAGCAGAAAGTTTATTCATGCTAGAATGAAGGTCCTACTTCCTTCTATATAGTGTCTTCCTAACTCAGCTTTCAGGGGTATATTGAGGGAGAATAGTTAAGAGCAAAACCAGCAAAAAAGACACATTTCTCATATTTTAATTTGATGATAATTCTTAAAGTGCTGAAGAACTCTTTGTATAGGACAAGGGCTAATGATTTTAAACTAAAAGATGCGGATATAGATTAGTTTCCCAGGAAGGTGGTAGATGCCCCATCCCTAGAAACATCAAGGTCAGATTGGACAGGGCTCTGAGCAACCTGATCTAGTGAAAGATGTCCCTGTTCATTGCACAGGGGTTGTACTCCATGACTTTGGAAGATTTGTTCTAAATCAAACTTTTCTATGATTCTATGAATTCCTGGCCTCAGAGCAATGGGTTCTAAACTTAAGGTGGATTCAAAGATTATTTGAAAAGGTGGAAGAGTCCATTGTGAATATTTCTGATTCTGCTACAACTACAGATGGTAAGCCTATTCTTGAAAAGTATCTCTACTCTTCCTAAACATATATATATATTTTTTTAAAAAAAATTTCTTTCCTTCTGCTCTTCACTATGTGCTTGATACTGGACTAGACAGAACTTCAGTCTGACTCCACACAGCTCCTGCTGTGGTTAATCTGTATGAGTTCTGTGTGGTTTCCCTTTCTCTTAGATTGAAAAGATGCAATGGTTTAGATGGGGATGTTCACAGCATATTTTCCATGGATTTTCCAGCATATTTATTCAAGTTTAATAGGAATTCCACCAGAACAAAAAAATGGGGCTCTGACTTGAATGATTTTATTCAGCAGATAATGACAACTACCTAAGTTCAAAGTCATGATTGCAAACTATTAATTTGGTACACAAGGAAACAAAGATCCTTACTTTCTATTGTCCTATGTAAAAACTTGTGTTTACCGCTACCTAATATTTGCCTGTTGTGTACAGAGTAGAGATCTAGATCTTCTTGGGTACTGGGGGAGACCACTAGAAGGGATGAGAGCTTCAGCATTTTCTTTCCATTACAACAGTAACTCCTGAACAATGAAATAATTGTCTCTGCTTACATCAAGCTTCAGACTGCTGAAAGTAACAATAAAGTTGAACTGCACTTTTATCCTAATTTGTGAGGATGTTAAACCAAGAATTTTCTTTAGCAGAACTGGAGTCCTGAGTTTTCATGTCTTTTCTTTTTAAAGGAAGTCCCCACAGATTTTTGTCACATTCCTCAATGACTGTATCTGATCCCTTTATCTGCCAATAGCAAATACCTCTGTACAGACCAATCATGTCAAAATATTAGTGTGAACTTTTAAACACTAAGCTAAGTTCACAAGGGCTAAGCATTGTTCTCTAAAAGAGAAAATTAGATTCCTCATGGTCAGTGTAAGTATCAAGGACCATGAAAATTCTTGTACTTTGACACTAGATAGGTGTCTTCTGAATTAATCACTCTAATATTTATTCCCCTTCCAGCTGATGAAGAGGAACAGGCAATTCTAATGCCTGATTAAGGTACTATTTTAGGTAACTCGAGGATGAGTTCAGCAAGAGAGTTTTTTCCCTTGACTAGCAGAAACTGGTCATCACTAGTTCGCACATAGTTGCTTTAATGAGGTCAGATGAATCCAGTACCTTCCTCAAAAATTGTTTCTGCCCTCCTTTCCACCTGTGACCCAACAAGCAGAGCAATCTGACTTGCTTTGGAAAAGCCGGGTGGCTTTATGAAGATGCAGTGATCCAAAAGCATTGTCTTTTCATCAATTAAAAAAAAAAAGCCATAGCAGTAAAGGAACAACCACAGCCTTATATTGATGAAAATCACATCCATCTCAGCAGTGATAATTTCATTTTTTTCCCTACCAAAACCTGGGAAAAAAAAAAAAAGCTGGGAAAATTTGTTCACATATTGAAGTCAGTGGTAGCTGCTTCTTTTCCCATGAGGTAAGTGATACTTTTTAATTAAAAGTTACATGTGTTATTTTTGTACTTCTCCCCCAGTAATTGGTTCACTTTTTAAACAAAATTTATATTTTCAGATAATCCAACTATGCAGTTATCAGGTGATTGTGGTACTGTATACACATAGAAAAATACAGTAATTATTAAAAGTTTCCATTTTAGGGTGAATAAAAATATTAACATAGGTAGGAAACCCATTAATTTGCTAATTTAAATACACACTCCCTCCCCAGCTGCCTGATTAATTTAATCTGTAGTGCTCTGGACCTCCTGGAGGCAGAAATAAAGGATCAGTGGGTACTGGGAGTACAAGCGACTTCCATATCTTTGTTTTTAGTATTTCACGAAATCCATCCATTCAAATGTACTAAAAAATATAAAAACTTACCCAGCACAAGCAGAGCTCCAGCAGCACTGGGGTTTTTTATCCTACTCCATGCCTACCAGATCAGAGGTCACTGTGCAGGACACAGAGAAGCTGTTGGACATTTCCAAATCCTGCTGTACACATTTGTGCTGATAGCTATTATCAGCTATTTATGCTGATAGATAAGAAGAAATTAAGAAGAAATTAAGAAAATAAGAAAAAATTAAATTTCCTCTGGATATTTCATGGAAGCTGGAAATAATAAGCATAATTGGTATTGTGGGATTAAAGAACCCATTGTTCTACCTGGAACAAGGGCTTTTTGAACATCTTTCCCCTAGCAACCACAACACTCTCAACTCCACACTGCTCTCTGAAAAGTCCCAGGGTGCATTCCTGTTTTTTCCTGATCCTTTTTATCACTAATCCAGCCAGCAGCATGGCAAAGGGCAGGTTTAACATCCTTTTCAAATTTTATTGATACCCTAAAATTAACTACTGAAGCTGCCTCTGCCAAGTGAAGGTAAGGAGATGAAAGACTGAGAGGGGAAACATGAGACAGAGTTGTGGCTTTGATCTTCCTTATGCACTCACATCAATTGCATGTGGATCAAGAGCACCACAATAACTGCACTGGCATATCCAGTTTGCCCACTGCAGTGTACCAGGACACCTCGTGGAGTCTGCCTTTTCTAGAGCAGGTCTGCTAGAGCAGTCCCCTCAAAGTCTGAACGAGAGCAAGACATGAGAAGAGAAACAACCACACTGACATTCCCTGTGTGAGAAGACACACTCTGCTGACACCCTGAGTACTGTGTACAGCCAGAGGAAAGCATGTCTTCTTTGTAACACCAAAGAAAGTAGATGATGTTGATGTCTGCAGTGTGTTTATTCCTCTGCAATTCTTCCCATTAGCCCATGGAGATTGGGGGCCTTTGCTTTATACCACTAAAGGCTCACTGTTCACCCCACCACACTACGTGCTGCTCATCAATGACATTTGCTATAGGAAGATGGCTCTCTCCCCAGCTGTTGCCACAGAACACTTCTTGTCTAACTTCTCAGATACAGAATGAGTAGACAATCTGTACATTTGTGCTTTCAGAACTCCTCACCTAGTCCTTATTCAGCTGGCCTTCTCTTCATTCTTCCAAACAGCTGCTGTGTTCTCCATCTGCCTGCCTTTGTTACCACTCCTTGCTGCTACACTTGGCTTTGCTGATTCTCTCCCAAGATCTCTCATCCAAGATCCTCCTGAGTTGGCTGCAGCTTCCAGCAATTGCTGTGATCTCTGGTTGTCCTGCAATAAGTGCTGTGAGGGCTGCCTGCTTCCTCTGGATGGATTCTCTCCAAAGAATAATTGTTTATCTTGAAACAGGCAAATGGCATTATTCAGGCAGCAATCTTTCTAGGCATTAATACTTATCCAGGCTTTGGCACCATGTCAACAAGCTGTGTTGTCTGGTAGTATTTTCTCACTGTTTTGTAAAGCTAAATGATTGAGCATTATCAGTTATTAAAGAAATTTTTCATTTTAGGTCAACTGACAATTGGGAAGTTTTAAATATTCCAAGTGCCTTTTTCATTCCTCTTCTGTTGGACTATTAAATAGAAAAATGAATTATTTGCACAGTCCTACTGAAGATAATATTTTTATTCTCCCTTCATTATCATCTGACACAAATAACATTTTCTTACTATTCTATATTTGGCCATGACATCATTTACACACAGCTGGGAAAAAAGTCACCTTCTTAATTATAAATATCTGCAAATATTAAGGGAAAGTTGGAAGAGAATAATTAAAAGTTCAAACAAGAATTATTACTGAGAAAAGCAATGCTGGTTCTTTTAATACAATACAAAGTCCTTGTTTGGTAAGTACCTAGTACACAATGAAGTATATTTTTGTCTCACAAGATACCACAGAAATAACTGCAATTATTCAACTGGAACATGCAAAGGCTTGATAATGTGAACTATAGGAAATGAGAAGATAAGGTAAAACAATTCATATCTCTTTCTCAGCAGCAGAAGGAAGAGCTGAAAAGGAGAATAAAGAGCACTCATCTGCAGGACGCATATTAGGACTTCCTGATATTCCTATGCTTGGAAAAAAACTGCAGATATAACTATAGCTGCAGTTCTTATGCACTATGATAAGATAAAAGAAAAAAGGACTTCTTTGGAAAGAACATTTGTCCACCTTAAGTGCGCTAAAATCTGAATTTTGAAGTCATTTACATAGAGAAAGATGAATTGTATTATATATTCTTGCATCTGAGACTGCAAAATAACATTTGGGGGGTTTTAATTGGTTTATGCATTTAAAAATACCTCGTTTTCATTGTAGTGTTTTCAGGAATGGGCCTGAAGTCAATTTTAGTCATCAGTTTTACATTTCACATGGAAACAGCAAAGAAAAAAAAATCTTCTGAAGGAGGAAAATATGTTTTTGAGAACAAAGAAGTGGGCACAGGGACTCCAAGGCAAAAAAACTGAACCAAACCAAACCAAAAAAACCCACCTGAAATTAATTCTGCAGTATTTTTCTTATGATCATATAAAATGGCTTGGGTAGGAAAGGATCTTAAAGACAATCTAGTTTCAACTCTCCTGCCATGGAGAAGGATCCATTCACTGGATCAGCTTGCTCAGGGTCCTGTCCAACCCGGCCATGAACAGTTCCAGGAAGGAAGTATCCCCAACATCTCTCAGCAACTTGTTCCAGTGCTTCATCACCCTCTAAGTAAAGAATTTCTTCCTAATATCTAAACAAAACCTAACCTCTTTCAGTTTAAAACTCTTGTCCCTTGTCTTGTCACTATCTGCCTGTCTAAATAAAGCCCCTCTCCCTCCTTTTCCTCTAAAACATCTCAAAGTACCTGCAATGAGGTCTCCCTGGAGTCTTCTCCAAGCTGAACAACCCCAGCTCTCTCAGCCTGTCTTTGTAGGAGAGAGGTTCCCACCCTCTGTCCACCTTCCCAATCCTCCTCTGAACTTGCTTTAACAGACCCACAGTATTTCAGGTAGGCTCTCATGAGAATGGAGGGGGAGAATCACCTCCCTTGATTGCTAGCCTCTCCTCTCTTGATTCACTGTAATTCCCAAAGGAAATTTTCCTTGAAACAGGAGAATAAAATGAGACATTTTCATTCTCTAAATAAGATATATGATACGTTATAGCATTATACATCCAGAGAAGCAGACTCCAATGAACATCCTGCAGTAACACCCAGGAGTCTGTCCTTCAGAAATATCACTGGAGAAAGGTGGAATGGGCAGGGTAGGCTGCAGGGCATGCTCTCTGAACATATGCTGTGAGGACATCATACAAATTGGGCAGTAGCTGAAATAGGAGTTCATGTAAAACAGAAATCAGGAAGGCTGACTTGTGTACAGCAGTGGGGGCATCCCAATAGTTAATTTGAAACAGGGCCAGATATGCTCAGCCTGTGATGACCTGACATTTGACTAAGTCATGTAACACTGAGCTGTTATTGACTGCTACTGCTCATACTGGGGAATCACCATTGAAATGTCCTTTGCAGAGCTGCCCCTTTACCCACCAGTCACTCATCCAGACTTCAGCCTTGACGGAACATTTCAGAATTCACCCTGTTGCATTTCAGACCATTTTTAAGGGTTTTTTCTTCCAATTTTCAGGATCACTGTTGATCTCACCAAATACTCTCGGCCAATTTTGACCTTTAGAATTTGATTCAATACTTCTTTCAGGGAAGGGAAATGTTTCTATTATCTTTAGAAAGAATGTAATCAGTCTCTTTATAACAAGTTTATCTCAGAGAAAGTTGACCAATGTCAGAATAAATCTGCTTTCGCAAAATAATTGAACTTTTTCTACAAAATGCAGCTTGGAAGAATAGCATCATTATAGAGAACAAGTTGTTCTGGTGGACTGCTTATCTCAGAATTAGTCCCTATCTTTCCCTTTGCTTTTTTGTGTTATACTCTGCTGATTAATTTAGTTGGGTTTTGATATTTTATAAATTTGCTTTTACAGTCAGTATTTAATTGATTTTGCCATTAAAAATTCATAAAATGCTGAAGTTGTTGATCAATATAACAAAATTTACAACAAAATAATTAGAACAAAATTATAACTAATAATTATTAATCAGATTTCAAGTCACATGATCCAAGCTGTACTTTTATTCTGTTCTCTGTGTGTGCTCATGACAGTGGAATGTGGCAGTGCTACCGAGGTGCTTTGATATTTCTAGTCCAGGTACTTTAGGAATGTCATATAGAGCTTTTGATACAAGTATATATCTGAATACATTTTTCTTTCTCTACAGCTAGGACATTTATCTTAGTCTCACAGAGGGAAAACTTCAGATATGTCTGGTGAAATTGCATTTCACTGAATGAAATGATCAGCCTTTAAAACTAACCTCAAATCACGACCTGAATGTCACACAAAAGTTTCAGGGAGTGGAACTTTAATGTAACAAGCTAGTTTTTAAAGGACTCAGGATTTTTAAACCCCTTTTGTTACTTCTGAGCTCTTTGTCTTTGCAATACTTCAGAGTGGAATTTTCCAATGAGAAATTCTACCTCTGTCAAATGGATTAATGAATTTTTTTAAAGTTGTACTTAAAATCAGTGATGATTAGTATTCTGAGCACAAAATCATAAACTTTAGCAAAAAAAAAAATCCTATTATACTTTCTAATTCATTTCTGTGTCACAGTAACATTGTTCATTATTTCAGATCTACTGCTGTGATTTATAGATTCATTTAAATGTGCAAAATACTAAAGCTGCCAGTGTTTCTAAGTTCTTTTTTACTGCCTTACCTGATAGGTGTCTCTGAGGAAACAGAGACTGTCTCTTTGCGCAGATTATTTAGAGAAATTCCCCAAAGACTCCATTTCAAAGAAAGAGGTTGCAAATAGTTGCAAACAGTTTGGCAAAGAGTGAAAAGTCAGAGTGTCAGAATATCCAAACTCTGGAAGAACAAGCCACTGTACACATACCCTTCTCTCAGTTAATACCATGCAATTCTCAAAGCACCTCTGCACCTTTGCTCCCTGCAGTGTCCTTCTGATCTCTTCCTGTGTGATGAATGATGACTAGACAAGGGTATGACACAATAGGTTCAGGAACTACATCTTCCAGGACAATTATTTTTAGGTGCCAGGGAAAGGCATTCAGGACTCTGCAGTCAACTGTGTTTCTATTTATAACCAGCACCTTTCTCCAGCCAAGCACTCCAGTTTAAAAGTCAATCGATGATTGACGCTACACAGAGATTTCCTCACCAGATCATTACAGCCTTAAAAGAGTGCAGAACTTGTGTGTAGACAATGGATCTAGTTCAATCCTCTCTCCATCCAGACTAGACAAGTCCTAAATACCACCTATCTGCAGCAACAGGATGTTAAACCTTTGAAAGCAATCACCTGTTGTGTGTACATTTTACACCCTTGCCTTTTGTTTCTCAGATAATTTCTCCATACAATATTAGCTTAGGGAAAGGCATATCAGGGCTGTGTTTACCACCATGCTTATGCAGAATTTCCCCTGAGACCCCTTTGCTTTTTGTTCTAGAGACTCCCTTTATATTTTGCTGGGCCAGCACCAGGAAAACAGCAAGAACAGAGTCTGATACAGTATGTTCAACAGTTTTAAAATCAGATTCACTGCTGGTAGAAGCTGGATTTGGAACATAGCAAAGGATTGCATTGTTCTGTGCTTTCTACATTCCTTCAAAACTGAAGAAGCATTTGTCTTGCTTCTCTACTTAGCAAACTGCTTTGGACAGCATCAACTTCCTCTGGAGTCTGTCAAGCTCTCCTACTCTTTCATTAGTTTTTGCGTTCATGATCTCTTGAAGGAGGCTCTGCATGCTCCTGAACAAGCAATAAAAGTTTATCTAGACCAGTGCAGAATTAATTTACTTTCCTTGCTGCTTTTTCTCCCCCTTACTTCCCCCATTTATAATTACATTAATTACAGGTGTATAAAAGTGTTCTGTCTCTTTGACACTAATTACCTGGGAGTGAAGATTAATGAACTTTGTGAAATGTTCAGTATTACACATTCATAAATGGCTAAGAATCTGCATGAGTCACTAGTATAGTGGAAATCAAGTAATGACCACAGATAAGTTTCCTACTAGTAGTCAAAAGAAAAAACAAACAAGCCACTAAAACACTCCCAAGGAAAAAAAAAAAAGGAAGCATATTGATGTACAAAAAACTATGCCAAGTGACTTTGTAGATGAATTTTTTTATTCACTGTAGTTATTCCCCACCAGAATAGGCAGCCTGCAAAGCTTGAGGTTTTTTTTGTTTTGGTTTGGGTTTTTTGTTAGTCTAATGAAGCTTAACTTTATTAAAAAATTTCTGAGGTTTCTCATCAAGCTCTGAGTATTTTTCTTCATATTTTCATTTCTACACAAAAGAGAAAATCTACCACTGAGCCAAACAACACTAGCATTTTTATGGCAAATCTCTCAGGGTTTGCACAATTGTTTGGCCAGAGAGAAGGCATTGGGAGTGCTATAACTGGCTTATGACCAGAGCTGCACAGCAGATAGGTGAAATATTAGGAAAGTTGAAAAAAGAAAAAAGTGCTGTAAACATTAGTATGACCAAGAATGTGTAATCTCCTTCAATCTACCCCACGTAGTGTACACTGCTCCTGGTGGGATGAAGTCATCCAGTAGGCAGTCTAAGAAAACATTGCAAGGGCCATTTTCCTGCATCTGCTTCTCACATGCCATTGGGGCACAGAGGAGAAGCTCAGAGCAGCACAAAACTCAAAACTCACGAGGAACAGTTTGCAAACTCTGTAAATTCCAGCAACCAGACAACAAGGGATTACAGCTCCGTGGAAAGGTGACTGCTGGGACATGCTGAGTGTCCTAGCACTGTGCAAGATGCAGTCACACGGCGTAGTGTACCCCACGGTGTAGATTAATTTGCTGGTAGTTTTAGTTGGTACTGAAGTAAACAGAAGTGTGTCAGAAGCCCAGACAACTGGGCTTCTACAGTTACAGTGAAATAGCATAGGGAAAGGGTCAATAAAAGTTCTGCAGCATCAGAAAAGCAGCTTTTAAATAAAAATCTGAGTTATATCTGAAATTCTCTGTAGCTGTATTGTGAGACAAGACTTAATTTGAAAAAGTAGACTACATATGTTACCAAAGCTATTCTCTAATTATATTGTGTAGCAAACCTTAATCCAGTTTTGATGACTACTATGTCATCAGAAGGGAAATGTAGGATGACCTAGAATTCAGCCACTTTGTGATTAGTAGTTTACTCTCAGCTGCATTTAAAATGTGTTTTAATATTTACTGTGTTATGTAGCTACTTCACAGTTTTCATTTGTTTCATTCACAGCAATACAATGTATTAGGGAAGTTTCATTGCTCTGATTTTTTAGATTTCACAGGGAGGAAAAAAGGTCACAAGTAAATTGGTGCCAAAGATGGAAAGTGAATCATGAATTTGGACTCTTAGTCACACAAACTCACAAGAAAACTGACTTTTCCTGCCTGTAGTCATGTACAGGCACATACAGGGGCTTTAACCCACGTGTACATGTACATTGCCTTCCATAGACTTGTGTTTTATGCTTGCAGCTGGCTATGGACATAACTGTTTCCAGGACTAAAAATTTAATTCTCAGCGGACTCTATTCAAGTGCTAGCTCACTACATCCCAGCTGTCCTTAATGTCCCCATGAAAAACTTTTCTACCCATACCTTCCTCTGCAAAGTATATTGTAGTTAATTACTTATATTTCTGCAATTCTGTCTCCTTTTGGATGACTCATTCTGTAATTGACAGACAGTTTTCACATTAAGAGTTCAGGAAAATTACGTTTGAACTTAAAACATTGTTAGGTTGAATTGGTTTGGTTTAGCTGTACAGGTCAAGTGCTCCAGTATGATTGCTCCAGTATGAAGGTGCAAATGAATCACTACTTACTATCCCATTGCTCATCAGTAATTCCAGAATAACACCAGTTCTTTGTTACGGGAAGGTAAAAAAAGGCTTTGAATTAACTGGCCCTGGTTTAAGGAAGCCTGGTTTCCAGTTGGGGGGGTTGGTGCCCTGGCGGAACCTGGTAGAGCCAATCAGCTGCCTAGTTTTGAAGAGCCAATCAGCTGTCTAGTTTTGAAGAACGAATCAGCTGTCTAGTTTTGAAGAGCCAATCAGCTGGCTAGATTTGAAGATTGACACTCGGTAAACCAGTTAAAAGAGTTGAACACGCCCCTGTGAAAACACATGTAAAAATGAACCAAAGGTGGGAAAACTCTCTTGGCTTATGGCTTTTGGTCAGGTAACTGGCCTGGCTGGGCTGGCCCCATGTGGCTCCCGCGGCTGGGCCAGGCCATGCCAGGCTCTGCTGTGGTGCTGGCCTCTTCCTGGGGAGCCCCCTGTGCCAATACTGGCATGGTGGCTGGGGGCCCTTCCTGGCAGAGTTGCCCCCCAGTTTTTTTTCCTGGTGGTGCTGCCAGGCCATGCCTGCTGGGGGCTGTATCAGCGCTGGGAGCAGCCATGAGGTTGAGACCAGCGCTGGGAGTGGCCCATGGTTTGTGCTGGGGACAGCCCTGAAGCCAGGAGTGACCAGGGCTGGCAGTGGCCACCACCATCTGGGACCGGGAGCAGCCACCTGACTGGGACTGCACAGCCAAAATGGCGCTACTGAGACACTGGTGTGCGGCCATAGCTGCTTTGGCATGGCCCACAATCAACTTTCTTTGTTCAGTCTCTTTTAGCCAGCCATGCTGCTGACAGAAAGATGAAAACAGCAGCAGCAGCTTTTCTTTTCTCGGCGCTCCGCATGAAGAAAAGTGCTGAGTAAAGCTGGTGGCCGGCACAGCTCGTACAGTGTTGGCAGAGATCACATGAGCAGCAGCAAGAGGAATAGTGATCGATCTCTCTCCATTGCACAGCCTGGATGAGATCAACCTTTCAGTGTTACAGAACTCTATAAAAACTGTTTCAGTTGATAAAGCTTGAGAAAAAAATGAACCTACAGACACCAATTTTCTCTCAAATCAAAAAAAGGAAAGAGTAAAGACATGTGGAGAGAACAACATAGGACACTGAGGTCAGTAAAGAAGGAGTAAAATTCTAGATGAGAGGGGATTGAGGAGATTCCTTAGTCTTGGGCTGAATTTGTTTTGTGAGGCTATAGTGAAGATATCTTTGATATATCAGACTTTGTTTTTTCTCTGTAATTCATGGAATGCATTGGGGGGATGTAGTGTTCTAACCACAGCCATGAGAAGAAGCACCAGTGTTTACATAAGCAGATGTTGCAGTAGCTGTAATCCAAAGAGAAGCTTGAACAGAGAGAGGTGAGAAAGAGGAAAAACCTTGCCCCAGGAATCGAAGAAGAAAACTTCCGTTTCCCAGAGATGGATGAAGAGAACTTTTGTTATTATGCTAGAACAGCTCATCCTTAAAAGAGCACCCCAATAAGTTGACATGGCCCATGAACAACGCTTTGGGAAGGCGGCAAGAGATAGGAGGGACTTTCACACTACGAACAGATTTTTCCTTTCCTGGATGACTGATTAGCTGTGACAATGAAGCCACGACAGAACTGCTTCTTGTAGAGAAGTCTCCATGGCATGGCAAGAGAAACTCCTCTCCATAAGTGGACTGAAGAAAGATTATTTTAAATGGTAAACTGACTGAAAGTTCCAGGTTTTGTCTCTTTACTTTGTCAGTGGGAAAGAAAAGAAGGGTAGGAGGTGGGAAGAGAAGTGTTCTGAAGGTTTATTCTGATTTTTTTCTTATAATTTTTCTTTTGATTCTGTTAATAAAATTTTCTCTATACCACTAAGTTTTGAGCCTGTTTTGCCCTTCTCCTCCTGGTCCATATCCCACAGCAGGAAATGAGTAAATAATTTCTGGTGGGTGCACGGGCATTTCGCCATCATTAGACCCACTACATAGTTGGTATGTTGGCCAGGAAACTCAAGTTGGCAAACCAAAATTGCAACGCTTGTGCACGAATGAACCTTTGATCTCAATTATACGTATGTGGTAGCAAGGATGAACATTAACTATGCACTGAAAGTTTTTGCCTAATTAGGCCTAGGATGTTTCCCAAGAGTACAAATCTACTTTTCCGTAATGAGTAGAGGCTTATTGGATCCAAGATTTCTAAAATGTTGAGTATCTCTATTTTAAACAGCCAAATTTAGCTACCGCTGCTTTAGACTGTGCAAGGAAAATTTTTGAATATTTACATCAGAATCAGTTTATTTCTTTCCCACTGAGTGCCTAGAAATATCTTGAAACCTTAAAAAATTGATAGATTTTTTCCCACTTTTTAAAAAATTTTTCCAGCATTTAAGAGAAAAAAAAGACAATTATACAGAGTCTACAACAAAACTCAACATACAAGATTTTTTGTTTCTTCCCTTGTTTAAGAATGCTTATACAGGTAAAGAACTTTCTCAAACAAAACAAAAATCTTCACATAGTCCATTTAAAAATCCCATTTTCAGTATTTGACCAAACTTCCTTCACCCAAGGCAGTTATGGCCATCTAGCAAATAACATTTTAAACACATGAACAGCGAAACTGTCAGTGTATTAGCAGAACTGACTATATGGAAGACATAGCTATAAATGCAATCATTGCCTTTACAGCTTAAGTCAACCCATTTAAAAATCAAGTCCTGCAGCCTAGAAACAAGAATCTTGAAAATTTCTTCAGGTGTTGATTTCTCTGGTTCACATTGGAGCAAAGAAAACGCTGTAGGAAAGCAACTCCTGAAACTATATTTCAAGTGCAACTTTAGTCACTGAAGAATAAGAATATTAAAAATGTAAATTGAAACTACTTTGAAAGATAATACGTTTTTATTTGTTGTCTTGCACTGAAGAATCATTCCTTGAATATGTATCAACAAAACCAACCAAGCAATAAAGCAATCAAAAATCCCCAGGAACTAAAAGCTCAAACATTTGTTGCTTCATAAAGCCTGGAATACTGAGGTTATATACCAGAAATAGAAATAGGAAGGGCTTGATTTTTTACTCAAGTCCAATATATTCTTCCAACAAAAGTAACTTTAGGTAGAAACAGATATATTTATAAGCCTCTGGACTTGTGACCCAGCTTAGTCAGCCTTGAGCTGAACTGATTTTTATGGCATTCCAGATATATTTTCTTTAAAAAGACCAGTAATATACTTAAGAAGTAACGTAAACCTACAGAATACATTTCTCGAAGAAAATAGCTTGTTTGGGTGTTTCCCCTGAGAAAATTTTTCGTGTTTTATGACTTTATATCTGGCAGTTTAATAACTGTCCTATGTGAAAAAAGCCCCAACAAACCAGCATAGTGACTTTTAATTCACGGCAGTAAAGATGGCCACCAGAGGGCACTTACTCTGTGAGAATGAGATTTTTTTTCCCAAATTTAGGCCATAGTGGATTCCCAGGTCACCTATTCTGACCTGTAGTGAATCACAGGAGATTTCATCATTTACAGATTGACCTTCCAGTCACCATTATTTGAATAGTGTGAGTAATTCACATGTATAAGTGTTTATGTGTACCTTTGCAGAGTTCATAAGTATTCATATGGCAAGTGTTTTTCTCCATTTCAGCCCAGCATCTGTCTGAGCAAGTCTGTCTCAGAATGATAAAGCAGGAGAGTGCATATTATGTAGGTGGTGCAGGTACAGATGGCAGGGGAATGAAGCTGGCAATACACTGTGGTGCAGGAAGATGTTCCTCACAGATGACTGAACCCCTCTCTAAGAAATCTCAGCCTCTCATACTCTGTTTTCCCGTGTCAACTATGATGCAATTTCATAACTTAAAATCTATTATGTGCACATAATAGTACTGTAAAGAAAAGAGTAGTGGTACGGGTCCAGCAGAGATCAGTGAGGATGGACTGGGGCGTTTTTCTTGTGAGGAAAGGTGAGGGAGTTGGCCCTGTTCAGCCTTGAGAAGAGATGACTGAGAGATTACCTCATTAATTTATATAAGTTTGAGTGGAGAGTACCAAGAGGAGGGAGCCAGGGTCTTCCTGGTGGTGCCAGTCACGAGGACAAGAGGCAGTGAGCAGAAACTCATCCACCTAAGAATAAAAAACTCCTTCCCTGTGCAGGTGACCAAGCACTGAAACAGATTACCCAGAGAGGGTATGGAGTCTCCCTCACTGGAGATATTCAAGAACCTTCTGAACGCGATCCTGTGTCATGTGCTCTAGGCTATTCCTGGGTGAGCAGGACATTGGACCAGATGATCCATGGCAGTCTCTTCCAAGCTGACCCATCCTGAGATTCGGTAATGAAAACATTTCTGAGACCACAAGAGGCCTGAAGCTTATCTTGTATAACCACTATACCCTGCCCTAACACACTTCTAATTGAGCAATGAAAAGAGTAAAGATTGTATGCTTTGATTGAATTTTTTCAGCTACTTTCACCTTTATTGTGTTTGTTCAAAATATTTAAATAGCTGTATAAGACCACAGAACTGTGTCCTTATGCGCAAATGAACAAAGAGAAGCAACAATTGTTTAACTTGGCAACTCTTGTGTGGCAATGATGAATGTGGAAACAAAGATGCCAGAAGCAGGCACCAAATTGGAAGCTCTTTTTTCGTCTTTCTTCATTTAAAAGTGGTGGATATGGGGGCATGGCATCAACAGAAGTTGATGGGATTGTCTTTAATAGGAACAGTATTACTTCATTCATGTGAGGGCTGCACCTTTGCTGTTGATGCAATGTGAGGAATATTGGGAACCCATCCTTGCAGAGTGAGATTCCAGGAGCCTGTGGGTTGTGCTGTGTACAAATGCGTGAGGCTGGTTACCTGTGCCAGGTTAGTCATGCAGCTGAGATAGAGGGATTGGTAGTGAGGGCTCACCCTACTCAGTCTCTACACACAACGGGAATACCTAAAACTCCCTGTAGCCTGAACTGGTACTCCGTGAGCTATCTAGGAAGGAGCCAGATTGAATCCAGATGCTGTGTACAGATTTTAGCCTGAGACAATCCGTCTTGCTGGCATGGATCCTGCGTAACACCCTATTACCTCTTTGTCAAAGCTAACTTGTGTCTGGCCAGCTTGGGGCAGACACAGGCAGAGAAGCTGTGTCTGCCTACACTATCCACATGTATATATATCCATCCTTCCATAAATATGAGAAAGAATATAAATGTATTGCCCTGTTACTGTAAAATGCATCCCTAGAGAGCACAGTTGAATGGGACGGATGTACTGAGTACACCTGACTCCATAGGAGTCTCCCTCAGGCCTTAGTTGTTTTCATAATTGCCTTTGGAAAGCAGCTGACAACCAAGGAGTGCATACCTGAGGGACACCACTTCTTTATATCGCTTGTCATCCCTGTTCTACCCCCAGAGACCTCTTCATTCATTATCTTCAGTCTTGCCTAGCATACAGTTTTGGAACCTCATCAATCCCAAAGACATATTGTCCATAAACTGACAAAACAAAACCACCCTCAAGTATAGACAGACTTTAAAAAATCTGCCTGCTGCACAGCCCTAAATGCAAACATGAAACAACTGCAAAGATGAGCAGCCTTGTATGCTCTACCAGTGATACTCCAAAAATGTTTTTTGCTCTCCTTGTGGGAGCACACAGCGGTCGTGAATCCTGTGGGGACCTGATTCTTGTGTTGGCTGCAAAGGAAGGATTTCTGGATGAATTTTACAACAGTTAAAGAGAAGTTCTTCTTCAAACATAATTTTTACTTTCACATGTTTTAAGCTTTAAATAATGTCTTTTACAGTTTCAATTTCCATGTGCAAATATTCATCCAGCTTTTGATTTTTGCCAGAAATTCAAAGGAGGATGAGGTTTAGAGGGAGGACTCGTTTGCCCGAACACAAGCATGCATCTAGCATGACTTGAGATGCTCTTGGATGTTTTGGCATCCAGGCTGGCAAATAAGCCACAGATCTGAACTCTTCTGGAGCAACAGTTCTAGAATATCTGAGAGCACATTAACTTGTATGATGCATGCAACATTCATCTTCTTGCTGTCAGCATAAACCTCTAGATCCTCTAGATAATACCATAGGTAGTTAGTACTGATACCAATATTCTAGATAATTACATTGATTGAGTTTGGGGTTTGGGGGGTGTGTGTTTTGTTTGTTTGCTTTTATCATATAAAATACACTTTTCTAGGTGATTTTTGAAGGCACATATGATGGTGAAATTATGGGTGCCTTAAATCACTGCCTAGATTGTCTCCATGGTTGTTAGTTCCAAGGTGAGACCTATGGTAGTACGTCATTGCCTGTTTCAGAAGTCACATATGCTGTTTGTTTGCATCGCTCCCTTGTATCCACTGTTAGGTGTACCTGTGTGTTGCTTTATACCATCTCAGTGCAGGTTTTTGTTGTATGCACAGTGTGCTGGAGAACTGGATTTTTATCTAGTGATGAAAGGAAAATCAACAAAATTATCCAGTCTCTGTTATGCAGCAGTGGCCACATCAGCTTCTCTCTACATATGAAGCAAAATCATTACAAGGCTATCAGCACACAGCAGTTTCGTTCACAGCCAGGAGATGGTGTAAAAAAGAAGATTGACTAAATCATTGATGCTTTACTGTGCAAAAGTTCAGGGAGAAACGATCTTTTTCCTCCTCTCCTTCTTCCTTATCTTCCAAATAAACCAACCTATCAAAATATGAATAGATGACCAGAAGATATAGGGGGAGGGGGAAAATGCAAAACATAAACAAAGAACAAAGATTTTGGGGAAGTGAATTATCTGAGAAGGAGAAGAGCAAGTTAAGCATCTGACTACTGCTCAGTAAAAATGGAAAAATATTAGCAAATGACAGTAAAAAGGTCAGAGTTTTCGTTGTCGTTTTTGCAACAGTCTGCACTGAAAAGGTTAATTTTAGTCAGGTGTCTAGCTTAAAGCTGCAAGCTGGATAACCCAAAAATTTACCCTATATCATCTGAGTGATGGAAGGTCTTTCAAACCTGCAGGCAGGTACTTTTGAAAATCTGAAGGAGCTAGAGCTGAGTTAAGCTTCCAGAAGACCAAAAAATCGACAACAAAAATGCCTGTCTTTTTCAAAGGGAAAGCTCCCTTTCTCCCTCCACTCTCTGGAGATAAGGAATTATAAGATTAAGTACTTTTCATTTCTACAAAGATATTGAAATATAATGAAGTAAACCCTGTGTAAACACCTAGAAGATAAGAGAAAGAAAACTTTTAGCAAACACTTTGTCAAACATGTATCAAACCAATCTAACCTAGCCCAGTAGCAAACCCTGTGTTACAAAGGCTCTCATACCTATCTTATTTACAATTTTTGAAGACATACTAGAAAGATGCACAACAGCTCCTAGGTGGATGTGCTGCTGTTGAAAAACTCCTTGGAGAATAACTGTTGAATATTCATTGTCTGGAGTGTAGAGTGTATCAGGGGGAAATGATGCAACTCAAATAGGGCACATTTCCTTGAGAGCAAGAACCAGGTGTGACTTGGAGACAGAAGCTGTAGGTTGCACAAATACAGAGTAGAGAAAAACTGGCTGGACAGCAGCTTAGTAAGTGGCACAAGGGATTACAGAGGCACATCAGGCAAGGATGAAGCAGTATCGTTTTGCCACTTGTCATACAAGGTATGTCTTTGAATGGATAAGCAGAGTTAGTTTTTGTGAGAGATGTGAAATGGCTGTTCCTGTTTGATCCTGGTAACATCTGAGTGGATTTGTGAGGAGTCTTTACTATTTATTTTCAGTAAAATATACATAACTGGAGAGAAGTGCATAGCAAGCATGATTTAGAAAATCCTGTGAATGAGGAAAAGCTAATGGAAGCCATGGAATTCTTCAGTTAGGGATATGACTTATGGCAGACGTAGGACCACTTTTCAAGAAATTAGTTATAAAGAAAAAGGGAATAAAGTCTTCTCTGTATTTTTTGAAGAAAAGGACAAAAAGTCATAAGTCTTTAAACATCTGTCAAGACTCTGTAAGTATAGCTGCCTTGGGGAGTGATGGGGAATAGATGATCTAAGTGCTTTCCAGTCCCATGGTGTGTGAACTATAGCTCTGTATCTATATCTATATTAAGTAAAACCAATATTTTATTTATTGTTGATGGTTCAGTTCTTAAGTACTTCAATTTAAATGCCAGTTTTTCAAGAGTAGATAATTGGCATATCTATGAAGCATGCATACCTTCTTTTTTCCATCTGTCTTTGAGAATAATATGAATTAAGTAAGTCATCATTCCCTCATCTTATCTCAGTTGGACATGACCAGAATCAGTGCAAGAAACTGAGTCAGGTCTTTAGAAAAGCTTCAATTATTTTGGATTGATTTCATTTTAAGCTGTTACAGTCACACTGTGATTAATGGCTCTAGTCATGGTAAAATTTTTCAGTAGAGCTGTCACAGACGGTCCATTTTTAAAGAGATTTTGTTGCTGATCGATCAAGAAAGAAATTAGTTATAACTGTTGACATTTCTACATATATTTGCCCACCAAAACTTCCTACTGAAACAGAACAGTGTTATCAGCCCTTTTGGGTCTTGAGGACTGCATTCTTACCCTCGCACATTGCCTGACTGATGCAGTTTCCCCTTGAGGGCTCAAAATCTCTGTGTTGTCTGAGTCGAAATGGGAACTTGAATTCACAGTGCTTATATGTTCAGTCACTGAATATTAGGTATGTGAATTTCTCAGGATCTCCTGCTGGAGCACCACGTGTGGCATCAGGAAGTTGACTGACGGAAAGAGAAAGGGGTCTCTGTAATCACCAAGACATGCTCTGGCCGTTCCCACAGGTAGTTCATTTCTGAAGCAGCACAAGCAGACAAAACCTTAATAATACTTGAAAATTTCAGGAATTGTAACAGTCTGTACTGATTCTGGGGATTGTCCTGACCCAAGTGCTCTTGGCCTCATGGATCTCCTGGAGGATTCAGGCCTGGTTTGTTCAGTAGCAGTTTCATTGGTGTCTGTTTCACCTGATACACCAGTTAGTGGGAGAGGAAAAGGATGTTTGAGCAGCAGGTACGTTGTTTGTTTACAGCTTCTAATTACTCAAGAAAGCCTAATATAGGAAAAAGATTTAAACTAAATCTTTGTTCTTTCACTTTTGAGTTAGCCTGAATGGGGCTTATCTGCTGAACTCTTGACTTCTGGAAATGTAGCTGGTTATTTAGACTCTATAGGAAAAATCAGAAAGGGTGTCTGAAGAAGGTAATTCTTCTTATTTATCTTAGATGCCTGTCCTGAGTTGCAGTGATTTTCTATGTGAAAGTATCCACAGGTTAATATTGTGAGATGGCAAATGACTGACCTTGTAAGCTAAAATTCTTGAACTAGGCACACATAGCCCCTGATCATTTTTACTAATTTTTTGTCCTTTTTTAACCACAGCATCAAGTTCACAATCTTGGTTTGACTGTTTCCTCTTTTTATCTTTTATTTTTCTTCCAGTGCTTAAATATGTTTCCTATTCTATGGTTCTCCCAAGATCTGCATTAACATGGAATATCAGTTGGCTAAGTTCTGCATGATAGTTGAAATAGCATCCCAGATGAATCATATCTGACATACATTAAAATTATGCAGAAACATATAACTAAATTATGACTAATACAGGGATGACACACTGTCTGACAGCTCAGGCAAACATAAGTCACTACCTATAAATGGAGAAGCTAGAATCAGCTGAAAAGCAGTTAACTCTTTCAACCTGAAACAACAAAACCCATTCTGGTCTTTATCAAACTGAATATGAGACACAGTGGGTGTGATTGGCCTGGGTGTGGACTAGGAGAAGCATGAGCTCTTGGTTCCAGTGAGTGAGGGTTGTGAGTACCTGCCTGTAACACTGACTCGATCTCTCCAGGGTGCCCTGGTCTCTGCCACATTCTCAGGCTTTAATGTGGAGGCAGAACTGTGAGGTTCATAAATTCTTATTGGCCCTGCAAGGAGCAGGGCCGTGGTGCTGTAGTGCTGTGCTAATTAGCCTTATCTGAATTAATTAACAGACTCGTAAACTGAACTCAATCAAGTGGTACTTTTGCCTCCAAGTCCTGGAAGATGCTCACTGAGAACCCATTCTGGGGTCTTTGCACAGAACACCATTAAGCCTTACAATAACATCCTCCAAAAGGCAGCAACCTAGTGCCAGTCTCTAACCCTTCAGTGCCACCAGAGCAATCTGTGCTCAGGCAGCACGGTGCTGCAGAGTGCTGTGGGCACAGGCAATGGTGCCATGAGGGTCAGGTGCATGGAGGTGGGTCAGGGAGCATGGCAATGCTTGCAAGAGCTGTTGGTACTGGGTCAGCACCGGCACCGGCACCGGCACAGGCACGGGCACGGGCGCGGTGACTGCGGCGTGCCCGCAGCACAGCTGCCTCCAGCAGCGTGCAAACACCAGGCAGCACT
This sequence comes from Brachypodius melanocephalos, assembly GCA_013398615.1. Lineage (NCBI taxonomy): Eukaryota > Metazoa > Chordata > Aves > Passeriformes > Pycnonotidae > Brachypodius > Brachypodius melanocephalos. Next base: position 51,978,368 of record VZSR01003803.1, read on the forward strand.
GCAGACAAAAGCTGTGGCCCTGCTCTTCTCCTCTATGCTCTGTGTTGATCTTGCTTGGCTCCAAAGGAAGCAGTTTTAGCAGCAGCAGCAGCGAGGTCTACACTCTCTCAACTATTTTTAGCCTCAGAAAGTAAGAAATTAGTCTTTTCAAACACAGTCACACAAGAGCTTTTCTTATAAAATTTCTAACTAAAAAGCAAAAGGATTAAGGATATCATTAAAGTAAAAACTGAACTTAATACCTTGTATCATCAAAGCCCTAACCATTTTCATTTTCTTCCTTTCCTCTGCTACCAACGGGACTTTTCCAGGTTGTTAGTGGTAGTTGTTGCTGTGGAATGGAGCATAAAAAAGCCCACTTTTCAAAGCCCTGCACCATTTCACCTTTTTGATGCTGTATGTTTGATAGCTTTTGTGCTATCTTTGTTGTGACTCTGGTCCCATTGCTTCTGTTAGAGTAGTCTAAGAACACTTGCAGATCCTGAAGCTGAACCTGCAGCTCTCAAGGTGCTTTGCAGCCAAACACAGTTCCCTGTAGCCACGGACAGAGCAGCATGAGGAGGAGGAGTATTATCCCAGAGTTACTCAGAAAAATGTTTATAGGAAGAAATTAAGACTTTCATTCCCAAGCCAGTTCAGAGTCACCAACAGGTGACATTTGCTGTGCTGTGGACTAAATTTTTTGAGATTACTTTGAAGTTTCTGCTCCAAAAATGAGGGAGGACACCTTTGGATACAGTTTTGTGAAATCAGAGAGCATTCAAATAGGCCTTTGAATATTAAGTTTGACAAGCAGCAGTCAGATTGCTTCAATTATCAAAGTTTGCAATGTGTTCTCTGAAGTATCTCTGAAGTGGTGCATGTGACTTCTGAAATTTATATTTGCTCTTTGGCGAGTAATTTTCTTCTTTATTTTCTGGAAATCAATGTTCATACCACCTCTCAGGGGGCACATCTTCACAGGGCAAGGACAGATGAAGTTTTAATGGCTTCTGTGCAGCAAGTGTGGCAGAGCTTATTATTATTCTCTCATAGGGTGCATTGGAAAGTAACACTTAATAAAAAGGACCACAGGAAGTCAACATCAAGTGGTACCTTTTTATTAAATACGAAGCATCTGTGGTTTACACAATTTGGGACAAGTGAAGCTCAGTCTTACAGTTTGTCTATTCCTTTTGAATCCATCACAGAAGACATTACAAAACTGCTTAAGGTCCTAAATACAGACAAACATTCAGATCCACCATGGGTGCCTGATGCAGTGCAGCATCTAATTTTCAAGTGCTGGGTATTCAGGATTCATATGTAAAATGGAGTGTGCTTGAATAAAACAGCACTATCTGGGACTATATGCACTTTCTGTAGGAATTCCTGGGATTTTTATTTCATTTTTTTAAACTGAGATCCACAATCCTGTTTGTATCCACAGTCTCGTTGGCATCTAACACATTGCCAAGATTTTTTAAAGTAAAAAAAAAAATTGTCATGTTAAATTCCTCCAGACAACTAAAAATGTAGGTAACACCTAAATTACATTTCGCTTCAGACACCTAAAAACATAGGTAAACTAAGAGCATTCACCTTTTGAGTAAGATCTTTAATCTCTGCAGACAGTGGGGTAGAGCTAATGCATATGGAGAGCTGTTCAGTTCAGAAGTGTGACTTTAAATTTAGTGAGGTGAACAGGTCTCTGTACCTCAGTGAAGTGTGATTTGCTTCTAAGCTAAAATTAGTTGCTCACTTGTAGATGTCCAGTGCCATTCCGGCCAGCTCTGAGGCATCCTGCCTTATCTCCAGATAACATTCCAGGATGTGTGTGACACTCATCAGTCCTGGGTCATATCTGCCTTTCAGCTCTCTCAGGTGATCATCTCAGATACCAAATGTAGGCAAACAACTCAAGCTGTCTGTTGGCTACCATGATTGCTTAAACAGCCAGGGTATAAATCATCTGCACGCTATTAGATAGTCAACTAACATCTTTTTAGGAACTATGGGAAATCCCACTGGGTCTGCAAATGTTGTCCCAAAGGCTCCATCTCTTCACCACCACCCACACACAGAGATTTTTCAGAGGCTGTAAGGTATCTCATACAGCACTAATTTTCTGTTCTATCAGCTGTATGATCCTGGTTCATGTGCTGTAGGCTGGCATGGCAGAAGCCCAAATCTAGGGGCCTAAATTTCAATCTGTATTGGGTTTTTGTATGTTGTTTGTTTGTTTGCTTGCTTGTTTCAAAACCTGGCTGAAAGGAGTACCAGTGCTGATCTTTTCTGAACAGAAGCGCTTCCTCCTCACTTCTGTTTGGCTGCCATCTTCGATCCTCCCTATCCAGGTTATTGTTCTGGAAGACAAAATTTTCTGTTTTGAAGAATTGGAGTGCTGTTCTCCCTGTTCTCCAAGTTCTGCTGACAAAGAGAGTTAGCCTCAGGCTGCAGTAAAAAGCAAATTGTAGTTTCCACTGCTATAGACCTTGGATAGGTTGTACATCAGAGTACAGTACATGCTGACACTTCACATGGGAGGCAGTAGTTGGTGGCTTGGGTTTTCCCCCTGTTGAAGTACGATGACAGTTGGGAGTTGAGGAATCTGCTGGCTCTGCAAATATTTTCTATTACTGCAGAAAATTCTCTGCTGTAATGGTGTTGTGGTCCATTGAACTTGTGACTTGGTGAACTTCCACCTTCTCCAGTTAATCCTCCAGAAGAGATCAGAAGGGTAGCTTGGAGCTGTTGTTTCAGTGCCTTTACAGGCTCAGCTGAAAAAAAAAAAACAAAAGGAAAAAAAAAAGTGTTTGAAAGTATTTGAAGTATTTGAAGCACATTTTGAAACTTAATTTTCAAAATGAAGGCTAGACTGCAATGTAATCAGTTCAGCCCAGGGGTGAGATATGCAACTGAGAGTTATTAAAAACTGCACTATTTCAGTTGATTGCAGGACATATTAGGACATTTTATAAAGCTGTAAGTGTCTTCAGAAGTTTCAGACGCTTTGTGAAGGGAAAAACTTCTGCTTGGAACCACTAGCTCAGTAAGCCTGAAATACTTAATTCAAAGCATCTCAGACTCAGCATAGAGCCAAAACAAGTTTGTGCCTATTCCAGAGCCATAGATGCTCTGAACATCGGGGTCAGTGTCTTAGAATCCCACCAACATATCTGCTGTGGGCAGGAGAATACTGAAACCCCCTGCAATTGCTCTCATAAATCAATGTTGTGCTCTCATAAATCAATCAAACAGCTATTTTTAGGCAAACTGACAAGAATGTCATATTCACAGAACAGTTGCTGGCTCTGGGGAATTTCTGCTTCATTGTAAATTTTTATAAAAAGTTGGTTTTAATCTGATTTGAATGAAGATTATGCTGAAAATGTTCTTGTGCACTGAAACTTCTTTTTTATTGGCCATTCTGTGTCAGGAAATCATTCTGGAAAAGGGCACTCTGACTACAATTGAAATTAATGGTACCTCTGCTTTTACCAAGCCGTGACTGCAGTTACCAAGCTCTTAGAATCAGTGTGCATTCACTCATTCATACTGGATAATCCCCTCCTGTTCGTCTTATTAAGTCCCCCAGAGTGAGCCACCGGTAAAGGAAAGTAATTAGTTCCTTTCCAATGGCACATCTAAAAATATGTGTTGAAGAAAAAGTGACAGAATATGCGTTTTGTTAATTTTATTAAGAGGAATAAGCAGGAATCAATTCAAAGAGGACACAATACTTAAACCTTCTACAAGTACTTCTCAATCACTTGAGACTTCATAAGTACAGATACAAAATTAAGGTCAAAATGAAATAATGAAAAAATTCATCAGAAACACTAGCAGTAAATCCTCAGATTAGCTAAAAACATCAGATGAACACTGCAAATAATCACTGCTAAAACCTAAATCAACAATTTCAGCGAGATAACCATTCATTGAGTTCCAAAACACAATGTACCACAGGCATAAATCTTTAACTGAGTAAATAATTTAGCTTAAAAAGAAGTGAGCATAAATCACAGTACAATCTCAGAAGTCAATTAATGTTCTTTTCTTGGAAGTTCATCACCAAATACACATGCTAATCAGCCTACTCTTTCTCTCCTCTCTTCCGGGGATTATAAATGTTACAACATGTTTTGATGAGGACATATTTCAGTGGTTTTTTCTCAGATCCACCACTGAAAAAAACCCAGGACAATCGCAATCTCTGTTTGGAAGGGAGGGTGTTCTAGTTTAGTATGGAAATATTCTCTGGTGCTTTCCTATGCTGCTATGGCATTTACATAACTTTTGATTATGGAATAAATACAACCAGGGATATAAGCAAGGCCAGAACTTACAGAACAACCTTTTCCTCCTCTTTCATTGCTGTGTGCCATGACCACTGGACACAGATCTTTTCTGTTTGCTGATGGGAACTCCTGGAACTCCTAATGATGTTATTTTTATTTGCACAATAGCCATCTACCAATAGATGGTGTCGGAGGGGCTCCTTCACCACACTCTCGTCTGATGGTGGAAGAGCGATGTGCATTACCCCACGGACTGGGGATTTAGAATTTTTCTGCTTCAAGAGGTGCCTGACTGTGGAGGTGGAGCAAACAGCACCTGAACACACAGCTCAGGAACACTGAGGAGTGTGTTTTCAGCTCTGTTTGAATGGCACAACTGCCCTGCAGGCCCCAGCTGTGCAGTGGAGCAAAACTTTCTGACCTGTTCCAGGATGTAGAATTTAGCTGCAGATTTTGCCCTGAGTAACTTTAAAACATCAAAGTCTTTTACTTAATCTGGCTCAATGTGGTTATGAATGAAAAGTTTACCAAAACTATCAACATCATGATGACCACACAAACAATACTTAAACTTTTGTATGAACTTATATTTTAAGTGAAAAATAATTTTAAAGAAAGCAAAGCTGCTCTAGCATAGGTTTTTGTCAGGTTAGGTCCTCACCACTCAAAATGGAAGTGAGTTTTTCTCTCTGTAATGTTTCTCTCACCAAGACTTCAGTTAAAACTGCCCAAGATCCACAGTGCTTGAAAGAAATACTTGAACTGAGAACAGAATGACTGGGTTCAGGTGAGAAATTTATATTGCACTGCTGTCACAAAAGCAGAATGCTCTAAATACAAAGTGTGCCATCTTTATGAATAATACCAGCAAATGAAATAAACCTGAGTCCTACTATACCAACCTAGATGAATGACATCTGGCACTGTACAGATGTTAATTTAAACACATCTGATGGTTTGTTCCTGACTTTTTAAAAAGAATTAGCAATCATAAGGCAAAGAAGATCAATTAGCATTTACCTGAAAGGTTAAGAAGTATCTTAAATGTGAACTGCAAGTACTTATCTAGGAAAGATTTTTTGATGGAAAATGACCGAGAAAAAGTAACAGACTGAAGCAGACCTTTCTGGCTGCAAACATTACTTAATTTAACTAGACTTTCATTTCAGGCTTGATTCTAGTACTTATCCAATCACAGCTCTCAGTCCTCAGTGCCAGAGTGCTATTCTCAAATTGCAGTTGTCTGAAGCAGAAAACAGATAGGACAGATACCTCTGCAATGATGAGAGAAGTGGAAATGCTTTGCCAAAGACCAGCTTCTTCCCTCTCATGTGAGCTGGAGCATGTGCTAGCACAGATGGACAGAGTAGCAGCTGGAATGCCTTTGACTTCCCCAGAAGATGCTCTTCAACTACCAAATGTTACATAACAGCTCCCAGGTTTCAGCTGATAGAGTGGTGCACCAGGACCTGACAGAAATCCACACTAGAGCTGCTTCAGGTAACCTCTCTACTATGTTATCCCTGGATAACATGATCTGCCACCAAAGTGAAGCCCCATCTCACTGGATGCTTATGGATCCCCAAAGCAGCTACAGCCCCTGGTGGCAGACACACACTGAGATGCTGTTCCTTGTTCTTCAGTCAAAAAGGGCCACATGCAGAAGATGTTCCTGCTCTTGGGCTTGCTTTAGATGGTAAGGAGGTGGTATTAATCCTTCTGGGTGATATTTGATGCCTTGGAGGCACATCTCCCAGATGCTAATTACAGCCATGTAATTTCTTTCTTGTGCCATTCAGCAACAGAGGCTTAGAAGTGATGCCTCTACCAGCTGAACCAAGATGTACATTCGACAGCCAGGATTACCACAGGCTGTAAAATAAACATACTTTTTTTTTTTTTTTTTTTTCTAGCTATATGGCAAAGCATTTTACATCTGTCAGATTTAACTGAGAGACTGGTGAAGCCTGTTAGAAGAGCAATGATTCTGGGTACTATCAGAATAAAAGGCATGATTTTTGAGCAGTTTTACTGCAATGTTTAACGGACAGATTGTCCCAGGATTTAAAATGTTATTAATTAAGGACCTCAATTGCCATTAAGCACTATTTGTCTTGTTATTATACCATTGCCTGTAAATGGTATCATTGCTAAGAGTCATGTTCCATGCCACACTGAGTCAGAATACTTAGGAGTAGAAATAAAACTAAGTAGTTCAACCTCCTCCACTGGTTAGAAAGAAAACACAGTTATTACTATAAAAATGACAGCAACAAGAAAGGACTGCTAGTCAGGGTGGTTTTAAAAGGTTTTTGCTGCAAGAAAAAACATTATGAAGTCATTAATAGCTATTAGAAACTTTCATAATTCAATTTTATAGTAACACTTGGACAGTCTTCTGCAGAACGAGAGGTAGAAAATGTCAATTTGCTATCGCTCAGTCATTTTAAGCCACAGTTCCCTTACAACACAATTTAGCTCCTAGCTGAAGAAGTATAAGGAAGCATCTAACCTTTAAATTGTATTTAAGTGAGTATCCTGTGGAGATAAAACAGAAAGGAGACTATAAAATCCAATCTTGATAACGGATTACTAGACTGGTTGTTCTCCAACAAATTTTGAAGCCACCATGATGTTGGCTATCATTTGGAGAGTTGCTATCTGATTGCTATTTGGAGATATATATATTTTCTTATACCAGAGAAGGTTTAAAGAAGTTAATAACAAGTTGATTAACATTCACCTTTGCACTGAAGTTGGAAACAATTTTAAACATTAGGAACATATCCTGAGTTTGCATATATCAGTCAAAAAGAAGAGAAGATAATAATATGACTCAAGGAGCAAGTGTTGGCTAATATATAAATCAAAGTAGTTAGATTCTACCAGAACTGTGCAGATATTCATCTTAAAAAGCATCAGGTGGCCAGGAGACATATATAAATTATTGCTGATCTGCAAACCTAGCTTTGTGGGGTTCCTGTGTCTCAAACCTATAATATTTT
>VZSR01003803.1:51985736-52011199 GCA_013398615.1 Brachypodius melanocephalos
AAAAAAAAAAAAAAAAAAAAAAAAAAAAAAAAAAGAATTAATTTCTTTTTCATTTACCTTGAAAGGAACTTGTGAAAGGTTTCCACACCAGGAGTCTTTGGGAAACACAATAGAATTTGTTTTCTATCATAGAAAAAAAATGTCAAAATATAGGGCAGCAAATTAAAAAACAAAACAAAAGAAATGGCAAATTCTTCATGGTGTGCACCCAAGAGTTCTCAAATGTTGAACATCTGAACTGATGCACAACTATAAGTCTACTTATTCTGTATTACAATACCAGGCTGCTGTGGGATCACTTTTGGACAAGATTCCAGTTAGGTGCAGTGAAATACTGATCAATAAGCCTATGTGAGGAAGAAATTATATGTATTAATTACTTGGGAAAAATCCCATAGATTTTGTATAGGCAAGTCCCATCTAACAGAGCCACTACATTATGCTGAAAATGAGGAAGATGGACAAAGAAGGTCTGTTTTCTATGTGTATTTGATTTTATAAAAGCATTTGGACCAGTTTCTTCTCCAAAAGCTCTTAAAGTTATCATAAAATAAGGGAACATGCCCTCATATTGATAACGGGGAATAAATGCTCTGGATTCAGACTTAAGGAAGGAATCAGTGACCAAAGCTGTCCAGGGTGAAAAAGTTAAGGGTAAATTTAAGTAAAAAGACCATAAAGAGTGGCAGAAGACTCTAATGGCATGGCATGGATGATAAAATAGCAAGTGAAAATCAGTACACGTAAAACATCATCAAAACTCCCAGAAGAGCTGCTATGTAGGCAGTAATGTAGATACAGACTGCTCAGCCTGAAACAGAGACAACTGACAAGAGGTACATGAGGCAGGTCTATAAAATATTCAGTGGCATGGGTCAGGGGTATGGGAAACTATTGCAGTGCAAGCCTTCAAGTAAGCCAGCAGGAACCAAATTCAAGAGTGAAAAGGAAGCGACTCTCCAGGTATTATATGGTTAAACCAAGGATTACAGCAAAGTACTGAAGGTACTAACTTACAGTTCTTTAATAAGTTATCAAATGACATTATGGGAGAAGATCACATAGAATGATCTGAGATCCAAAGACCCCACAACTCCTTCTGATGTTCTCTGGGTCACGGATTCCTGCAGGGTTTGAAGAGGGAATGCCAGGAATGAGAGGAGAGAGTCAAGCAGCAGTAAGTAGGCAGGCACTGTCCCATCTCAGGAGGTGGTGACCAGCCTGCATCATGCCAGGCAATGTGCATCAGTAATTAGTGATTAGAAGGTGTATGTAATACGTATATATGAAGATGCAGATAAGTAGTTACAATGACATATTAATATGTTCAAATAATTTCAGAATGGCAAGCTATTCTACCTTTACACCAGCCTTTGGTCTATCAGCATTTTGTTGACTTGTGAATTTTTTTCCAGTGAGTCTAATATGGTAAAGAATCCTGTATTTCTCAGACTGGCTTGCAACTGAGAATATGGTGCTTTTTTATGTTTAGTAGTTGACACATTTGAAATTAACAAAAATCAAGAGCCTTTACTTAGTTAAAGACAGACTGTTGCTTCCCTATAGATAATCACCTTCAGAAAGCCCTTGGTAAAGAAATGGAAAAGTTTGAAGATATTTCCCAGACAATATTACATTTTTATTAGATTTTGTCAATTAATTTTATTCCTCAGAGACAAGAAACATAATGTTTCTCCAGTTGGTTGCTCCTATCTGCAAAAAATTAGTAATCTGGAAAGTATGTAATGGAAATCTCAGTCTAGTTTTGTCTGAGAGGAGAATCTTTGGAATTATCTATTAAAATATTTGTTCTCTAATAGTACCTCTTCTACTCGATTAGTTTCCAGTGATACCAAGAATGACATTTGCAATTTTTTATTGGTGAAAACAGACCTCAGACTAAGAGATTTTCTGACCTATGTTTTCATAGACATTCAGAGTAAATGTTCTGATGATTAAGGGTAGGGTAAAAGTTGCAGCAGCTCCCTGTTGTGACTGTCTGAATCCTTCTAACACTCATTTCCACAAAACAATTATTTTCACAGACCTGCTCCTCTCATCTTTAAGTTTGGTAGAATCATTCAGCACATGTTTTAAATGTGTGTTCAGCTTGCTTTTGCACACTGCCTTTTTTGTGTTACTATTGGTTGTATTTTATCTGTCTTTCACTGATTCTCTCTTTCCATCCCCAAAGAAGTGATACCTTGTTATGTCCTTATCTAACAGTCTCTTCTAGCTCTTGAAATGGTCATCATACACTCATGTGGTTTATCGTCTCCTCCTTTTACCTAACAACTGCGACACCCTTTTGGCCAGCCATATTTAGACTTTTAAAATCTGTTTTCTCAGATTAATTCTTTGGTTGTAAATGCAGCTAAAATTAGGATTTCAGTCCTAATATAAAATGATGGCTCAACAAGAAGAAAAGTGCTAGAATTACAAATAAGCACTACAGTATTTATCTACTACTCAGTTCCTGATGATTTTACAAGAGCTAAACTAGTCTGGCACTGAATAACATATGTTCAACCATTTCACCCAGACTCCAAAGACATTGCAGCTGCACTGTGAAAAATAATAGTATGTGGGCTCTCCCCAGATGCAAATATAATGTAAATGCAAATTTATACAAATAGAGGCTATGTGCAGACTTCTGTGTGCAATCTTATTTCCTGCAATTCCAATCAATGTGATTCTGTTGGATGAAAACCATGAACTGTGGAACCACTAAACACAGAAAAAAGGGTCACCAGCATATCTGACCTCCACAGCGCCAACAAAGATAAAATGTGACAGCAGTAATTCTGGATGCCACAGGATTGCTGACTGCACAGCCTTCATGCCTCATAATAATCCTGAGATACATCATTCCTTTGCAGCACAAAGGAATTCCAGCTGCTCCAGCCACTAAATCAGATTCATCAGAATCCCAATTGCAATGCCCCTATGCAAATGTCATGGGAATAAACAAGAGGAGTTATAGATGAGCATGCCTGCAGGGCTGTAATCTCATTGGCGTCATGGAGACGTGGTGGGATGGCTGCTATGATTGCAGAGTTGGAATGGAAGGATACAGGCTCTTCAGGAAGGACAGGTGGGGGAAATGAGAAGAGGGTATCACCCTCTGTCAGTGACCAATGGGTCAGGATTAAAGAGAGGGCAGGGACAAGTGACATTGTGCCAGGGGTCTGCTACAGGCCACCAAACAAAGAAGACTCAGCAGATGAGGCCCTCTACAGACAGACATGAGCAGCATAATATTCACAACCTCTGATCCATGTGGGTGACTTCAGTGACCCCAGTATCTGTAGGATAGGCAACACAACAGGGCATAAGCAATGCAGAAGTTTAATGGATTATGTTGCTGATAACTTCCTTCTCTAAGTGAAGAGGAAACAATGAGAAGAGGTGCTATACTGAAACTTGCTCTCACCAACAAGGAGGCAGTGGTGTGGAATGTGAACTTCAAGGGCAGCCTTGGCTGTAGTGATCATGAAATGGTGCAGTTCGAGATCCTTAGGGAAGCCAGGATGGTGAACAACAAGCTCACTAACCCGGACTTCAGAAGAGCAGCCTTTGGTCTCTTCAGAAGGCTCTTCGGTACAGTGCTGTGAGATAAAGCCCTGCAGAGAAGAGGGGTCCAAGAAAGCTGGCTAATATTCAAGGATCACCTCCTCCAAGATCAGGAGCAATGCATCCCAACAAAGACAGAAGTCTGTAGTCAGAAAAAACCTGAATTTCATGGATCAATAAGGAGCTCATGGAAAAAATCAAACACAAAAAGGAAGTCTACGTGGAGTGGAAGCAAGGACAGGTATCCTGAGAGAAACAGAGATATTGTACAAACATCTAGGAATCAGGTTAAGAAAGATGAAGTTCTGATAGAATAAAATCTGGCCAGGAATGGCAGAGGTAACAAGAAAGGCTTCTGTATTTATGCTGGTAATAAAAGGAGAACTAGGCAAAATGTTGGCCCTTTCTGGAAGGAAATGGTGGACTTGACTCCCTGGGGTATTGAGAAAACTGAGATAATCAATGACTTTTTTGCTTTGGTCTTCTCTAACAAGTGTTACCCAGGCTGCAGAGGGCAAAGGCAGGGACTGGGAGAAGGAAGAACCACCTGCTCTAGGAGAAGGTCTGGTCTGAGACCATCTAAGGAACTGGAAGTTTCACAAATCCATGGGACCTGATGAGATGTGCCTGTGGGTCCTGAGGGAACTGGCTGAGGAAATGACTAAGCCATTGTCCATCATATTTGATAAGTCATGGCAGTCTAGTGAAGTCCCAATGACTGGGAAACATAACCCCCATTTTTAAAAAGGGAAGGAAGAAAGACCTGGGGAACTACAGGGCAGTCAGTTTCACATGGGTGCCTGGCAAGATCATGGAGCAGATCCTTGGCAGACCTCTATGCTGAGGTAAATGGAAAATAAGGTGGTGATTTATGACAGCCAACACGGCTTCATTATGTGCAAATGGTGCCTGGTATATTTGGTGGTCCATGGCAGGGTCACAGTGTTGGTGGATAAGTGAAGAGTAACTGGTATCATCGGCCTGGACTTGGGCAAAGCATTTGACACTGTCCAGCGTTACATTGTTGCCTCTAAACTGAAGAGACACATATTTGACAGATGAAGCACTCTGTAGGTAAAGAATTGGAGGGATGGTCACCCCCAAAGAGCTGCTGCCAATGGCTAGATGTCCGCATGGAGAGTGCTGACCAGTGATGTTCCTCAGGGCTTGGTATTGGGTACGATGCTCTTGAACACCTTTGTTGGTAACATGGACAATGGAACTGAGTGTAACCACAGCCACACTGACCTCCAGACATGCTGGATGGATGGATGGGGTGCCATGCAGATGGACTTGAACAGGCTTGACAGGTGGGCCTGTGCAAACCTCCTGAGGTTTAATGAGAGCGAGTGCAAGGTCCTGCACATGTAATCGCAAGTGCAAATATTGACTGGGCAGAGAGTGGGCTGAGAACAGCCTTGAGTAGAAGCCCTTGGGGTTGTCAGTGGACAAGAAGCTCAACATGAACCAGCAACGTGCACTCGCAGCCCAGAATGCCAACTGGGTCTGGGTTGCATCAAAAACTGTGAGGCCAGCAAGGCAAGGGAGGTGATCCTGCCCCTCTGCTCTGCTCCTGTGGGATGCCACCTGCAGTACTGTGTCCAGCTCTGGAGACTCCAAGATAGTGAGTGAAAGTCAGTCCAGAGGAGGGACACAAAAGTAATCACAGGGCTGAAACATCTCTCATCTGAAAGCAGGCTGAGAGTTGGGGCTCTTCAACCTGGAGAAGGTTTGGGGAGATCTTATAGCACCTTCCAATACCAAAAGAGAGTCTGCAAGAAATCTAGAGAGGGATTTTGGCAAGGGCAGATAATGGTAAAACAAGGGGGAATGGCTTCCAAGTAGAAAAGGCTTAGATTATATATTAGGAAGAAATTCTTTGTTGTGAGAGTGGTGAGGCACTGGAACAGTTTGCCCAGAGAAGTTACGGATGCCCCATCTCTGGAAGTGCTGAAGGTCAGGCTGGACGGGGCTTTGAGCAGCCTGATTTAGTGGAGGGTGACTCTCCCATGATAAGTGGGTTGGAACTAGATAATCTTTAAGGCACCTTCCAACCCAAACCATTCTGTGATTCTGTGAATATTCTGTCATGTATGATGAAACCTCTGGTACCTGGTTTTAAACTCCCTCATTTCCCCCTTCTGACTTCTGTCTGATCAGATCTGTTAGCTAAGCACCCCATGACATTCTGTGAGTAAATTTTACATATGTAAGGAATTACTGATTTTCCAGACACCTACTGATTTCAACAGCTGGTCTCTATCAACTATATTGCATAGCTGTGTGATCAGTGTCATTGTGATGAAAGTTGTAATGTGACATGAAATGTCTCATGATGTGCAGATAAACCAGATTGGAAAGTGCATGAATTCTAACAGCATTAAAAAATAGGACAAAATTATTTGCTATTGACTGTTTTATTGATCATTTCTGCTCCAGTGGTTTAGCTGTAGAGTACACTAGAAGGTAATTATTTTCTTGTAGCACTTATAATGCTAATGACATACGGACTGCTTGCAAGCAAATTGGTTTTGCACACTGGAGCGATAGCACAATCGACAGGCACCAGTCCATTTAACTACCAGTCCCACAGAACATCATATTAACTTTAGTAAAAGTTCATGTACATGCCTTTTTCTTTTTTTTTTTTTTTTTTTTTTTTTTTCCCTCTAAGCTGTTTTATGGTAAGACTATAACCTTGAAGTGTGAGTAATATGCTGGAGATTGTCACACTGATTACTGGTGAATTTTAAACAGCCTCACTTTGACTTTTGTCTTCATAGTCCTGTTTTTTACGTTTCATATCTTTAAAAGATACATGTTTCTGTGATGCTTCCCAGAAAAATACACTTAGGAAAAAAAAAACCAAAACAAAACAAAAGAACCCCAAAACAAACCAAAAAACTAAATCTAAAACACACCTTAATTAAACAGCAATATTTTTGCAATTTAACTAAAAATTAGGAAGGCGAAATGACATATGCTTTTCTGATGTGTGTCTTCTAGTAATCACCTTCCTTCTTGGATCTCATGTGTTTTAAAGAACACTTAAAAAGTACAACTAACTGATTCTCAACACTGCTGTAGTGTTTTCTGTAAATACTTGTAAAAACTGAGAAAGACTTTGTCATGCAGGTATAGTGTGACCATCCAAGGCAAGGATCTTGTGGTTACACTACCTTTTCATAGGGTTAAGGAATAAAAATGAAGAAATCTTCTTGGCAAAACCAAGGAAGTCTATTTTTTTTCCCAATGGATCTGTTAATTTCAGTTGCAAAACACGAGATTCCTTAAAGGGAGAATCTGACAGTCCTTATCGTGAGAAAATGCTTCATATCACCTTTCAGAAAGCAGGACGTCACTGAGATTTCTGAATCTGGATTAAAATTTCCCACAATCAACACCTGCTCAGAGAAATCTTTTGTGGGATAGAAGCTAACAGAAAGGATGCCTTCACTATTTTGTTATCTCCTAGACAAATAAAACAGATTTTGTGCACAGTCTTAGGATGTCTAATCTGCCATGGCAGAGGGAGTGTTAATAGTGCAACCAAATCCAAAAAAACAAAGTCAATGAACTAAAAAATAAAACCCTGACATTAACTGCACAATAGCAAAAATATTGTGTTGCCTTTGGGGCTGAAAAGTGGCTGACCTTAGTCATTCAGCCAAGAAACGCAGAAGGGGAAGGTATAACATAGATTTAAAGAAAATAAAAATCAATGGGCAATTTAGGATCACCTGAGCCTTTTTAAGATCCTCAAACCATCTGCAACACTTTGTGCAGCCTTCTTCTATATACAAGGAGGGTTTTAAAATATTACATAACTGTAGAAATATTTCAATTGTCTCTTGCTTAGAGGAAACAAAAAAAAAATTACTGTTGGCAACAGGAAGGGGTGACAGGTAGATCTCATGGCAGAGTGACATCACTCAAATATTTTTACTACCTTCAAGCGACACTGTCAAAACAGCAAAATTGTACTGTTCTGCTCCAAGAGCCAATTGAGTGCTGCAACTTCCTGGGAATAGGCCAGCCATGGCAATAGTTTGCTCCCTGCACATTTGGTCTCACAAAGTTTCTGTGATTAACTGTGTGGCACATCTTGCTTTCAATCAGCCTTTTCAGATAACGCAGATGTTTACTATCACAAATTACACTTTGTGGTAATGGTAATGGTATGCCATACCTTTGGCACCTCCCTAAAGCAGCCCTGCCACAGGGAAGGCAGGTCACAAGGGAATTGTGTATCTCTGGGCGTGTCACAGGACAAGTGAATTGAGTGGACTCACTGTTTTGTCTCTCCTGATGTACACTGGGGATGCTTTCTACTGGGTTCTGTGTTTTGGCATGAGGCATTCTTACTGGAGGAAGGAGAGAGACCATACATTGCTTCTTTACGCTGTAGTAGAAGCATATAAAAGCTATTAAGAGGCAAAGGAAGTTGAGATGTTAAGACAGAGAGAAATATAGACTGCCAACTCTTATTTAGGTAGATTCCTTAATTAGAAAAAAATACATTCTATGTTGATAGGCGTTTTTTGCCTCATTTCCCATTAAAAAATGTTGTACTATGGGAAGAAGCTTTTATCTCTGATATCTTAGCCCCAGAAAGTGCTGAAATACTATTTATGGTTGTGTTCAATGTTTTAAACAGAAGAGGAAAAAAAATTCCTTCAGAACAATCTGCATCAGAACATCAGTGTATCCCTCTGAGGTATTTCCAGCTGTGAAAAGCAACATATATTGCTATCATATTCATCTTTGGAAAAGACAGAATTCCTTTGTTACCCATTTAAAATTAGGTCATGCTGCAGATATTTGTCATGAACCACTTCTACCCACTCACACGACAGTTAGCACCTTCCAAGACAATTAGAAGTTAAAGAACAGATGCCTTCTTTATATGTTCCTGTATGACTGATTTAAATTAAACAATTAAGGGACAATTTTATACAGCTTACCGCCTCTGTGTTATTGGTAAAAGAATAAATATTGCAGTCAACATTTCAGACTGATGGTTTTCCCCAAGAAGACATTAATTTCCATCACTAAGGATATGCATTGCAAAAATGCCTCAAGCTTCATTTGACTGGCAACTTCACTGGCTTGATCAAGAGCAAGGGCAAGGGAAAAATTTTGTGAGGCAAAAGCATTATTCATGGGGGTTTTGATTTTGTTGACACTTGAAGTCAACTGCAGGAAAGACTTGTTCTTTTCTGGAGTCTGTGCTCAGCTTAATCACCCAAGCACTACTGAGCTGGGGACTTCAGAGGCAGTGCAGTAGCAGTTGTGCAATAAAGCAGACTTGCTTTCCATTCTGTTCAGTGTTGGGTAGCACTGGGAATGAGAAGAATTGCATGAATTTCAGCTGGCTGCCGTCAGGGCTTGCTTGGTCCCCACCACACTGCCTGCCGGGCTGCAGGCAGGAGCCTGCTCCTCCTGGAAACCTCTGTGCTCTGTGCCCTCAGACAGGCAAATCCTCTTCTGGGAACAGCCTTTCACATTTGGCTTTTGGATGCCTAGTCCTCATTGGAAAACCTATTACAAACAGCAACAACAGCAACAACAATAATAAGGAATAGTGAAAAAACGCAGAGTCTGTTGTTACCACTGGTTTTATCACGTTACCACTGGTTTTTATATTATGACTCTATTGAGTCATACTCAATCATAGCATGCATGAATTATTTTAAACAGTTAATCTCTGAAGGCTCCTGCCATTATCATCACAATTTTGGGAAGCTCTGTGTTCAAACCCTTTTTGGACTAAATGAACTGTCCATAGAACTCAAGCCATGCTTGGAAGTATACCTGTTATTTTTTCTTAAATGTCAAGACAGGCTTTCCTGGAAGCTTGTGTTCTTTCAGCATCTGTCAAAAGATTAGACTGCTGTCAGCTTAGATTTTTATCACTGAAGTTGATTGTGTTGTGAAAATTTCAGCATCTGACTGCATGCTCTTTGTTAATAATTTGTACCACTTCAATATTATGTGCTTAGATGGTGAATTTCAGCAAATAATATACTTCTTGTGGGTATTCCAGGCAAGCAGAGTTTATACGAACTTGGAATGGGGCATTTCTGGTCAATATGGACATTTTCAATGGGAGCAGATGTATCTTTCTCTCACTGCCTTTCAAATATCTTTATTAGCATTTCTATTTTTGGAAGGATAAAATCGATTGGGAATATACTTATGTATAGCAGCATTAGGTGATAAATCTGATCCAAATACTGCTCATTCATTCAAAGAATGACAATAAACATTATTCATTCAAGTGGTCAACTCTAGAAACTCTACTAAATATTTCAGATTCCACTCCACTACAGTAAAATGAGGCACAATGACTTCAACTACTTTAATTGTTCTCCCTGCTAAATAAAAACAGTGGGTTTTTTATCAGTGTGAAAGCAGCAGACTGTCAATCTTATTGCAGTTGGCAAAAGACAATTTCTGTTAGTTAATTTTTACATATTTGATGTCATGTCAGGATAGGATAGGCCATATATCTCACAAACAACAAAAGATAAGAATTTTAAAGTTCAAGAAGCATATTAAGAAATATAATATGAACATTAGCAACTCACTGTGGACCAGATTTGCATAGATGTATGTGTTATGTTCTGAATATACAAATTTTGCATTTGCTTTCATATCGGTGCCTTAAAACAGAAGGAAAACAAGTGGCTGGAATTAATCAAATTAGCCACAGTATAACTTAGAAGACAATTTAGAGCAAATCTTGAAAAAAAAAAGAAATAGCTTTTCTTTTTTATTTTGCCCTAATAATTTCATTATTACCCTTGTTGTAACATCTTTTATTATACATGCATGATGAAAATGCTGAAAACCTCTCTTTTATCTGGTGTCAGAGATTCCAATGGATGTTAAATCAGGTTTTTCTCTCTGTCTCAATCAAGAGAGAACTTAGTAGTGTATGGATATTCTTACTCATTATTTCCTTTCCTCACTGAATTGTTTTTTTCTTCCAGACATGTGAAGAACAATTTTATTTTTTTGTCTCATAAAGGTGAGGGAGAATAGTAGAAGGTGTGAGTAATGGTCTATGTAGTTCAGGGAAATTCTGGAGCATTGACAATATTAATGACTCCAAATCAGCAAGAGCTCAGTGTCAGTTATAAATAGTTGAAGCCACAGGGCATCATTAGATCACCAGGTCTGACTTCTGAGTAACACAGGCACTACACTTGAGGCACTTCAGAGGGGGACCACTGCAAACCTCATGGAGTTCAACAAGGCCAAGTGCAAGCCACGAGTCCTGCACGTGGCTGAGGACAATGCCAAGCACAAGTACAGGCTGGGCAGGGGATGGATTGAGAGCAGCCCTGAGGAGACAGACTTGAGGTGTTGCTTAAAGTGGAGCTCAACATGATCTGTCACTGCACTCACAGCCAGCTGTGTCTGGGCTGCTTTAAAAGCAGGGAGATCCTGCTTGGGCAGGGAGATTGAACCAGATAACCCACTGTGGTTCCTTCCAACCCTACCCATTGTATGACTCCATGATTTCCTTCTGAATTGTAGAGCTCGTGTTTAGCTAAACTGAGGTTTCATCAGGCCTTCAAAAGATAATTTAAAAGATGAAGACAGTGCTACCTCTCTCTTTGAAAGTTCTATTCCATATCTTCAGCTTGGAACTTTACATATTTATACAATTGCAGCTGGGTTTTTACATTTTTTCTTCTTTCTGTCCTTGTTGCCCTGCAGTGTTTCAATTCCTGAAGCAAAGAGTTACGCCTTCTGTTATAGGGACTAGGGAACAATTATTGCATCTGCTTGGGCAAGGCGTGGGACTAGATGATCCAGGTACCTTCCAAACTCAGGCATCCTCTTATTCTGTGAAGAACTTCCATTTGGTAGGACTGGAAAAGGTTTTATGGAGCACAAAGTGAAACTCTCCCAGCTCAGCCACAGTCACACAGATTCACAGTCTGATCTCTGAGTCTTTCTTCTGGCTCAGGTGAATGTTTTTGGAGAGAGTCCATTGACTATAAACTTGGAATGATGAGACATGGTCGGATGGAGATTATTTGCCACTGTACTTGACATTCATCTGCGAGGAAAAAGCTCACCCATGGCTGCAGTTTGCTGAGCACGCTGCCATGGGACAGGCAGGAGTAGCCCCAGTTAATATATAATATTTATATAACTCCGTGAATGTGAAGCCACTTTTAATATGCTATGCAGAAATGAATTTGTGGCTTTCTAAATGCAACTTTTGACTGTTTGCAAGCCCACAGGATTAGGTGAGATTATGGCATATGAGATATTCTCAAACCATTATACTGACCTGCAATTTTTTTATCCTAAATAGGAGAAGTCCAACAGGTCAGTAGCAATATTTTTTCAATGAAAGTGTACATAAGGCCAGAGCAAGGGAGAAATGAAGGAACACTGAAGGGAAAAAGGAGTTGACATTTTGTCTTTGGTTGAGCTGTGAGATTTTTCTCTCCTTCCAAAAAATACAAGAGAAAATGGAAATAGGCAATAACGATATTAACCAATCTAAATTAAAATCAATAAAAATTTCTGTCCTCCTCTTTTTGCTCAATATGACACAAGAGAATTCATATTTCTGTCTTAAGAGTCCAGATGTTTCTAATTCTCAGCAGGTTATTGCTCACACAGTAAGTCAGCAAAGTCAAATGTGCAGAATATGGTGGAGCAGTATAAGTTTGCTGCTTATTCATGGTAGCTTGCTTCAGGAACATAATTTTGTTTCTGAGTTTATTCCTTGAACTCATTTGTCAAGGAGAATTTAAAAATTACTAAAATTTAAGTAATAAATACAAGAAACAAGTAGTTTTTATAGAAATTAGTTTGGCACACATGTGGTTTTCAAAACCAACTGTATCCAAAAATGGTGGGCAAAGATACAGCTTCCCACAGAAGAACTGAGCAGGAAAACACTCTCAGAGTTACAACTCACTGGTGTTTGACCTATGTGGCACCAATGTACTGCAGAGTTCATTTCTCTTAGCTATGTATTAATTGTAAACAGCTAGATCTGAGATCCTTGATACCCAGTGGAGTGAAGCTGGCACACTCAGAGGCACAAATGTCCAGAGTAGTTATGGAGACACACACTTGAGTTCAAAGGTTCACCCCTGAGCACTACAGGCTTTCCCCCCTGTCTCGTGTGGGAGCTTAAGGTGACCAGATCAGATACCTCAGATGAATTTCAGCCAAAATAGCATCACTCCTATTTTCCTTCAGAATTTCTAGGATAGAAATTCTAGGATAAAACTAGCATTTGCCTCCTATTATGCAATCTGACTGGAATAATGAAACAAAGTATTTGAGAGATGACAAGATGTAATTTAATTACTAATTACACAACTGCATGCATCTCTAGAAACTGTATGGATTCCCATGACATTACCTACTTTAATTTTGTAAGCACATAGATTTTTGTATAGGATGCTAATGTACTAGCTCCTGGGATGAAATTTTGTTGCTCATTTTCAATTCAGTCGCATGGATCAGAAAAACCCTACAGACTGCCTTTGCAGAACTGCTATCCAACTGGTATTATAACACAACAGAGCATAACATAACAAATATAACAATGTGACATGACATAACATAACATAACATAAACCAGCTCTTAGTGCCTTTCAGCCTATGCAACTCACAGCTTATTTAACCTCAAATTCTGGAATCTGAGGGGAAAAAAAATTAATTGCAGTTGGAAGCCCAGGCTTGACTACTTGAAGTATGATAGGCTGGGACCAGAGTAACAAATCTCCTTTGGATTTGAAATCTGCCTTGTAAGCTAAATGATAGACTATCACATTCTGTGGCACCTGAGGCATATAATAGAAAGAAATAAGTGTATTAATTCAGACATATGACAAAGGTAGGAAAATTATTAGGGAAAAAACCCCCAGCTTATAAAGTATGTCCGTTCCAAGCAGTTTGAAGCTTCTCATTCTCTAAAATGGTTTCCAAGTTAACAAAAACCACCTCCACGATATATGAAAATTGTCTGCCTATTGTGATTGCTCCCACTTAAAATATGTCTTTAATCAAACAACACTTCAAATAAGTCTAACAGAATGAGTGAATGTATGATTCTTAAAATTTCTGCTGATCACAAAATCCCATATATTCTTTGTGCAGCAATCTCTCTCTCCATGATGTACATATTTCTTGGAAGAGAGCCAAGCTGCAGATACCTGAATCATGACTCATGGACTTTGGCTCACTAGTTTGAAAGCTTTGGGAGATGGCAAAATAGACCCTGAACTGAAGGACAAAACACAAAACTGCATTTGGGCCACCACTAGTGCTTGTCATGGAAGCTTTTATTAAAAAAATAGACCCATACATCTCACCAAAAGACAGAAAAAAATCACCTTTATCCAGCTGAGCTAAGATATTTCAAGTGCTTTTGTAAATTAAATGAGGGAAGGGAAAATGGGAACCATGACCACATAACCAATGCTTGGGTAACTCTTCAGTGTGCACACTGTTGCCAAAGTGATAAATCTGGGTAGCAAGCAGTGGAGCAGTCAGCAGCTCAGACAAAGACAGCCTGTCCTCTAATAGAAAAGCTCCCCTGGATACATACACTACTGTGCAGATGAAAGCAGTGATTTTTAGTACTCCTGAAAAAACTTCACCAGATTTCCTTGGGCTCTCAGCTACCTGCTGTACATCAAGCCTCCTGCAAATTCTACTTCTTTCAGTTCAAAGGATTAAGAAGTTCACAGTGGCCACAGGCTTCTCATTCTTGTCAACTCTTAAAATTTTTCCAGTTCTTTCTCTGAGTCTAGTAATGGTCTTTTGACACCAGTAGCTGCTTTTCCTTCTTCACCTGTATTCATCTTCTGTTCAGTTTTCACTGGGAAATGCCACTTCCTTAGTTTAGCCATCTTTGCAAAGAGTAATTATTCCTCGTGCCAGCTACAGTTAAACAATTGCAAAACTTTCCTGCAGTGATGACAGAAATATTAGACGGAGAACTAATGTTCATCAGTAGTGAAACCTGAGCTCTGTTTAGTGTGCTCTTCTGGGGGACAGGCAATGTCTCTGGATCCCAGGTAATGGGGAGACTCGAGCTCATTTGAGCCTGGATCTGCAGTGTAAACATGACCAGCAGGAAATCAAGACAGGTACTCCAGTGATTGACAAGTTGTGCTGTGTCTGACTTTTCTCTCAATCACCAGTAAGCCTGGCTCTGACTTTACTCCTAAGAGTGGACTATATTCTCTGCAAAATCCCCATGCAATTTGGTGGTCAGTGCACCCCACACAGTTTTAATCAATCTTTGCCTCCTTCCACAGTCAGGGGAGACAAATTCAGAGAGCAAATCCTCACAAACTTAAATAAGGAAACTTCTCCTTGCAGGCATCAGCTCTCTCCACTGATTACAAAAAGGCTCTGAGCACCATAACAAGAGGTTAACTAGTTCTTAGATGGCTGAAATTAAGTATTAATATTAAATATTATCAGTGGAGATAAGAGATAAGATAGTGCTTCACACTATGTAAATAAACACAGTGACAGGTTTTGCTAGAAAAAGTTTACAAGTTCAAGGAGATGAGTGAAGTAGTGAGTAATACAAATATAAGTTGATACCAGAAAAATTATTTGTGATTATGAAAATCCTAGGCTAGTGTCTTTTTAAGGTTCTGCATTATCTTAATTACATGCAACACCAAAGATAATTTTTCTTAGGAAGTTTGTACCCTTAATCTATTTGACATTCACATCACACACATTTCAAAGGCCAGATACTTGGTAATACACACTTAGGGAAGCATGCAGTTCTGAAAGTATAGAATTTTAAGCAACTACATTCTATGACACATCTTGGCTTTGCAATTTTTGCACAAGAGGAGAAACACCTAATCTCACCAGGACATCCACTCTAGCACCCCTCAGGCTGCAAACATGATTTACAAACTGACTTTAAAAAGCTAAGCACTATACTGGAGATGTTTGGAAAGGATTCTTCTTTGGTATATCTAGAAATAAATTATTATATCTTTGTTAATTTTTGATAATTTGTTCAGAAGAATCAGACACCTCTGTGTAACAAAAGGGGATATGTATTGCTGGTTTTAAAAATGAAAGAATTCAGAGTTAGGCCAGAATATCATAAGAAACACAGCTGATTCCAGTATGATTAACTACAATGGAGAGTTAATTGCTATGTTATTAAAATATTATTTCAATTATTCTATGTTTCAAAAAGGAAATGACAAAAGATACAGTACAGTATTTCTGTATTTTGTAAATACATTCAGAAATTTTAAAGTATCAAAATTGAGATGGCTCTGCTCAAAATTCCATTCACTGTTCCAAGCGCTATTTTCAAAGTGGAATATTCATCTCACACATAACAGAAATAAAAGACAGACACTTAAATTTGGAAGAAGGGAATGGCATTTTGAAAATAATAACTGAAAGTTTCTCATGGATCTCGGCTGAAGAACATCTATGCCTTAACCCAAGGTTTGACACAGAAAATACCTATTTTTCTTGAGCACAGTGAAAAGCTTCATTATGAAATGTGCACCCATCTTTCTTTTTTCACATGTTCATATCCTTTTGGAAATAACTCTCTGTTCTGAAGGTAAGAGATCTATTTTTCATTCATAAAATTATTAATGCTAAATATAATGTTTAAGCTTTCTGGAACCTACACACACAGATTAGAGTTTCCTCACATCAATTCTACTGTGGCCAGCATAAGGATTAATAAAAAGAAAACTGATTAAAAAACAGCCTCTGATAAAATAATAAATCAAATACACTCTAAGGAGGAATAAATATTGGATATGTTTTTGCAGGGAGGACACAAAATAGAGGAGGAAAACAGCAGAAATGAAATGCAAGTCCTAATTTTAGTAGTTGACATAGGGCATTGTTATGGCAATTCTTCAAGTTCTATTTAACAAAGGGTAGGTTCACACAATCACAAGCCTTGAATTATTACATATTCACAACATATAATTTCTCATCTGGTATGGATGTCCTCCTGACACTGAAAATGTCATCACCTACACAAAGCAGCACAATTCAGTCATATGGAGCCCTGTGAGCAAACCTTAAGTGTGCATGCTCCTAGGAAGAGCAATCGTCAATATGTTTTTTCTTTCTGAGTCTAAATTTATAAAGTATCAGTCACAGCGTTGTGCTTATATCTGTACAAAGTAACCAGGAACACACCAAGAAATGAGATCCATCTGACCTAATGTGTGTGTGTCCACCTAAATTATGTGTTAGGCTCTTGTTACAGGCAATGGAGGGAAATGAGTGCATCTGGACTGTCACTCCTTTCCTTCTCAAGTAGCTGTGTCAAAAAGGCAGATAAATCCTGCCCCAGCAGAGCCCTATTTCATATCACTAACTATAAAGAGATGTGAGGGTGACTGGCTTAAAGAAGAGGTTGTGATTGTGGACATTCTGCAATCAGCCCGTCTTTGATGTGAAAACTACAGCAAGCACTAACAAATGCAGGAAAACAAACAACTCGTGAACCTAAAAGGATGTTTTGGAAACAAGATTTGTAAAAATGAAGTGATAAAGATCCACCGATAATAGTGATGGTAGTAGTTATTTTTATGAGGCTGGGTCTTCCCAAGCATTTAAATGCCTGGGAAGATCCAGGCTCATAAAAATAACTATTGCCATTGGCACTCAAGGTAAAAATTGGAGTTTAATGCGAGACGATCAGAGATTCCCCACCAAGGGTACAATGTGTAGCAGGCATCTATCTTGAAAAGACAGTCTGAAATATCCTCCCACTAAATGGCTGAGATGCATTTGAACTCCTGCTCTCTCTGGAGTGCAGGTCCTTGACGGATACCTTGGACAAAAGTGCTTTTGTCTGTCCAGTTGGAGTCAGACCTCTGCACCTCAGTTAAATCTTTGCCTACACATCTCTTTGAGCTGAGTTCATTTGCCTCTTTGACATCTTGATGGCAAGAATGCTGTCCTTTTGCCTACTTATTTGTTTTAAGACACTGCTGGAAATGTTTGCAACAAAGGTGTGACACAACCATTTGTGTTCAGATGGATCCTTCACAGCAGAGAAGAAGACATTCAAAAAGAGCAAAACCCCTCTGTTGACAGAGATTGTTCCTATACTGCTTCTGCTTCTCATTGCAGACCTATTATGTTAAAAAAATAATGCAAGGAAAAGAGAGTTAAAACTGTGGAGGGAAAAACTGAAGCTCAAACTGCAGATGTCATAACAGAGGGGAATATCTGCAACTCTATGCATTAAATATTAATAGAAAATGATAAATGCCTTCTGGAAAATTAAGTGACCTTAGAGGTAAAGTCATGAGATGTCTGTCTAATAGTTGCATTAGCACTGCAGCGATATTTCATACTTTCATGTAGCTCTTACAAGAATATTTATTCTATATCTGCTTTACTTTTATTGAATAGATATTTTTTGGTAGAACAAGCAGGAGAGAAATATGACAAGATCTAGATAAATCAACCAGAAATATCTACACTTATTAACAGCAATGGAGAAAACGCCAGTTTCTTGTATTTCATGCCTCATTTTTGTTAAGCTGCAGATTTCATTTACTCTCCATGCAATGTTTTAGGGTTTTTTTAATCTACAGACACTGACTGAATCAACCAAAGCATAGAAATTATGATTTTAATAGGAAGTTCAGTGGAATGAAATATAGGCATATAGCTACTTTGATGACTTTTTACAGTGTACTTGTCTTTTTTTTAAGATGTCTTTCTCCAAAAAATTCCAGTTTCAGCATGTTTGGGGTAGCTGCCTGAATGTTGCTTTTGGAAAGGTCTTCACATGAGATTCCACTGTAATTTTTTTTACAGAGAGGAGAAAGAGTCACATATTCACTGTAATAGTTGCAGATAGCTTATGGTCTAATCTGGGATGGGATAGTTAGGGGTGGCATGAACTGAATCATCATGTGTAAACACTTGAGACTAAAGAAGAAAAGGAACCAAGACCTGGTGAATTAAACCTGGGCTGTCATGGCTTTATATGAACTCCAGGTTCAGTGGGAATGGTGGGTCTAGTTGTGTTTGTTGATGTCTATTTTCTAAGTTTTTATATGTAAGTAAATTTATGTGGTTTGGATATTGATTTTCAAATGGCCCTCTGCACCGATAGATATAAATGCATGAAATGATAATGGAGATTTGTGTATCTCACACTGCTGGCAGTATTGCCATTCCCACCCCTGTGCCATACCACTGATGAAGCACTGCACCTCTCTCTTCTCCCCATACCCACATCTTCTGGTGGTGCTGCCTTCATGAGGAATTTGCTTACTAAAGCAAAGGGAAGGTAAAGGAAAGAAGTTTACACTTATCTTCACTCCCTTCTCTGGTCACAGCATTCCTCTTTATTTCAAAAAAAAAAAAGATCCAGCAAGGAACAGCTGTGCATACAGGACCCCAGAAAAAGTCAATACTGGGGATGGCATCCTCAGAGCAAGAAGCACTTTCTCTGGGAAGCAAGATCCTGGGAACAGATCCCAAACCCATTTTGTGATCAGACTGTTAAGTGTAGAAAAAGCAAAGAGAAGAGACCTTGGGTCCTCACCTGTGAATCTCTGTACTCACACTGAGCCTCCATCCAAGGCCAAATAACATTTCGACCTCAGGATGCTTTTCTTTGGAGTGTGTCTCACAAATGCTTTTGGCAGAATTGCTCATCATGATTATGCAGAGTGTCATCCCAATCTTAGACCACAGGGAATGCATGAAATCTCAGGAGCTTACTGTGAATATCTTTGCCTAATCATACCTGGGAAGCTGAATAGCAAAGTGTTCTCCTAACTATGTCTTTCACTGACTGGCTGAACTCAGTTTATCAGGACAATGAAGCAGAGCTATTAGATAGAAAGACTAAACATCACTGGTTCCTTTGACTGCCTGCTATAGGTTTTTATGTTAAACAAGGATTTAGTACAGTGGTTCTGGTGGAATTTTTGCAGCAAAGAACTATCACTGTCCCTCAAAACAAGTCTGTCACAGGCACCTGTGCATGTTGCCAAAGAAGTGCTTGCAATCATAACCACTGCCTTTTTCTTCTGCCAACTTATTGAGTATATAAATGCATATATATATATATATATAGATATAGATATAACACTAGACTGTCTTTTTAAAGACAGCAACAGTTCTATTAGTTTATATGATACACTCAAGGGTCTAATAGATACAAAATGAAACTATTACAAGTAGCTTCCGGTTGGAGAGGACTGAGCGGAATTATGATTACCTCTTTTGTTTTAGAAGGGATCCTTTTCAATTATTTGCAGCACAGATTGACACTTATTTACATTGCAATGACAATCCAATGTGAGTTCCTTTTTAATATATCTATTATAGCTCTGGGCTTTTGCTTTTCTCCATTACTGCTTTTCTAAACAGTAATTTCCAGTTTTCTATCTCTGCCAATTATTTTTTTTTCCTCATAGATATGCTACTTTACATTTATCTATTTTTAAGTCTCATTTATTTTTATCTTCCTCTGCTGGCTTGCCAACTACTCTGCAGCACTGCTGTACTCTCTTTTGGATGGACATCAGCAATTCACAGCCATTATCATTAAACAAATTCCTCGTATCTTTCACCTTTTTTATTTTCCCTTCTGTTTATTTCCGTTGTGTGATTTGCTTGGATTACAATTCCTCATCACATTCATTTCATAATGACTGAGTATTTAACTGCTGTTTGCCTGCCAAGATCAACCAAGGCCAGCATTTTAATACATCTGAAAGTCACCGATAAGGGCTCTGGGACAGGCATGAGATGCCAAGCTGGATTTGGATCTTCAGCTTCTGAGAGTGTAATGTTGTACAAAACTGATGTTTGATTGCCATCTTCACTTTTGGAGACTGATCAAATATCTGACTCAAAACAGAAAAGAAAACCTTACTTTAAAAAGGTTTCTGTGAGTTTCAAGGCAAATTTATTATTTTCTATTTTTGTCTCCTTATTTTGAGATTTCAGGCACAAAACTGGTTTTGACACAGAAGAAAAAAAGATTTAGCGTTGATCAATTTAGATTTTGTTACAGGCTGATTTTCAGGCTGTAGTTCAGAAAGTGGAGGAATTATCATGCCTCATGTTATAGATTGTATACAAATTGGAAGAGGATCGCAACCATCATGAGGTACATGACATGTTGCAAATTCAGAATGGTCCTGGTCCCGCAGTTTTTCTCCCTATTCATTAATGTGTTTATTTTAGACCTGTCAAAACATTAAATTGTTATTAAGGAAATGTCATTGATAATAAATTATTCATGACCAGATTTCTGCTTTGTGATTTTCTCTTCATTCTATGATGTATGTACTACTATCAGATTCATGGGTTCAGCTATTAACAGTTTGGAAAAATTGCAATAGGAAATAGGAAAAAAACCCTGCAAATTTTAAAAGCAGCTTTTATTCTATTTCTCAGAATCTGTCAATTTCTTCTGTCTGTTTGTAGGACTCTTCTTGGTTAAAGCCATCTTCCTGATGCCAAGGAATTACTTCAACAAAGTGAACCCAAATAAAATGCCAAAATTCAGAAAAAAAAAAAAGTGTCTGGGAACAATAAGGAAAAACTCCCAGAAGGGTTTCTGGAAAGGATTGACCAAGGGCCCATGAATTGGAAGCTGTATTTTGAGGAAACTTTCATGCAGGTATTGAGGAGAGGGACTCTTTTCCCATAGCTGCTGGAGAGCCTACAGCTGTCTGTCAGACCATTATAGAAGGAACATGCTGGTGCTGGATGTGTTTCCTTATGCTTGGGCCATTGACATCCTACTGGAAAGTGTCAGAAACCCCATGTGCCTGAAGGAGGAAAGAGAAGTCACAGGGTACCAGGATCTCTCCCAATTCCTGCCTGGGCTTGCAGCAGGTGAAGGAAGCTGAATGAGCATAAGGGGACAGTGGTGTCTGAGGGGAAAAATGCAGCGTGGGTTTCTCCACCAGACAAAGCCTCTTTGCAGTTGCACTTACTCCTCCTTCTCTTCTCTGCCTCTGCTCAGGTGGCTCCTTGCTCTGCTCCTGCTTGAGAGACTCATTTTCCTGTGGCCAGGAAAAGGGGCCATTGCAGGGGTCCATGAGGTGCCCTAAGTGGTGTCAAGAGGAGGCAGGAGCCCCATGGATAATGGGCTCAGGTCTGGTCATCCCTTAAGCAAGAGCCTGACAAAGCAGTCACTTGGTAATTGCTCATATAGCTAAGTGGAAAAGAAATATTTGGAAACACAGGCAAACAAGGGGGGAAAAAATTCTGATAACCTGGAGTTGAAAGCAGACATATCCAGAAAGCAAGTACAAAAAGCTTCAGAGGATAATTATCCACAGTCTCAGATGATAACAGTTCCACTGAACTGGATTATTCATACTGTATTTAAATAATGATTTAGATTAATCCTCCGCAGAGTAATGGTCTGCTCTGATTCCGTAATTTTATTTGGGAAGTCCAGGGAATTAATCTGTCCTTTCTATATTATTGTAGGTTAAATTTTATTTTCTTTCTTTTCTACCTCTCAGGTACGTGGTCTCAAGATCTTCCAGCAATTTCTTGCAGTTAGATGTAGACTTTACCACCTTGTATATACATAAATGCCATCAAAAATTCTGTCACCCAGCTATGCACATCTTTGAAAAGCTTGTAAGACAAGTTAGAATAGAATAGCCAGTGCCACACTTTGAGGAGCTTGAACACACTTTTCCACTCTCTGTGGAAAAAAAGAGTGTGGGCATAGCTAACTCATTTAAATAAGAGTTTTTCTCCTTTCTGATGGGAATTTAATCTTTGTTTAGAGGTAGAGGAAGGTCAGTTCTGCATCAGGCTTGTCAGTGATCTCTGTTTGTGATAGAACGGTGGGGGTCTCCAGTCAGGATCATCGTTATCCCACCGTGGCTTGTGCCTCCCTTCTGGGAAGGGGAGAGAGCCTCTTTGCCCTGCCCCTGGCTATGACATGGATGGGATGGAATAGTGAGATATCTTGGCCATGCCCACACAGCTCCAGGCTCCACCCTCTCCTGGCCACTGCAGAAAAGTTGACCCTGTCCTTGGATGAAACTAGGACACAGGGATACCATTTCTCTAAGGCTTATTAGTTTTTAGCTGGACTCTGGCAGGAGTCAGAGGAATTGCACTAGACCAGAGCAGGGTCACATTTTCCTAAGGACAGGCCTGTTGACTCCTCCTGCACATTCAGCACATGCACACAGACACACAGCTCTGACTCTGGGTTCCTTCCAACCCAAACCTCTCTATGATTTTATTGTTTGTTCCGTTTACAGTGGGCAAAGGAGGAGAAAGTGAAAGAGATTTCCATGTAGATGGAAAATCCCCATATTTTAAGGATAAGTAAGGTTCTGCTGAGCAGTGTATTTAGCCCTGAGAAAGGCTGAATTCTTTGCTGGCAGCAGCAGACCTGATTTATTCAGTAATAACATGCTCCAGGGTAGAAATGGTGACTATAAGCCAATTATTTTATAACAAGAGAAATATGATATTTCCCTTATAATTTTTAATTCTAATGGATCCCAGTGCCTGAATGCAATCAGTTATATAAGGAAGAGTAGGTAAATTTCAGCAGAAATAGGCACATCTCTGTTCAGAAGGAGAAAGTCACTGATGAGCTTCCTTTAAGCCAAAAGCAACTAGATAGAAGAATAACACAGAACATTGCAGAGAACTTCCTACTGGCTCAATATGCGTGGCATGTCATTAAAGATCTCACTCCTTAGTCAGACAATAATAGGGATGAAGTACTATGGAGTCATTTTAGGATTATACCATTATTCTAGAGCCTTTCTGGAAAAAAAAAGTACTTTTAGGTCATGTTGTAAGAGCAAAATGGGCAATATGTATTTTCATTTTTTAGTGTTAGGTTGAGTAAGTAAAAAATATTTGAAAACCGTACTAGCTCACTGACTCACTTTGCCACCCATCCCTCACATCAGTGTTAGGATATTGTGTGGGAATATATGTTCATATGTGTGCTGGTTTTGGCTGGGGTAGAGTGAACTTTCTTCACAGTGGTTGGTATAGGACTGTGTTTTGGATTTTTGCTGAACAGAGGGTTAATAATAAAGAGATGTTTTTGTTATTGCTGAGCAGGGCTTACAGAGAGCCGAAGCCTTTCCTGCTTTTCCTACTGCCATGCTGACAAGGAAGTTGGGTGTGCATGGGAGATTGGAAGAAGACACAGACAAGAAACAAGTGACCAAACTAACCAAAAGCATATTCCATACCATACAACATCATCATTCCCAGTATATAAACTGAGGGGAAGTAGGATGGGCTGGGGGAGGGATGTTTGGAATGATGGTGTTTTTCTTCCCAAGGAAGCATTACATGGGAAGAGACTCTGCTCTCCTGAGGTGGCTGAACACCTGCCTGCTATGGGAAGCAGTGAATTAATTCCTTGTTTTGGTTTGATTCTGTGCATAGATTTTGCTTTCCCTGTTAAACTATCCTTGTCTCAACTCCTGAATTTTCTTAGCTTTTACCCCTCCAGTTCTCTCTGTGATCCTGCTGGTGGGGGAGTGAGCAAGCAGCTGTGTGGTACTTGGTTGCTGGCTGGGGTGAAACCATGGCAATATGCCAGACTGAAACATGAAAGAAATTCATTTATATTTAATTTATGGCAAGAAACAAGACAAATATTATGTGTATGACAAGTTCTCAGATCACATGGTTATGCTTTCTCCAGTGGAGCTAGTTGTCACAAATTGCTACAGTTCTGCCTTTCTAGATGTAGTGGCACTCAAAAACAAAGGCAAGTATTTTAGAAAATTGGATAGAAGAGAAGCTAAGAACAAGGACTTGAAACAATGCAACATTTACATAATGTATGCCAGAAACTTTTCCTTTATTAAAAAATGCTTTCTAGATAAATAACAAGCGCTCAAGACAGCCATTATTTTCCTCTGCAATCATCCTTTCATGTAATCTATAAAAGTATTCTCACAGGAATAATTACAAAGTATTCTGATGACTACTATTAACAATCAACTGAATTGCATTTCAGAATAGTTCCTCTCAGACTGTGACCATTTAAAAACTATTGTCAACATATGCCCAGAAGTTTGGAGAGAAAATAACACTGAGTCTGCAAGGGAAGCATCAAAAAGGAAAGACTGAGCTGGGTAATGAACTGCTTGGTGGGCAAGGGGTTGGCAGGATGCTTACATCTAAAGACTTGCAGTCAACTGCTCGATGTCCAAGTGGAGACCAGCGACGAGCGGTGCCATCAGGGGTCGGTTTTGGGGCCAGCTCTGTTTAACATCTTTGTCAGTGACGTTGGCAGTGGGGCTGAGAGCACCTTCAGCAGGTTAGCTGACACCACTGAGCTGTGTGTGCACACGGGAAGGGAGGGATGCCATCCAGAGGGACCCAGACAGGTCTGAGAGGTGGGCCCTCTGAGCAAGCTGCTCCAGTGGAAGGTGTCCCTTCCATGCCAGGGAGGTCGAGACTAGATGGTCTTGAAGGTTTTTTCAATCCAAATCTGCCTATGGGTCTGTGAGAATTAAAGACAGAGTTGCAAAGCTACATTTATGAACAAAAGGATGAACAAAATTATAGAATTCAGGCTCATGGGGAAGTTTATGATTTTCCAAGCTTTATGAGAATAATTCTTGAAAAACCTCCTTAGAAAGAAAAAAATAGGGTAGACTTTTCCAAACTACTTTTAAATTTTGCAAAAAAGATAGAACAGTAGTTTAGTATAGAACAATAGTTTAAATGACCTTGTTTAAGGTTATTAGCAAAGATTATTTTGGGTTGCATTACAAAGCATGTAATACTGGATAGTTTTGCTAAGCTCTGTCATAGACTGTGAAAACATTTGGCACAAAAAATTTCAAAGGTGGCAAAATCAATTTGTGGGTCCTCCTTTTTTT
>VZSR01003803.1:52011209-52044526 GCA_013398615.1 Brachypodius melanocephalos
TTTTTCTTCTGACTTTTATTTTAGGAGTATTTTCATACCTGGACACTGGTATCAAGTAGAAGTGTGGAAGAAAGTCAGTTAGTTATTTAAGGAAGCAGAGATGTCTTATTTTGAACCATCATTTTATAAATACTTGAAAGAGATTTTGAAGAAAAACAACACAGATATAAAGTCGAATAAGAAGTTGAATACCAAAGGTAGAGCACTTAGTCTGCTTGAATACCTTTTTATTGATAACAGATTTTTCAAGACAGGAAATGGAGTGGGTTAATTTACTTGTACTTAAATAAAGCATTTTGTCTGATGGTCATAGGAAATCCTTGATGGCAACAAAAGAAAATCCAAGGTTGGCAGAGTTTAATAGAGTGGAATTATCAGGACAAATGAAGGCAAAACCAAAAGAAGACTAAACAAGAGTGTTTCTTAAGACTTGAAATTGTCCCTGCTGTAGAGGATAATATTTTTCTTCTGGCAGGACCAGCCGTCTATTTACCAGGAAGAGAAAGCCCCTTTCTGCATGGGCACAGGAGCACAGCCCCTGCCAGTTCCATTGATCCTCTTCCCCACCTCTTTCTGTATTGCTTTGAGATTATTTTTTGTGCTAATTTTTGAATATATTGTACCCACATGAACTCGGAATGCCCTCTGATTGGCTGCCCATTTCCTTTGGAACAGGAACTAATCATATATATGTATATCTGTCAGAAATCATCATATGACTATGTGAGGAGGAGAAGAAGGACAGAAGGTTGTGCCCTGATCCTGCTTGGACTTGCAGCAGCTAAAGGAAGCAGAATGAACATAGTGGGACAGTGGAGTTTGAAGGAAAAAACTTCTGTAAAAACCTGACCTACAAACAACTTAGTTTGACTGATAGTCCACAGTTTATTTTTTCTGTGTGAGTAGTAGTGGGACAAACACAGCTTTTTCCTAGCTGTGAGTCAGAAATGTATCCCAAGCTCCTGGGGGCAGGGAAAATTAGCTTCCCAGGGTATCCGTGTGAACAGAGCCTCTTGCTCCTGTCCAGCACTTACAGTGGGGAAAAGGGGACCTTAATGAGCCCTCCCTGTCCTGAACCTTCTCTGATAGAGTCTTTGCAGGGATCTCTGGAGGGTAGAGCAAGCAGATTCCTCATGTGCTGGAGCAGTGCTGGCAGGAGGAGGGTTGTGGGCACAGTAGGAATATAACAGCCTGCTCTTTTAGGGTTATGCTTTTGGAGAGGGGCAGCATTGGGCACTACTGGCTCATATTCTGCACATCCGCTTCAGTGAACCCTCTCTGAAGTTCTTGAGACTCATGAGGTTTATCTCTGGAACTGAGGGGAAAAACTGTAATTTCCTTCCCATTTTGGCCATTGAATATCTGTGTCTGCCTGTCTGGAGCAGACATCACAAGTGCCATACTCCTCTCATGGCCTGGGTTAGTGTCCCCGCTTTCAGAGCCTTGCTCTGTCCCCAGCTTGCACACACAGCCTGCCCACTCAAACCAGCCCAAGCAGCCCTCTCCTCACCTGCCATTGATAAGTCAAAAAGATTGATCTCCATCAGTAATCGAATGAAACTTATCAACAAAACTGTGTCTCAAGTTAACCTGGCCATGTGAGATATTTTTGCGGTCATCCGCACCTTGGCACTCTAAAACATACTGAAATCC
Source organism: Brachypodius melanocephalos (assembly GCA_013398615.1). Classification (NCBI taxonomy): domain Eukaryota; kingdom Metazoa; phylum Chordata; class Aves; order Passeriformes; family Pycnonotidae; genus Brachypodius; species Brachypodius melanocephalos. Next base: position 52,012,863 of record VZSR01003803.1, read on the forward strand.
TCTCACCAATCTTTCTCTTTTTTTTTTTTCTCCACTCTTTTACGTTGCTTTGAGTTATGAGTAATAGAATTTCATACTATCAGGCCAAAAGATTGAGTGATCTTTAGTGAACTGGGAGTGGGCACTGGAAGAACATACCCAATCAGTGATACTCTGTGATCAGCTTCCGGCAGCATAAAGGAAGAATATACCTAATTTAGAAAATATCTAATTTAGGATGGGTCATGTCTGACTTCAGAGATGGATGAGGATGATGTGGTTGGCTGTAATAAGTGTGATAGTGATCAAAAATGTGTCTCCCTGTCCTGTGGCTTATTCCAGTAAAGACTGTCCTCTGACACAGCTAACATTGCTATAGCTTCTTTACAATTGCTCCCGTGCTAAAATAACCAAAGATTCTTCAGCCTTTTGACCACATTTCAGTTGGTAAGTGGTTAATCTTGATCCCTGAACCATTAACCAGAAAATTTGCAACTGCTTTAGAGGCAATTATAGATGAAATATGAAAGGCAAAATGACTGTTCATTTTAAACAACTTTGATAAACTAAGGCTAACATTTCTCAGAACTACTTACAGTGTTACTCAAATTTGCATCACAATAAATGTTTAAAATTCAGCTTGTCTAAGAAGCTGGACTGCTATTTTTTATAGGTGTTTCTTTGGTATTAATTTCCATGTTATCCAAGCACTTTAGAGGAAGAGTTGCATGTGCTGTGAGATTGTATGAAGTGTATCTCAAGATACTTGTAGTGCATTTGTTCAGAGCATAGGACATTTCTGTTTAAATGAATGACAGAGCAAAACCCACGCAGCTCAACTTTGAAAATAATTTACATCTAAATAGCTGTCTACCAATCCCCCCGTATAAACTACTTTTTTTCTTTTTTTTTTTTTTTTTTTTGCAAGTGAATGTTATTATGTTCACAGGTTTTTTAGACCTAAAGAAACTACTAGATTTAACTTCTTGTTTAAGATTTTTGCTTATTCTTTTCATTGCAGTCTGCGGTTAACACGAGAAAAGGAATGTTATGTGTGATGTTATTGACTTCTTTAGCACCCAGAAGTAACAAAAGCAGGTTTCATCTGTGCTACTTAGAAGTGCCTTGTTATGATATTTTCTCACATATTTTATTGTCCTGTTTCTTACAGTACTTCTGAGTTACAGAAATATAATTTTTTTCATTTTGCACATGATGGGTTAAAGCAATTTGCTAAATACAGAGGTTTGCAACCTCATAGCTGTAATTCCACAAATAATTGAATAATATAACAATCTAAAAGTGCAGTTCTGGAAGTGCTGTTCATACAGTGACTTGGGTTACAAGGCTCTTATATGATAGGAAAGGTTTTTGCACCTGAGCTGGTCTCCATGACACATGTGCTAGTCTATAAGCAAAGCCAGTGTCTTAAGCTTTGTTATTTGGGCCCTGTGGAACTGGAATGCTGCAACTGAAACCCTTTCCTGTGCCCAAATCACTGTCTTCTCCTGCTGGTCTCAGTCAAATGCTCTAAGCAGATCTTTTCTGGGGCATAGGAGATGCCACAGAATGACATGGCTGATTGCATGGCTCATTTCACTTGAGTGGACACAGGCATCCCCTGTGTGCTGGCTCATGTTTGTCAGTGATGTGGCTCTCTGGGTACCAAACCTCGCTCCAGTTGTCTTGTTTCTGTTTATACAAGGTGACAGAGGAAGGTATTGCTGGGGCATTTCATTACAATGTGGATATCTGAGGCTGGATTCAGTTGCTCATACATATGTAGCTAATGCCATGTGGGACTCTCTGGGTTATCCAGGGTTTTCTTGAGTCCCAAAATGTGACACAGGTCCTGCTGGAGACCTGTGCCTATCTGTAGGCAACCAAAGGTAAGACCCATATTGGTACAGGGTGTTTACATGTGAGCAAATACATCTGTGCTATACCTGTGCAAAAGAGTAAAAACCTTAAAAGTGGCTTGTTCTTACTTAACACTGAAGGGAGTTAAATGTCTCAATTAAATTTAGCCACCTGAAAGTGACATCAATTTAATCCTGGGTATGAGAGGTTTTATTTTAAAGTTAGGTGAACAGTAACAATTTTTTTAAAATATCTGATAATTTGTTCTTCAAATGCTTCCTGCTCTAGGGATACTGAAGCACATAGATGTTTTGTAAGTCAGTCTCAGTATTCACAGCTATGAAAAAATACTAAGGGTTTAAAATTAAAAAAACCTCTCAAGGTTTACAGATTAGCAATTTATGTAATTTTGCTGTATCATTAGCTGTAATATGCTTTTAGATGTAACATGCATATTCGTTACATATATTGTCCTTTCTTTGTTCACATATTAAAACAGCAGGATTATAAAGTGTGTGACTAAATGTGCAATAATTTATGCAGCATTAAAAAAGCTTTACATACTTTTAAACTTATTTCAATAATTTAAGTGTTCTGTTGGATTAATGATGGGGCTAGAATAATTTTTCTAGTCTTAATGCAACATTTAAATAACACATAGGCCCAGAACTAGAATGCAACCAAAGGAAGTAAAACCACCTTTCAGTTTAACATTTAATCTTAAAAATCGGTCCAATACTTCACAGAATAATGAAATTCTGGTACTGACTAACAAATCTGAAATTATCAAAGAGAAAGGAGAAGCACTCTCAACACTGTTACATCACTTGACGCTGAAACATTCTCTCTGAAATGCAAATTTGTTGTTTTGAGTAATGCTCCTAAGTACTGAAATACATAACATTTTTGTAGGGTTTATGTGAAAAGTAACCGCTGTGTCTTCAAGTATATTCTTTTCAAATGAACTCTGAAATTACTGAAGTGTTTGATTTGTATTTACTTACCATTTATAGAGCATGAGCTGAAGAACAACAGTAAAGATGTTCCATGTAGCTCTAACAATCTGCTTCAAGTTTGACTTGTAGAACCTAAGCAGAGGGGTAGGAGTCCTGGGTATTTTTTTTTCTCAGCCAACAAGCACATGACTGATGCTGCTACTTACCTGTCAGCTGACAGAAACAAGGACTTACACTCACCTGTGTCTATCAGGTTAATTTGATGTAGTTCAGTTTGTCCTACTCCTAAGTAGGATGGAGAGGAGAGCTCAGCTCACTTCACTTCATCCAGGAAATGGATGAGTATTTTTATTAATCCTTGAGAAGCACTGCTTAAACAAAGAATGTTACTGTTTTCCAAAGAAAGAGATGTAGCTCCTATTTTGCTTTTTTTTTTTTTTTTTTTTACAGAAGACTGTAAAAATAAGCATTATGGTCTTCTCACATTATGAAAAAAGGAGAAACAAAAGTAGAAAACATCCCTACTGAAGCTGGCTGAGAAACAGTTACACTGGAGATGGAAAAAAGGCCACCCTTTTGACAAGCAGGCTTTAATAGGATAAATGAAAACAGCAGGTTGCCTCTGGTGAGTCACACTGAACCAGCGTTTAAGCAGCAACATCCATTGTCTGTTTCATACCAATTTCTGTAGCAATTATGTCCAGACAGAAGTGCAGCCATACGCCTTGTTATGCTGGTAACAATGGACACATCCCCATTTGTGAACAGAGGCCAGACTCTGTCAAAGGACTGTTGGATGGTCTGTGAGAGATGTATGAAAACCCATTCCAGCTAAGAGTCAGATTCATATGGCTCTGCCAGCTTGAAATTATTCTTCAGATTGTGCCAAGTACAGCATGAAATGCAAGTCAGAAAGGGAGGGTAGCTTACCTCTTGCTCCTGACCATGTGGATGTGAGAATCTAGAGGCTTTGGGGGTGTGCATGATGGTCACTTTGCCTCCACTGTTCCTTAGCAAGTGTTTTCCTTATTTGAGAGAATATGCACAGCACATGAACATACTCTGTTATCCATTGGGAAAGTCTTCCTAGAAGGTGGGATGGTCAGTTACTCAGTGAGAGGGAAGATGGTCTATGTTGGGATTTGAGAAATACACACAGTTTAACCCCAAAAGGACAATATATCATTTTGTTGTGGCTATAAGATCTTTTTTTGCCATTTCAGTAACACCAGTCAAAAAAGTAAGACTTCAATGGTATGAATGAAAACTAAAGACAAGACGGATGCTGCAGCATATCCAAACACAAGGGTCTCAGCATATTTCTCCTAGTGTGTTTGTGATAGACAGATGATATATTAGTGAGATATTTACCATATTGCATTGTAGCCTACTGTGTCTATATTTTCAGCAATTACTTTAACATGGGCAGATATTTGGCAGGAACACTTCAGTATGACTGTATAGTTCAGGGTAGTCTTCATAGAAGGAAAAAACATTTGTGACAACATTTACCAGAGCACAATAAAAAATGATTGATGATGAAACTCCCAAGTGACAGTAGAAAATGACAGAAGCTGGGAAGTTGTTCCCCTGAGATCTCATATGCACTTCGGTGTGCTGTATAATATGTAACAATTCACCCTACTTGAGTGTTTCTCATGCAGAAGAGCTCATTGCAAGTTCATTACAACTAATGTCAAAAGCACAAGGCTGTGTGTATTCTCCAGAATAAAAGTATTTCCTGTTCCACATCACCTTCTTTTCCTATTGGCTATTGTCTTTTGATCCTCACTCTGTGTAAAAATGGCTTGAGATCATCTAGAGCATAATGGGAAAATGAGTTGGGGCACTTCATTGCTGTGTTACATAAAACTGACCATGACTTTTCAAGAACACTGTGCTTTATACTTCTTTATACAAATACCTTTGGGTATGAAACTACTGCATGTTATGGTGAAATCTAGAAATATTTGAGCCGATTTTTTCAAACAGCTTGAATTGGAGAGAGCCTAGAGCTTCCTGCAAAGTGAGTGATTTCAGGTACCACTCCATATTATCAGAGCAAGAAGTCTCCTTGTACTTGTTCTAGTGCAGCCTGCACAGCAATACCACAGAGCACAATAGGCTCCATAAATATAGCAGATACTGTAAACATATTTGTGTTGTTTTCCCTTAGTTCTTGAGGAACAGAGACACACATCAGCTCTGTTCTTTGTAACTGCACTCTTGCTTATACATATTTCTTATTCTATTGTTCTGTGTTCCTCAGTGCAGCGTCCATGTTTCTGCTTTTAAGAGATAGTAGAGGATTAATCTTCCAGAATTGTAAATGTTTGTGTCTGAGCTAGACTTCCTTTAGACTCCCTTTATAGTTGGTGAAAAATAAGTTAACTCTTTTTGAGTATGGTTTATATGATTGCAATTTCAGATGTCTTCCTTAAAATAAATTGAGCTCATCAGAAGTATCTGTTCCTCTCCATCAGCTGTAAAGAGAATTTAGATTACTAACTCCAGTGACAGGGTCTACAATATTTATAGCTATATTTGGACAGATGAACTTTGCTTTGTGTTGTGATTTTTTCCACTGATATTTATTTGACTGGGCTCTTGCACTGTAGAAATAGTGATTTATTTTTGTTGGATAGCCACCTGCAGTAAAAGTAACTCAAGCAGCACATTACTTGGAAGAGTTCTTTCTTTTTTTGTTTTTTTGCGCTGAAGTGACAGTGATACCTCTGGGTGTATAGTATAGGGAGCAAACCTGAAAATACAGGTTTAGATTACCTCCTAGAACAATTTGTATCTTGGATAGCCAAAACTTTTAAACCTGCAGGCCCCTCTTTCTGTCTGGAGCTCGTTGCTGTCTCCATGGCACGTGGCAAGGATGGAAAAACGCAGTCCCAGTTGCCGACATAGAACTGCGGCTGGCAGCAATCCCCATCCTGTTCTGAATGACGACATGAAATGTCTGACAGCACTTCATAGATCACCCACGTGCCTACTGCCTGTAGTTTGAGTTCTTCCTGGCTTTTGTATTTCTGGGAGTGCTGTCCTGTGTAAGCAACTATAACTTGCATACATAGGTGGAGCGTAGACAAATCCATGCTGGGAATTCAACTCTCCTTAGGGTATAGCCTACACCAGCCTTTCACAACTGCTCACCAGTTGCCTTTCACTGGCTCTGCAGTGCCATGTGATGAGGTCCTACTGCCAAAAGCCCTCTGCCCTGTTATTTTCAATAGTTCTGGAGTGAGCCATGTGTATCAACCCCTTCCTCGAATCAGCTGCATAGCAGATGGTACTTGAGATTTAATTTGCACAAAGCAAAGTGTTTCTGTTTCGGTAGATTTCTCCATAGATGCGTAAGGATAATACTTAGTACTGTGATGATCTTTGTATGATCATCAGTTTCAATCTGGCTTTGTTTCACACATGCAGCACTAATGAGTTCAGTGCCTCTATTAAGCAAATGTATGTACATACATAACATAGACAGAGTGGCAACCTTCGAGCCAAAGGTACTCAGTAGAAATGTTTTCATTAACTCAAGGTCTTCACCTTCTGCTAAGCTTGTTGTATTCGCCTATCCATAGAGTCTCCCACTTGTGAGTTGCTGGTTTTGCATGTGGCCAAGGGGGAAGACACAAGAACTTTGTAGAGTTGTAGAGTGGAAATGTACATGTCTTGTACATTTTTTTTTACCCTTTTGGATATAACTGCATATTGCATGCAAAACATAAGTAGGTAGAAGTAATTTTATTTGTGTATGTAACATATAAAAAGAGGATAAAATATATATTTGTTGCCCACCAATTGCTCAAATAACATTGGAAAATCTAGTACACCTACATTACAATAAGGGCTACAAATTTAATTAAATTCTTGTGAGAGGTGTTGTTTGCTTGTTTTTTTTCATATGCTGAAGTATCCTCACACATTATAGACTTGGTGAACTGCAGCTAGAGCTTCCGTAACAGTGAATCTGTTACTCAGTCATGCATTTTCATGTTCAAGGTTAATACTTTTGCCTGTTTGAAGCCTGGATTTGCGTAGAGATGTAATTTGTACATTGCCCACTAAAAGATGCTAGGGGTTTTCTTTCTTGCAACATAACATGGAAATAGTACAATTTACCAATTTGCAAGGGGAAAATAAGATAGGGATGGTATCAGAAGCTTCTTTTAGGAAGCTGCATAATTGTTACTTTTTAATTTGACAAAACTGGGGCAGCAATATACATTAAAAAACTCATTGACATAAATGGCATGTTCAAACTGGGACTTTGCAGTCATAAAAAAATTCATTTCTCTAGATGGCATTGAGAGGTTTTACTAGCAAAGCACAATGTGATTCCTTACATGTCTTATGTACTATATACAAAGACAAATTGTCCAGAGAATGAACAATAGCAGCAATGCCAAAGCAGATAGTTTATATGTTGGTTTTAGTTATGTCATTGTTCACTATGTATCTAGTTGAATATTTATGGAAGAGGTAACTGGTGAAAAAATCATTTTATACAATCATAGAAATGTTGATTAGAATGTGGGGGTTTTTTTGAAGTCATGTAGGTCATTTAAACCTTATACTTGAAGGGGAGTTCCACCAACGCTAGGTCAGGATCTATCCAGCCAGACATTGAAAGCCTCTTTGGTGGAAGCCCTTTTCTTGCAGTACTGTAATGTGGAAAGGCTGTTTCTCATCACCAGCCTAAGCATCCCCAGGTGAAACACCTGTCCCCTGCTATCTTACAGCAATGCTGAGAGGAGATTGAGAGTTTGTCTTTGTTTCTGTGTTTCAAGTAGTCGTGGTTTGCAAGTAGAACATCCCTTAGCCTCAGCTCCAAATGAGCTCTGTTCCTCAGCTTCTCACAATTCATCTCCTCCAGACCTTTGATCATCTTAGCAGCTGTCTAATAGGTTCCCTCTGGTTTTTCAGCATCTTCCTTGACCTTGTGGGTAGGGAGGAGATGCCAAAACCTGTTATTACTGTTCTGTAGTAACCAGAGCTGAGCATAGGGCAGTAATTAATTCCTTTGACCTGCAGGACACAGCCATTACACAACCCATTAGTGAGTGGTGTGAGCTGTGCTAAGAACACATCGTTACCTTGCATTCAGCCTGGCCATTGCAGCACTTCTCACTGGCTCCCTGTGCTGCTCTACTGGCTCATTACCAGCCCGTATTGATGTGTGGCATCTGTCTGCTCTGCTACAGAGTGTTATGCTTCTTCTTACTGAACTCCAGTTTAGCCCTCAGCAGAAGAGCCAGGAGTGGACAATGGCATGATTTATAGTTCACTGGATGTGGAGATATTCAGTTGCTGATTGCACAGTAATGATAGCATGCATGTGGTATTAATCTTAGGTGTCCTTGGGTGATTCGTAGATAGATTCCCTGTATAATCAATTAAGAAGCACTGCAACTTTCCTTTACACTTCAGCTAGCATGGACAGTGGGAAATAGGGGAGTCGATGAGAATTTTGCATTTAACTTTTATAGTTGTCATCGCTTCAAGTGGATAGTTCTATCAAAAAATAATGGTGAAAGCATTTGACCTGATATTCTCCAACTTTTCTCTGGTAGAAAGTGCCAAGAGTACCTTTAAAACAAGAGTATTTCATAGTAAAAAATATTGTAAAGAGAATCTCTTGGGGTTTGGGAGGGGTAAGGTTTTGGCTGATAATGGATTTTTTAAATTCCATTTTTAATGGGTTTTGTGGTGCCTTGATCTACAGTTCAATGCATTAAAATCTACTACTTCCTGATAAAATCTAATCTTTCATTAATATTTTCATGATTGCTTTCAGTGAGGATTCCTTTCGGATGAAGTGTCACAGCCTCCACTCCTGTGTGTTTTACGGTCTCTTTCATGCATTTCGGGTGACCATGACACTAAGCTGTCCAGCTGTTTTCAGTGCTCTTTTCCCTCCTGGTCATTACACATGCAGGACAATGGTACCAATGCCCTCACTGCTGGTGAGAATTCCTAACAGCAATGCTCAGACCTGTCTGGCCCAAGAAGAACTATTTGGGTGCAGAGGGGAAAAATGGATGTTACAGGTAAAAGATCCCCACGCAGGATAGCAAGGACTTCTTTGTTTACCTAGGAAGAGTGAAAGTTTGCTTTATTCTTGCTTTGCCTTGTTTTGGTCATTTGGTGGACCTTTGACTCCTGCCTGGCAACAGCAAGAACCAGGAGGCTGCACCCTGTCCATGGGTATCTTTTTGGCTCTGCTATGATCCATTACACTGTTAGACTAAGACTTTCTCTGTAAACATATTCCATCTTCTCACAAGCTAGAATCTAAAGCCACTGCAGTATATATAAAAAAATGTTTATGGTGTGCACTGCTTGCCCAAGACTAGAGGATGGGCTAATGACACTCCTGTTGGCCCAGAATTTGCTTACATGAAAAATCATTTCTTTTAAGACCAGTTCTTTTGCTCTCTACAAGAATATAAGTTATTAAAACAAACAAACAAAAAAGCAAACATGCAAATAATAATAATAAAAAAAAACAACAACCCAAACCTGGCACACATTGCTGCATATCAAACTTTAGCATATACTAATTATTTTGTATTGCTAACACAGGTGCTTTCCATGCATAAACCAACTTTTAAATAAATGTGAGGGTTTTTTACTATGACTATTAAATGACAGTGGTCTTCTAATATCAGTCAGTAGGAAAATATCTATTCCATTTTTTCCTTATTTTCTGGATAGCTCCCTGATGTTCAGCTTTGCTCATTTTCCATTTCACAAATTGAGTTTCCTTTAACTAAAACTGTAATTCAGTTCTTAACTAGATTTGTGGTGGTGAGAGAGAGGGTGACATAAAAAGGCAGAACTTATTGGCACGATTCATCATTCATACTCTATAGCACACTCGAGCCTACTGGGCAGGAAATGTTATTAAATTGAGAGATGTGTCAGAGCCTCCAGAATTTGGCAGGATGAGCACCTTAAACCTCTGGAATGGCTGATGTGCTCGACTTGTATTCAGGCTCCCTGGATAACTGCAAGAATACAGCTGCTGTTCCAGGTTAAGTTCTGCAAGGGAGAAGAGCTGGTGTCGTGTTCACGTTGTGACAATGGCAAATGTTAACAACTAATGTATAGAAAGAAAATAGTCATGGCAACAATTATGCTTGTTAGTTGTCCAGGGGAGTGAGGCATAACCACATCTACCTGGTTACTGCATTTTACTAACTAATAACAAGGGTGGGATGCTGTCGGAGAAGTACAGAATCTATGTTTATTTTTGAGTAGACGTGGTCAGGTAAGTATCTAGTTGTTGTATCAGAACACAAATGGGGATAAAGCATGAATTGCATGTCAAACTAATAAGTGAAAGCAAGAAAAAAGAGATTTCTTGGTGAAAGTTTAATTAAATACTCTGTGTGTAATTGGTTTTTGTGAAATAAAATGTCCTTTGGAAAAACATGCCATAGTGCTAGGAACACACAGAAAGTATAAATATAACAAGCTCAGATAGAGAAGTCTGTGGGCTCATGAGAGATCTGGGAAATTTATGCATTATCTTATGAATTATCTGTGGCCCAGCTGTCAGTTCTAGTGTTACTATGGAGTGGAATCCTAAAATGAAGTAGGCATTTCACAGTTGGAGGTGGTTGAGACTGCCAATTCTGTGGTCATGAATGTACAAAGCTGGGAATTAAATTACATTCAAAGAGCATAAATCAAGAGGACAGTCTTACTTAACAATAAGTGGCTGCTGAAAAATAAATCTTGTAAAAACACAGAATACAGTTTTACCAGTAAATTTCACTGAGTACTGAAAAAAATTGGGATTGGGAAAGTTTTGAACCCAAATTTGATGACAATTTTAAAATTGCAGAATCTTTACATTCAAGCAGTTTATGAAAAAGACACAGCCTTTTTCTTGATTTCTCTTTGAATTTTGAAGCATATTCTTCCCAGTTTAAATTAGTCTTATGGATGAACTGCAGTCTCAAATACTTTTGCAGTTTAGTCAGCTCATGCTCACTGTTGAAATTATTTTTTAAAGACTCATTTGAAATTACTTTCAAGAACACCCTACACCCTATTAGAAAGGTAACACACCATGCCCTTTCTCTCAAGCAAATTTTCAGAAATCTATTTCTATTTTGTTAAGCTCTCAAATTCTATAAGAAAAATACAACCACCAAACATGCACGCCATACTTGCATTTTCTGATAATGTGTATTTATTCGTATCCAGAAATACAAATGCTGGGATCAAAATACGAATATAAATAGAATTCTAGACGCACGGCCCTACTCCTTAACACAAAGTAAACTGGGATGGATGTGATCAAGAGGGGAAAGTCATTGTCTGAGAACTTGAGGAGATGAAGCACATGGTGTTTGACTTTTCTGATTAGGTCAGTCTGGGGGATCACTGGGATGGCTATCTAACTTAAAATGACATACTGGTACTAGTGCTACCTGTATTATTCAAGGCACATTGGGCACATAATTGTACTTTCATTTCACTATGACATCACAAGCTGCACTGCTAGCAACGAAATCACACACCCCTAACAAAAACTTAGGAAGGAAGGATAATTAGAAATCTAAAATTTTGTCTGTGTTCTATAAGAAAATTCAATTTGGCACATAGTTGGCAGTATTTATTTGATTACTAAAATTACACTCATTTTTTTAAAAAAATCCATGTGTTGTCGTGGTGGAAAAAAATGTTTTGAGAGCAGTATCTAAACTGAAAGTTTAGATCAGGATTATGTGAGGGGTTTGGTGATGGCCTGTGGTAGCCACAGGTTGGTCTGTGATTTCAGGTTGGTATTGCATGTGATTGTGGATGACAAAAAAGTCACAGGACTCCTGAATGACTGCAAAAGAGAATAAGGAAATGTGACACTATAATCTCTCTGCACCAGGTTTCCCACTGTTGTCCAGAGGAAGTGTTTTGTGGAAGCTTATTCTGTTTATTTTTTTTCTTTGCAGCACTCTTGTCTGGCAGTGCCATACTTCTCTGGGCTGCCTGTGTAATACTGTCAAACGCAATTATTTTACCAGCTTTCCATGAGTTCCACAGTTGCTTTCATTTAAGGATCCCATGAGGTCTGTAAGCATGGAACCGACTCTGTAGCATGCTCTATTTCACATTTGTCAGTGGTTTTTAAAAAGTATGTCATCAGTATTGTTCTCTTCATCCATTTAATATGAATGTGCAATTTAGAAAATTCATCATTTACCTGTTTTAGGGCTCACTTTAAGTATGTAAATCACAAATCTCACATTAAGTACTTAAGTTACAAATCTACACTCCGCAAGTTTTGAATCCAAACAATGGATAATCAACTCTTGCAGAATATCATCCAGTGATCTTCCTGATTGCTGATTTGAACTTAAATCCCTCTTCTCATCAATGGTCTTAATGTAGAAAGTTTTGACTCAGACCTAGCAGGTTTGTTTTTTAAAAAACTTGTAATCCTAATACAGTCTCAGTAGCAAGCCATTACCAGCTTCACTGTGGATGTATTTTCATTCTTTGTATTTCAGAACACATCGTGTCCGTGCAGCTTCCTGTCTTGCAAGCACTGCTGCAAGAAGTTATAGAGACATTAGAAGAGTATTAAGGGCTGAATTAAACACTAAAGGGAGCACCTGCATTCCCCTGTAAGAAGCTCCACGGGTGGGCTTAGCCCTCCAAGTAAAGTTCGAGATGCTTTGATGACAGCAGAGGCTGTTGTGTGCCCTCTGATTAGAGCCATTCCTTACCAAGATAAAGGAATACCTAGCAAGTTACTGGCTGTATTTCAGTGCCTGCTTTGCCTGGTTCAGTCTGTGAGAACTGAACATCCCTAGATATATGAATAAACATAACCATGTCTTCTGCTTGTCCTTTATAAATAGGAAATTATTAGAAGATCAAAATGAATGTTTTGGTAGAAAGCAGAGAATTCTCAGGTGTCCAGCTCTGAGGCACTGAATTTCATAATGAATTTTATTCTCTAATTTCACATATGTTCTAGGAAAACCCTTGAGGAGTCCAGATGCATACAGACACTGGCTTGAGGACCCACAACAAAAGAGGAAAAAGTTAAAAAAGTAAATTCTGCAGAAAGCAATACATCATTACAAATATTAGATATCTCACTTGAGGAATGTCAGCAGTAACTAACCAAGTTCTTGCAGTCAGTCATGATCCAAAGTCATTGAGAGAAAGAGCTGCTAGTTAAATTAGATGGTTAGAATAATATTTATCCCTAGTTCAGGACTTAGTCCTAGCTAGCTGGGGTTGTAGGCCATCATATCTCTTGGAATTATCCACCAAATACTCAGCATAAAAAAAAAATACTGTCTAACTTCTCAAAGCAATTCAGTTCAAGCTGAGATAATTTTTCCTGTTGAAACATAATTTCACTTTAGATATAAAAGACAGCTTTTGTTTTAGTATCTAAACCGGTGGCCTAAATTATGAGGAAAAAAGTCCTTCTAGACCCAGGGGAAAAGGTAATACTATTAAGGTCACTGAGTCTTGAAGAAAGGCCTTCTTTTTTCACATATATACTAGAACCCTTCAAGAAGAGAGTGTGATAAACCATAAGAAGGTGGTGGGCATACGAGTATAGTACAAGACTAATAACACTATACCTTTTTCTCAGTAGCCAAGTGTAAGTTGAGATAATTTTATGCTTGTGGAGGGAAGAAGGATCTAAAATTAACTGAGAAAAAAGGCCAAAAAATCTCTAAAGGAAAAAGAGCCTCACCTTTCATCTGTGGAAATACATTCCCAATCCATAGTCTGTTTTTTTTTCCTATTTTAAATAGTCTCCTGCAAAGAGATCTGGATGAGGCTTGAGTTTATGTTCTGTATCTCTTGGTGGAATGAAATTGCTGAGTGAAGGAAGGATTCTGCTAACTGCTGAAGTTCCACTGCAGGCTCCTGCTATTTAGGAAATAAGAAACCTACAGACTGTTTGGAAAAAATAAAGAAAATGCAGAGAAATGCTCAATCTGTAGGTTGAAGACATCTAGAATATTGGTCACACACTGTGGTGCTCAGGAAGAACTCCAGGATGGTCATTGGTCCCACTTTATGACTTTCAGATGAGAAATAATCTTTAATGTTAAGGAATATAATTTCATATTAATAAATGATAAAGGCACTGACATAAGAGGCACAAGCATTTCACTGTGGGCAAGAAGAAGAAGACACTTAAAAAAAAAATCATCTGTCTATGTAGGCATCTAGGATTATGAGATATGGCTTGCTTTTTCTTACTGCATTCTATGGAAACCAGGAAAGAGGAGGCAATGGAAAAAGTAGAGTCTGTTGTGGACAGCTTTTACAAGTTTCAGTGGGCACTTTGCTTTACAGTTTAGAAGGTAACACTAACCCTCCAGATGGTGAGGCTAATGAAATAGTCCCTGGAGGTGTTTAGAGAAATATTGGATATGGCACTTTGTGCTGTGGTTTAGTTGATAAGGTGATGTGAGGTCGTAGGTTGGACTTGATGATCTCCAAGGTCTTTTCCAACCTATTTGATTCTGTGATTCTGTGAAATCTGTCTGTCTTAAAATACTGAGTCTCCTTTCCCACAAAGTCAGCAGTTCCAGAGCTACCTGGCATCTGGTCATGTAGGAGAGTCATTTTATTAGATATATGGTGAAATTTTGTATAAAAAGGGGGTAAACAGTGAAATGAAATCACCAAGTAAGGAGACTTGTGAAAAATTCATGAAATAATGTGAGATGCTAGAGACCAAGACACATTAGAGCTGCAGAAGTGTTTAAGATAGCTATCTGTCTGAGTTATTTGGCAGTATGCCTGCAGTTCCAGAAATAATTTCCTATCTGCTAAAGGCTCATGTGTCACTGCTGTTTCAGCTGATGAATGTGCAAACCTCCAGGTGGATGATTTGGAATTAGCTGTGGGTTAAATTGAATAAGAGGACTGCAACAGATAAGAACTGCACAGCAATAAAAAATAATTTCTTTCTCTTCTTTTAGCTTCACTACTCATCACTGTCTCTGTGAAGACAGTTCTGGCTTTTGTAATTTTTATCATTTTTATTGGTATGCACAGTATAGCAATATACAGTTGAGAGTTGATTAAGGAGAACATGAGAAAGAGCAGGTTATCAAAATGCCTGAGGTGTTTTAAACTACACCCCTACTTTTTGGTTAGAAAGTTATATTAAAATCGTGTGGTGTGTGGTGCACTGCAGTTCCACGTTACTGCTGCACATTGAGAGAGCATAAACTGGCTACAAGTTTTTACACCCTTATTCTTGGAAGAATGGCTGTAAAAAAAAAAAAAAAAAAGGAGCTGTCAATATGCTAAGCATCAGAGCCAGGAAAAACTGAGAAGATTGAATTAAGCAGACCAATATTGTTATACATTCTTAGTTGCTTTGAAAATGCTGTCCTGAATAAAGAAAAACTATGCCCAAGAACTTTTAATTGAAGGGGAGAATATGAGGACTGACTTTAGATCCTCCTGGGAAAAAAAGGTGATTATTTAAAAACCCCTCACAACCCCTCCTGCAACTTCAAGAAGGAAGGAATGTAAAGATACTTGGGTTTGAGGTTTTACATAGCCAAATGTGTTCATTTCTCTCATTAGGTTTTGCTTTCCCCTGTTCCCTTTCTTGGAAGGGTAAAAAGAAGTACTAAATAACAAAAAGAAGTAGTTGAATAAATGCAAGTTTCTAACATGAAATTATATAATAAGACCATGTTCTAAAATGCAAAAATACAGTTTTTACATTTCTCATGGGACAGCACGTGAAAATGTTAATTGTTGCCAATGTGCAAAAGAAGCAAAAGAAAATCTGAAGGTCGGTGGGGATATTCTTACTCCTACAGAAGGATATGGCACATAGATGTATGCAGACCACCATGGCATTCTGAATGATTCAGATCATAGAAATCCTATCTTCCCTGATCTCTAAGGTTTTTCAGTGGCTGCCAAAGCCGGAGCAGTAAAGCAGTGAGTAAGCCAAGTTACTGGGAACAAGCAGAGGAATGCATTCAGGAACCTGCCTGCCTGCAGCCACTTGCCTTGCATAAAAATCAATTGTTTGACCACCCCAGAGGAGAATGAATTGCACAGTAGAATATGTCCTCTGCTCTCATTGTAAGAGCAGAAGGCAGTTGTGTCTAAAGCTTTGTTGATTTAGGACAGTGGAAAACGTTGGAATTATATGCTTCTGTCTTCTGTTTATGAAAATAAGCCAGAAAATGGGCAATATGAATGGACTTAGCAGAATCAGTCTTCCAGAGAAAGATCTGTTGGGACTGTCTGCTTTCAGCAGGGCTCATGGGCAGCCACGAGCAGAAGTGTAAGAAAAGCATACGCTCTTCATTTAATATGGGAACGTTCCACTTCCCAGAAAATTCACACAGTATGGAATTGTTAAATAAACATCACTTTACCTGTTCAAGATCTAATGGTGGAAGGCACCTGATTGTGCATGATTTGTCTCAATAGTACCACCAAAATCAATTGATTGTGCAGAGGGTTTGCAGGATCACCCCCCTAAAGGAAAATGGTTTCCATCCTTTTATTTAGGCTTGGAATATTTCTAGTATTCTTGAAAAATATGGCTGAAGGTGACTATTAGAGTAGACTAATTAATAATTAGAGATTAAGATATCCAACTCATATTTAATCACCTTCTTGCACTACTTAAAGTATCACCTTCATCCCTAAATTAAGTACATACCTCCAAGTGCAGGACACAGGTTTACAGAGCAGTTAATTTGCTAATGAAAGTTAGCAAAATTTTCAACATGCATTTTTAAATCAGAAGGTTATCATTGGTTTAGAAGACATCAGATTGGGCAGATTTTTCTAAAAATAAGGCTTTGATTCTTCCTCAAAATATTTCTTCTCTGTGCTTCTAATTTGAATTTTGTCAGTCCTTACAGAAGTAACTCCCCTCCACAACCTAAACCCAGCTATGTTTCTGATATTTCAGACAAGTTAAAAACAGAAGAAAGATTTTGAATAACAACAATTAACTTTTGTGTTAGTTTTTTTTTTTTTTTCTTTTTCCCCAATTAAAAACTCAGTGGAAGAACAGAGCAACAGCAATGACAGCAAGACAGTGATGTTTCAAAGAACATGACAGAATTTCTGTTCCTTTAGAATTACCATTGCATTAATTTTTGATTGTTTGCAGTGTTTTCCTTTTGAGGAAAAAGGAACTCCTTTCCAGTCATATCCACTATTCATTTTTTCATCAAATACTGTGTGGAAGAGACACACATCTTTTGAGTTAACAAAAAAATTATCTCCAAAAGAGAAAAGAAATAGAATTGTTGTTTTAATTATCTTTTAACTTCAATCTTTTGTGACAATTTGTCATGCAAAGGGTAGTGAAAAGCTATTGCTATTTAATTATGGATGTGGTTTGTTTGCTTAATAAAAATTATGTAGACAGTCTGTAAAAGACACCACTTAGTTTAATACTGCAAAACTAGTTTTTGAAAAAAAAATGGGTAGTTTAGACTTGAATGGTCAAAACCTTGAAAAGTACAAAATTGTTTTTTAGTGTAAAATACAGTTGGAAATTTTGGAAAATAATGAAAAGAACCTTATTCTATATGTGGCAACTATTTCATGTTTAATCCAAATGTCACAATTGAGTTCCTGTAATGCACTATTAAAGCCACAAGTGTTCAGTCTTTAGCTCAGGCCGGGGTAACAACTACTGTGAGTAAATATTGCAGTGTTTAATGTTATGAAAAGGAGAAAAAAAAGGCCTTTGGCACATGTTTTTCAATTTTATAATACAACTTTGAGAAAAAAAATAAGAATACATGGGCACACTTTTTAGCAGATTGAAACCCGAAGAAAGTCACATATTCCTGGTGCTATTATATAGTGATTTTTACTCCTGGGCTATGCACTATGAACTGCTACAATGACACAAACAAGCAGGAATCTTCTCCTGCTTCAAGTATAGTACTTTAGAAATTAATGACCATCCTGTGTTTAATGTGTCATAAAAAACACAGTTAAAAGCTTGAAAAACTGTATAAGTTATGCCTATAACTGCCTCACAGATAGGCAAGTCTTATTTATATCAAAATTTTAGCTTTCTTCTCTGTCTGCCTTTTCACCTTTAAGTCAAAACCAATATGTATGGGTGAGTGGCTAATTCCATGAGTCCCAGACCTCTGCAGAAAGTAACATCTGCATTTTGATCCTACCACACATTTCCTATTGTCTCTTGGTGGTTACTCTATATCAAGGAGATCATCAATTTCCCAAAACCTATGGTATCAAGCAAATTCAAATACAAATGAGCATTTTTGTTGGCTTTGGCTTATTTGCTAGCGCCAGCGTACATTGCTCTGAGACTTAGGGACATGGCAGTATTTTGAAGAAGGTATGGGAATGAAAAAATAAAAAATTACATATTTAAACTTTGCCTGAATTGTGGATAGCTCCTATGGCAAGGGATGATAGCAGAGATTTTAATATACAATAATTATTCATAAACATCGCTTACACTACAAATTTGGCTGAACTTTGTAAGAACCTTTTTCGTAAAGAGCAGTTAGGAGAGAATTCTTCTGTGTTTTGCTTTTTCAGGAAATTACATGTTAAAATTCTTCATCAGGCTCTGTGATGGTGAAGGTTAATGTGGTCTTTATAATTTGAGATGAAACTGACTGTGTCCTTCACTTTCTTCTGCACTTTCACCATCCATCTGCAGTGAGAAAATGCAGCAGTCTTCACTGCTACAGGCAACATTTAAAGATAGAGGTATCCAACCCAGTAGACCAGGTTAAACAGCAGGAAGGATGTAGGAAAAAAGACCCTAGAGTAAGAGTCCAGTTCTAAGATGTCTATGTGAATCCGTCCTCTCCTCCATGAGCCTGATTTACACTCTTCATAACAACAGAAAAAGCTCTGACAGTCTTTCCCATCCAGACATTCGTAGACACATGCATCTTCAAAATCTTGCCAATACATTGCATTGTTCAATGTGATGACTGTGGTTGGTGGTCTCATATCAAGTACAGAATAATTCTGAGGAGAGGAAAAAAAAACACAATAGTTTGACAAGTTTCCCTGGATGATACAGATCAAAATTAACAATCACAGCAAAAAAGCAATCATTTTTTCACACTTGGGAGTTCACTTACCTGTCAGAATATTACTTGCAAGTTGTCTTAGACACTTGCAGCTACCACATTTAAAATGGATTTTCAAAAATAAGGAAGACATCCCCCCTCTCCATTTAATTATGCAATGTCCTCCACTTCGCATAGGTGCATTCACTGCCTCTTAACTTTACTATGATTTATAAAAACAGATATGGTCTGCAATAGACAGTGATCATTCCAGTACAGGATTTCAAAATGCCATCTCGAGGCATGTCCCCTTAGTGCTTATCACACTAACCATGCTCAGAAATAAGACACTTTGATGTCATGCATCCTCACAGCAGCATTTGCACTTACAGACCTCTCCTACTTCCATGTGCTCCCTATTTACCCTTTGTCAGCTTTTCTGTCACATCATTTCCTTGGTGTGCAAGATGCCTTTTCACAATAGTTTCCCCTCTCTTTAAGCCACCCATTCCATCTTCACAAATGTCACCTTCTCCACTGACATTACTAGAAAATGTCCCATCAGCTTTGCTGCCTGTCTGCACCATCCTGATAAAGCAGACACAGCAGCCTTGTCAGCCTGGTTTTCTCCACCTAAGAGAAAACCTACCTCTTCCTCTACCTCTCCCTCTACCTCTTCCTCTACTGGGATTGTGCTGAGCATTGGCTTTGCCTGCAGGAGTGTGCTGGCTGTGTTCTGATAGCAGGATGCTCTGGGCTCTTGCTGCCATGCTATACAAAGTACTCAACATTTCCTGCTGAAGGTCCTGTAGGGGGTATCTGAAAACTTTCCTCCTGGATGTGAAAAATATTGGTGATATGACTGATGTGCCTCAGTGGAAATTTTTCCTTTTTATATTGAATTAATTTGCTTTCTACAAATCTTTTAGTTTGACACGCTGTGGTATTACCCATCTCATTGAAAATGCTGATCCCTGAGAACTTGATGTGGGATCTCTCTGCTTAGATGTTGGCACTGCCAACACAGATAACTACACCTGAAAAACTGCCCCATGGAATCCAGTCACTTACTCCTGGACACACGCATAAGTAAATGCCAAAATGTCTCAGGTGCATTCTGCTATGAACTGCAAGCAGATTGCAATTTAAAAGCAGATTATTGCAAATCTATTTGTTGTGAATGACTTTACCTCTGAGATTAGATGGCAGAAATTACACCCTTATGGTCTCTATCTCTTTTGAGTGTCTTGTTTCAGAGCCTTACAATGTGCTGCCATGTGAAAAAAATTATTGTACAAGCAATTTTTTTGACTCTATTACTTTGGAAAGGAAAAACTATTACTAGAGTATACATGGAGTTCTGCTATACCACTATGTCATATATTGTACATTTCTTGCAGTTCTTTATGAACATTTCCAACTCAGGGACTGAAAATTTCCATGCCTGTCTAAAATATTTATGTTAAAAAAATGAAAACTCAGAGAAGTTTTGGTAACCTTGGACAAGGTAGTTCAGGTGCAGTGTTGAACGTGCTTAATAATATTATTTTTGACAAGGTATATGTGTGTTTTCTAGGAGGAAAAGGCTTGGGATTACCTGAACATGGATTTACTAAGATTAATAAATTTCCACCTTTTAAGTGTCATCCCTGCAAAGCTGAAAAAGACCAAATGACATCTTGAGAGCCAGAGACATTGCTTATTTAAGCTCTAATTTGAAGATTTTTTTGTATTGACAAAGGTCCTGCTCAGTAACTATTTTAAGGTGAAGAAAAAAAAGAGCAAGTAAAAAACTTGGAAATGCTGCAGATGCTTTCCAAGTGGATCAGAATGACTAGTTCTAGATAAATGTTTTTAAACCCTAATGTCATTTTAATTATCTTTCCCTATAGATTTTAACTGGAAAAAGTTAAGTGCTCTACTCATCCAATGTGCTCTGTTAACTTCATCTTTCAGAAAAGTCTGTTCAGGGAGTGACAGCAGTAGAAAGTGGATAGATGTAATGCTTGCTGTTAGTTATATGAGGTCTTAAAATATATCAGAGAACTCATGTTAAAAAAAAAAAAAAAGTGCATATTATTATTTGTAAAAAGATAGGCTAGTAACATGGATCTGGCAATTGTAAATGAGAAACTTCAGCATATCCAACCTAAGAAATGCAAACCCCAATGTTTTAGTTCTGACTCTGTTCTTATGTGATGGCAGACCATTCTACCAGCTGATTAACTGGCTTCATGCTTTCCAAATGCTTTCCAAACGCTTTATATTTGCATATACTAGAGTAGGTATTCCACTTCCAGATTTCATACAGCTTAGAGACACAATTTTGTTCTGTGTTCCAACTTTATTGCTGCTGCACATATTCCATTTGTAGGTAGAGTACAACTAACTGTGTTCAACTTGTGTGCCTAAATTATTTAAAAATCCACCTGAAAGCTTGCTAAAGGTTTTGCATATGCATAGATGAGCTTTCTTTTTTGTGTGAAACTTAGTTAAACATAGAACTTTATGACAAAACTTGTGCTCATTGTTTCTCGTAAAATGTAGTGAGAAATTTCTGTATTATTATTATTAGCAGATAGACAAAATTTCTGAGGTAAAAATAACACATAATATTCTATACTTGACCCTTCTCCCTCTCATATCACTTGATAAGTCCTTATAGAAAAAGGCAGAAATGTTCCTCTGCCACAGATGAAAACAAACTGACCTTTTAACAAAAAAGCAAACCAATATTTTTCGTGAAGTCAGGGTAGAGCATAACACAGCAATACAGCTCTCTTAGGAAATTGTGCAAGTAAATGTCAACCATCTATTCATGCCCCCAATTCTCTCACTGAATAAAGTAACTTACTTACCATTACATGACCGAAACTTACATCAGGTAGCTTAAATAAAGAAAACAAAATAATTATTCAGAAGAAAACATACTTAGTGCTTCACATGCATCTATATTCAATAGTATTCCCTGGACCAAGCCCTTAAATGCATAAAACACTTCATGCAGTGTGTTCTATATATTCAGCATAATATTCTGTACACTTGAAAATGGCATGAAGCTTCAGCAGAATTCAAATCTAGTTTTCATAGACATAAAATCTTTATTCAACTCATTAAATTTATTTATTGATCAAACAATAGGTAAGTGAGCATTTTTTCTGGTGTTAATTTAAATCCCATCAATGTTGCATGGTTTCTCATATCTTTCATATGTCTGGAATTACATCCTACTAACGAAGATAGTCATGACTTTTTAATTCAGTCTTTCTATAGGATGGCACTTTTAGTTTGATCACTAGCTAGGTCATTTTAGTCTCAAACTTTTATTTTGTTAACAATCTTTTGCCTTTTGTGAGCAATGCATTTTTGCAAGACGCTATTTTAGGTTTAATGGAGTTGTCATTGACAGAGTCTATGGCTTTCTAGACTTTCTCTAATCCCATATTTGTTTCAGCTTTTCCTTCATTAGTTCTTCATTCAATCATTTTCTATAGCTCTTCATTCAATCCCTTTCTACATCATGACCTATTATTCCCTAAATTTAGGCTTCTCTCTCCTCAATTTCCTTCTTCACAGTTTTGCTATTTGGCTTTGATTTTTGATTTCAAATGTCCTTATTTCAAATGTCCTTATTTTCTCCATTACACTCAACGGCATCCAGCAGCTCCAACTACTGATCTTGAACACATAATATTTACCAGGTCAACACCCTTCCCTATGTTTACACTGAGATTTTCTTTTTCTATTAAACTGCCCCTTCTCAGTTATGAAGTAAACCAGGCAATTCTTCCTGCATGGTTGTTTTAGTTGATTCTAAATAGATAGCTTTTGTGTTTTTCTGGGTGTTACACTTGGAAGTTGGTTTTTGGCCAAAAGTGATCCATGCCTAAAACCTTTTAAAGTGACCTCTATTTTTGTCCTTGGGAACATCCACCTTTGTGCATGGGGCTTAAACCAAAAGCTGGTTCCCAGCAGAGACAATGAAATTCTGCTCATAAATATTTCTAGACCTGTTAGGCCATGAAATAGCAATGCATTTGAATATACATTGATGTGCATTTCTTTGTACCACAAGCTATGCAATCTGTTTCGGTGGGAGCCTTTTCCGACTACCAGCGCAGTAACTGGAGGACAAAAGATGCGTAGGCAGGGCTGCTGCTCCATGGCGAGCAGGCGGCTTCTGTTAGGAACAGACCTCGCTCAGCAGGCACCTAACTGCTCCTACTGCTACTGCAGGTGACTCTCCCATCAGCTTTCAGGGCAGATCGCACCTCTGGGAAAATCTTGGGGGAGTGAAGTGCCATGTGATTACAGGCTATTGTTGAATGATTATCTGCTCTCTGAGCTGCACACGAAAAGGAATTTAAACGCTCCCGTCTTACCGACTTTTTCTTCTTAGTACAGTTTGGTTTCCTGCAACTTGAGTAGTAGTTGAGGGTGGCATACTCCATCAGAGCAGCAAAGACAAACAGAAAGCATACAGTCACAAACAAATCCATGGCTGTGACATAGGAGACACGGGGCAATGACTTTCTTGCGATGGTACTCAAAGTTGTCATGGTCAAGACTGTGGTGATGCCTGCAGAGGGAAACTCAGTTTAATTGTGTGCAACATCACTTCTCCATATCACAGAAGAATCTTTGGAAATAAACATACAAAGCAGAAATCCAGAGTGTACCCAAATAATTAATTAGTTTCATTTGGTAGTGTTAAGAAATAATGGAAAATAACATCAGTAGGGACAAAGTTGTTCTGTAAACAAAGATTTGCTCTGTTGTTTATTTTTGTCTTTACAAAAGTGACATTGCAAAAGCCTCTCAATATGCTTTTCTTCATCTCCTCCTTTTTCCAGTCTCATTTAGGTTGAAGATGGGGGTGAGGGAGAGAGTGAAGAAATTTTTGAAGAAAAGTATGAAGCAGAAAAGATACTAAACCCAGAAAAATAAAGCCAAGGAACTTAGTAAGCAGTGAAGGAGAAACATGTTCTATTCCACAGCAGTAGTGCTCTCAATGAAAATCCTATGCTCAAAAAAGAAAAAGAGCTGGGAGAAAAAAAAAGTCCTGCTAAGATCTGACCATGAATTCTGAAAGTGTGTCTTCACACCACTTCTGCTTTGGGAGTCCTCCAGTGCCATTTTCCTTCTGAGGAAGGGAAGTCAGTGTTACTTGCCCAGTCAGAGTAAGACTCTCATACAAACTTCAGATGCAACAGTAACAGAAATAGCCTTTTTAATTCATACAAAGCATCACTTCTGAGATTGATTTAGTAATAATGAATATAATGGGATTAGTGTGAAATATCCAAAATAATAAAACCAGTGCTAGAATGAAATCTATGTCATGTCACAAAAAAATAACCCAACTTCTTATTGACTTGGGAAAAAAAATAAAGCTTTCCCATAAGTAAGTCTCAAGAGAGAACCTTCTCAACAAACAACATAGCCATAAGGTAATATTTCTTTTTTTATAGTTAAAATGATGTTTCACAATGGTGCAGAGTGTTTGAAATGGCAAAAAATTACTGAAATTTTGCCTTATAGTTAAGTAACTTCTCCCTAAAAGCACTCTGGAGATAAAGAAGTATCTGTGGATTACTTTTGACTACTTTCTCTTTATGAAGGATTGTCCATCTCTGACTTGTAAAGTTTGACAGAAGCTACAGTGAACAAACGTCTCCATTCAAGCTAACAGAAAGGTCCTGGAAAAAACAGAAGGCAAATTATTGCCTGTGTCTCAACCAGGAATAATAATGATTAATTGAATTCCTTATAAATCTATTACCCAGAAACAAACAAAAAGTTTCTGAAAATAATCACAAGTCAATAACCAAGATGAAAGCAATGCTGATAGGAAGTGGAAAGTGTGGACTCGGTGTGTGCCTTGGACATCTGGAAGATATTGGGAAAATATTTCTATCTCCTGAATTCTTTGCCACCTCCCAGTATAAATAGAGGGGTTGGCACGATCCAGCAACCTCTCCAGACCCCTCAACATCAGTTCTGTACCCAGCTGATGCTTTAAAAAAGCTGCAAAGACCGTGTTTAGCCATTTCTCACAGTAGCCAGCTGCAGAGATGCCCACTTGCAAGAGGTGTGAACTTGCTGGCTTTGATTTGACCCTTACTAACTGCAGGTTGGTCACTTTCTGCATTGACCCACGCCTTGGGAGTCACTAATTTCAAAAGAACCACATCCAGACTATGACATACATAAAATAAAATTCTTTAACACTTCCTAATCCACATTTAGATTTTTGACACAACAGTGTCCTTTTCAGAGCCACATGTACATGCTTTCAGGCATTTTGCTATCTTCAAAAAATTCCTAAAAACCTATAGAGTTTTTCCAGGACAATATACAGTGTCCTGTTTAGCTGTACTCAAATCTAAGCTTTTATTTTCCACTCATCCAGTGATAGGACAGTTTTTAATTAAAAGACTATTAAAAATACTTAGTTTAAGTATATATGTCCTCAACTCAGTCTGTATGCTCCATCCATGCCTGAATGTGAAACACCAGCTCAAATCATGCTTGCAACTGGATTCCTGCTCCCACCGTAAACAAGCACCGAGTTTTGGAAACGAGGAAAATTCTACCTAGCGTACCAATTTTACATCTAGCACACAGGCACAAATTTTAAAATGTTAAAATGAGTTGTTGGGGATACATACAGAGAGGAAAGAGAAAGGAGGTGCACCAGATGATACAGTTTTGTATTTCTGTACATTTACAAATCAGAACGTATATATGTAGGTATGAATAAAATGCAGCACCATTATTTCCAAATATAATATCTAGTTTCCATACCCTTAGTTCATTTTATCACTCATGCTAAGGAAATTCAGTTTGTTGAGTGGTTTCAAATGCACATGTGTTGCCAGATGAAATTGAGAAGTCTCTCACTTTGTGGAGTCCGTACGGCAAAGTGCGCTTTGCATCTGTTATTGAAATTCACAGTGCTCAGAAATTACTTCAGCAGAATTTTAGTATCACCTAAGGACAGCTCTGAGGTAACCTGACTTCAAAATTTTCAGATAGAAATTTTAAGTGTAAGCTTACAAGTCTCTGTGTAAGCACCATTTTGGGATGTTATATTCTCTCAGTGAATCCCACATCAAACATTCTCTTTGATATAACAAAAAGAAATTACTGGAAGATCAAATTATGCAAATATACATAATGCATGAAAAAAGTCTAACTTTTAGATCATTGGTCTAAACAGTTATTTAAAATTATTACTGCTTGAAATCTGCTTACTGGACCAGCACATGCAAAGTGAGGTGGCAGGAGTTTTATTGTTAGAAACTCTTTGGTCAGCAAGGCTAATTTTTTTTAAGATTATGTTGGTGGGACACTAAAGGAAATGTCTGCTGCTTTCATGTATGCTCTCACTTGTTCATAAAGTTAATTCTTCATCTTTCTGGTCAGGCACCTGTTTTGAGTACTTTCTTGGTTTTCTAGGGAATCAGGTAAAGATGAAATGGAAAGGAAAGCAACACTCATTATTTATTAAATATCATCTGTATCTTTTTTCTTTACATCAACACATTGCTGGCCTTGATACTCACTACATCTTTTTAAGCTGCAGTTTGACCTTGCTCTGTAGTAACTGCCTGGTCCTATTACATATTAAATCCCTTCTGAAAAAGTACAGGGAAACTGGATGAAAACTTCAGTTTAACTTAATTCTCTTCATCTTCAAGGAAAATAACCTATTCTTTTCCACATCATAATTTTCTTCAGGGAAAAGCTGCCTCTTCACTTAAAACATTTTGAGATAATTTTGATTACTAGAGACAACCAGAAACTGCAGAGAGACATTTTATTTCTCTTTGAATGAAGAGCAGAATAACTCAGGATCAAAAAATATAGTTCTCATGCAGCATTCAAATTTTAGTTCCATTTTTCCACTGATTCTTCAGGTGGCCTGGAGTTAGTCTTGTTGCCAGTCTGGGCCTTAGTACCTCAACATGCATGTAAAAATAGGACTAAAATAACAAGATTTAAAGAACACTTTAATGTCTGTGGACAGTACTACTGAAAGAATACTTATGGTCCCAAACCCATTTTTTTTTCCCAGCATGGAAATATATTAGTTAGCATTATTCAGAAAGGAATAAAACCTGTCCTTCACTTTACTGTGAGTAGTCCCAATAAATTTGGAAATTATTCATTAATTTCAGAAAGTGAAATATTTCCCTGGTGCTAGTCCTTTACATTAATGCAGTTATACTTGGAGAAGGTTTGTCACACAGAATCTCTACAATTAATTGCAACTAATTAGTAGGACAATTTCAGCAATTTGCCTTTGGCAGCATTACTCACAATTTTACCATGTGCCACTATCTACATGTGGGTGTGTGCTGTTGCTCAGACAGATTTATAAGTTGCATTATGCACCCAGGTCTACAGCAAAATGGGAGCACTGCTACTGCATCCCGGGAGTCAACGGGCTTTGCCAATTTGGGAGCAACAGGATTCTGTGCACAAAAGAAGTGACCCATATATACTTGAATTTACTTTTAGAAAAGTTATATTTTAGCCTATGAAATTAAATTCTCAGTTGGAGTTTTAGGAGTGAGTCATGACATCCATAGAGTAGAGCCTTGGAACAACTCCTTTTAATGTTCTTATTCCAAATTCATGACTTCAGTATCTGAATGCATTTTTTTCTCTGAACTCCTGCTGGCTTAGGTGTGAGGTAGAGAGTCACACACTAGTGATTAGTGATCTAACATATTTCTGTCTTCAATTATTTGGAAAAAATGAGCTCTGTGGTGTGAGGAACCACCCTCAGGTACAGGATATCAAAAATTCCTATGGCAAATCAATATTGAAAAATGTAAGTTTTTTTTTTTCTCTTTTATCTTCTGCATTAAGAAGGATAACTCAACTGGAGGCTATGTGACTCTCCCCATTCATGGGGCTTCAGAATCCTTTTTAAAATAGATAGAAAACAGTCAGTCTTTCCTTGTCTCCCCTGAGTCACCCAATTTAAGAAGAAAAGAGTTCAGTTTAAGAGTTCATCTGAGAAGTATACTTAAGACCTATTGCTCAATTTTCTGGCTATCAGAGGCAAGTCTACACAGCCAGGAAGAGGCAGTTGTAAGCTGCTCTGTCCTCACCTGTGTGTGGTTTTGCTGTCCTGGAGGTGTTACTGGATAAGAGAATAGCTGTGAGTCTTTGTGTCCATCCTGTTGCTAGAGCTGTGGTGTACTGGCCCTTTGTCACTCCCATGGAGGGAATGAGGACTGAATATTCCATTCCTGTTAAAGAACCTCAGAAAAATGGATCTACATAGTAACAAACTCCAGCAGGAGGAT
Organism: Brachypodius melanocephalos; assembly: GCA_013398615.1. Lineage (NCBI taxonomy): Eukaryota > Metazoa > Chordata > Aves > Passeriformes > Pycnonotidae > Brachypodius > Brachypodius melanocephalos. The sequence continues at coordinate 52,041,048 of VZSR01003803.1, forward strand.
GCAATGAATAGCTGGGAATGGTTGAAAACAGATATGCAACTTTGACATAGGCTCCTCTTTTTTTTCCCAGACTGGTAGGTTTCTTAATCAGTTCATATTGGCAGACCTGGCAATTACAACCTGAACTAAGGAATTGTTTTTCCTTTGGTTCTGATATTTACATGTAATTGGCTGTTATATCCCTCTATACCCTTCATGCTGTCAAAGCCTGAAGGTTTTCCTATAGATATTAGAAAAAATTTCTAAGTCAACATTTCTAAGTGTATACTAAAGCACATTGCCAAAATGCACATGCTGGTCCTGACACAAATGAGTTTCTGGAAAACCTAAACCAGCATAAATCTCCACAATCTATGAAAAATATCAATACACCCAGTATGAAGCTTAACTTCAAGCATGCAAGCTGAAACAGTTTGCATGAGTTAATACTATAATATCCCACAGTTTTCTGTATGTATAAGACATAATGCCCAGTGGGGGAGAGTTACAGAAGGGAAGGAAGCCAGCAGTGCAATTCATTAATTCTTCAAAAATGTCACTAAAATATCATGGTGAGAACAAGGAGACAGACATTAATTCAAGAGTTTTATGCAAAATAGGTGGCAGTGTCATCCAATGGGTCAGATTAGTTTACTTTGAATTACCCTGTTACAGGAAAAAAACCCAGCAGTCTCAGTGACAAGTAGATCTGTTTCTGCAAGATGCAGTAGTAATAATCCAAAGTGTGTACCTAGAAGGAAGCTGACATTTTCAAACAGTAGGGTAGGAACATCAGAAAAGGGAATTATTAACAACTTACCTAACGCTGTTCTTGCTGGTGTGGCATCTTTTTTGATCCAAAAGGATACCCAGGAAAGAACAACCGTCAATATACAGGGAATGTACGTTTGTATAGTAAAGTATCCCATTCTTCTACTTAAGTCAAAGTATATAGTCATGACTACATAGTCACCTGCAATAATAGCACAAAAAGGAAATTCACATTGTAATGGGATACAGACAGTTGTTCACTGGCCTGCTAATATTTTAACTTTCACAAAAACACTGCATATGAAATATTTTTTAGAGTTTCAGCAGCATCTGCACAGTAATTCTCATGTGAAATTTAGGTAAGCCTTGCCATTCTAATATCCCTAAGTTTTAAGTCTCTGTGGAAATTATATATTTGACAGGCAGAGCTTCTCAGCAATCATGCTGGATGAGTAAAGTTTTGAAAGGCATCTTGAATTTCCAGACTTGGTATTCCTGGTATATATCTTCATGGCCACAAATGTGAAGGTACTGTCATTCACCAGATTCTGCAAACACTACACACAAAATCCTTACTTCTGCAGGCTGTGTCTTCTGTGCTCTATTTTCAGGTTTGAATGACTTCTGTTATCTTCTTTTGAGATATGAATCTGAAAATAGGGGTCTTCATGGCAAATATAACATGCACGTGAGTATGCCTTTACAGAAGAAGTCATTAACAGACACTAGAGCTCAGTGCCGGCATTTCAAAACAGTTGTGGCCATTTGTGGTGTTTTCAGAAGGTCAGTCTGAACACAAAGTTTATTATTTTGCTCCATAGTAAAAATCATACATTCAAGGAATCAGTAAGAAGGTTAATTTATCTCACATTACATGATTTTTTTTTTTCCACTGTATCTCTTCTGCTAACGCTTGTGGTTCCACAGGGGATAATAACCTGTCCCTCTCTCCTCAGTAGAGGCTACTGACTCTATCACCTCTGCCCTTCTAACAGCTCTCTGAGCCTCATAGATGTTAACTCTCCCTCTCAGACAGTCATGGTGAATAACAATAATAAAACTGAACTGGGAGTGAGTACTGTACTTCTCTTGAAGTAGGTTGCCTGCATTTCAGACGTAAAGGAGAGTTTATATGCCAGAGATTTTTTATGAGTTTTTGTCTGACTGCATCAGATTTGGCCTAATAAATTTTATGGCTTCTTGTTACAAACCTTAACTTTCTAGAGTATGAGATTTGCAGAAGGCATAATTTGCAATAGTTAAGTGACTCTGTCCAGTTACAGCAAACCATCAGAAGAATGAAGAAATTGGAAACATATAAAGATTAATCCCCCAAGGAATGTACATACAACTACCCAAGCAGAAGCACAATGGGTTTATTAGCTGAGGCAAATTAAAGCTTTATCATCTAGTAACAGAGGGCATATAAACAAATGCATTTCATGAACTGGATAATTTGACTACAGCTAAATATTATATAGAAAAGAAATTATTTCAGTAAGAATAACTTTCATCCAAAGCATCTCTGAAGTAACTGTAAAATCAATGAACTGCCATAAGTTAGAAAGTTAAAGGTAAATAAAAATCTGATGGTGGGAATATCGGAATGTGTGAAAAGGAAAAGTTCCTATAAGCACATCAGTTTGAGATAGATATATTTGAAAGAGGTTGACAAGCCTGTGACTGTTTCCATAAAAACACATGTTTTCACAAGAACTGTGCCAGTGAAAACTGTGTGACCCCAAGAAACAGGAAAGTCATTTCAGAAGCTGTGCTTACAGAGCTCACTGTGGTCACTGCTAGGAGTTCTTGCAGTCCATCATCATGTAGTGAGCCTTGTGGGTTTTCCTACAAGCTAAGGGTTACTGTCATTCCACTAATCCCCATCAGACTTCTCTGTGCAGGGAATGGCACCAGGGAACTGATGTGGCTTAGTAACCACAGGCTCTGCTGGCTCACTGCTTGACTGGTTTGCCTCACTGAAGAAAGAGTTACACCCAGCAACTGAGATAATGTAATAAAAACAGGTGTAAAGAGTCAGGTGGAGTGTAAACCAGTGCTTCTACTGACATGAACAAACTGAAAAGCATGGAAGAAATGTTAATGAGGCAAACATTGTATGTTAAGGTAGAAGAATGAGCAAAAAATGAAATCAAAGACTATAGGAAACGTCAAGTCTTTCCATTTCCTTTACTTAGTTCCTGTATCTGGAACTGTGTGTTTCTGGATAAGCTGCCTAAGAATGGTATAAAGTCAAGCAAAATCTGCACACCTTCATTGTGTATAACAATATATGATACACACAACTCCAGTACCACACCAAGTCACTGCTCCTCTCAGTAGTGTGGTCATGATATCCAGCACAGCATCCAGGAATAGAAATGGATACTGCATTGTAAGATACTGGGAAAGAAATAAAGAGTCTCTGCTTCAAAGGCCTTTAACAAAAATAAACCTGATAAACAAGAGAGTGGGAGAAAATTATGGCATGTTAAATGACATAGAGAGTCCATCATCACAATTAGTCATTAACTGATTTAGTGTCTTTCAGGTAGGATTAATTTCCTGTGATTTTAAACATCTAAAAGGCAAATTCTACAGATGAGATGCACACTGTGGCCTCCTTACTGCACTTAATGAAAAGAAATTGGTACTTTCAGTATAGGGTTTGTCTTATCTGCTTTACAGGCTTATTTTAGAAGGTGAATGTATTCAAAACATTTCCATTT
>VZSR01003803.1:52044626-52112561 GCA_013398615.1 Brachypodius melanocephalos
ACCCAATAAAGATGAAATCCTACATTCATTTATCTGTCCACTATTTTCTTGTCTGCGATCCACAGATATTGTCACAATGAAGAAGGCAGACCCAGCCATACAGGCAGGAGCTGTGCATAAGGACCTGTATGCTGTTCCCACTCTGCTGCTGTGTGTTTATGGGAATACACTGACAGATAATATACCAGGCAATTTGCTTCACTGGAACTAGTGTCACAGAGAGGAAGTAAGAGGAGAATTTGCTGGTTCTCCTACAGTGCTCAAACCATGCCTTGAGAGGGTGTAGTTCTGAGACAATGCATACTGCTGACAACGTCTGTGGGAGGAAGAAATCACCATTCTTGAAATTCAGAGCCCCAGCTGAAAGCACTAGTGTTGTGTCTGCTCTCAGAGGCAAGCACGCTTCTGTACAATATATACTGAATGAATTTTTTTAATAGCTATGGTAAATTAAAATGTTCAGCTAAATTACCACTTCAGTTCTATCCTCAGCTAAGTCAACCTCTATTGAGATTACTGGATTCTGTCATTACATTCAAGAGCCACATTGCATACAAGGGTATGTGCTGTGGCTACTTTCCTTATTGCACTACTCCAAACTGCATGCTGCTGCCTCTGACAGTGATGGGAACAATTATATTATTCTTCACATTATTCCTTCCAGAAGTAAGTATTCTCTACATAGCTGAAAGCATTGCATGCACATGAAAGAAAAGTAGCCATGGTACATATATTTCTTTCTCTATACGCACAAAATAATCTGTGCAAAGAAACTCTCCTCCCTTCTGAAAGACTCTCCTCTCTTCTGTACATCCTGCAGTCATGTGCAACCCAGAGGAGGGAAAAACTTTCAAGAGCTCTGCTCAGTGCCTCCTTGCACCTTTGGGAGCCTTCAGAGCTCCACCTGCTGTTACTGCCACTGCAAGAAGGGGAGCTGGGGCTAATTGTAAGACAAAGTTCTGCAGTGCAGGCAAGATGGGAAAAATCTCCCTCCAAACTGCATGCCATTAAACCAGTGCACTTGGTTTGAAAGTAATCACACAGTGGTTGCCTAGCAAAGGACCACTGGAATACCTAATATCAAGAAACTTAATTCTTAAACCCAGAGAGGAATTCTACCTTTTAACTACTTAAATTATATTCCCAAGAAGGCAAACTATCTTTGAATGAAATGATCAGCCATCAAGTCACTGAAATATTGAAAGTTATCTCGAGGCAAAGTAGAGCGTGATCAGTTTTCTATAAAGGGAGCAAAACGTGCACCTCTAGGCAACAAATCTGGAGTAATTGAAATAGTGTAGCAATGCTTCCCATGAAACCAAGATGACAGCTGGCTGCGACCCATAGGGCTTATATTAGCCTAAGTTTCTAGTTTGAAAGTAGGACACTGTTTAGAACAATGATTTCCCATGTAATAACTGCTGTGGATTTTAATGAACAAAATTAAATTATAGCAATTTTTTTGACTTTTGAAGACTAAGGGTCTGTGTGCCTGAATTGCTAGAATTTTGCCTATGTTGCACCAAGAACAGCTCCCTTGAAGGTAAAATGTTTGAGCAGAATGCAACTGGTTATTTTATTAAAAATAAATACATTTTTAAAAATACAAAATTATATACGGTAAATAATTTATTTAGTCAAACTACACTATACCATCTTATGTCACATTTTCATTCATCTTTCCATTATATTCTAAGGTTGACAATTAACTTAGAAAAAAGATTAAAATGGTGAACTTTACAAAGACTGAAATATGAAGGTAGAATGCATACACAGAGCAAACTCAGCATGTGCATGAAGGTTGTGTGCCAGTTGTCCATGACTAGAACTGCAGAAAAATGAGGAGTGGCAGAGTTTGTCCATGTTACTACAAGAGTTTGATTTTAGAAGAATGCCCTAGTCATTAAAATGAGGAGTCATGCTGTGTGCCACAAGTATTACTTTGTTGATCAGCAAGACCACAGAGACTGAATCATCTTCCTCATTATCTTAATAAATCAAATTTAGCAAACTCACTTTACAATCTTCAGTGCTTTTTTTTTTTTTTTTTTTTTTTTTTTTTAAGAAGCCAAAAGAAGATCTCACTTAATCTTGCCATTAACTATTCATGTCACCCTGAACCTGTTTTCTGGTCTTTGGTTCCCAAAGCTCCATTTTTTAATTTCCTGGGATAAGTTTCTCTTTTTTCTTAGTGAGCTGAAAGTTTTCTAGTCAGTATGCACAGAAGTTTCTGCAAAATGTTAACCAGAGAGGTTTACTGGAAGAGATATATGTAGAATTGGAAGCGAAATTATTGTGGCAGTGCTGGTGCCAACTGGGAATGTGCAAGTTTCAGGTTCAAGACATGGCTCCAGATTCTGCACTGGCTGGAAAGAATATCTCAGTTCAAAGTCAGTAAGAAACACAGGCAGTGTTAAAAACCCAACCCTGCCTAATTTAAATGATAGGATTATTCAGTCTGGTAAAGAGAAGGCTTCAGAAGACCTAATTGCAGCCTTCCAATACCTAAACGTAGCCTACAAGAAAAATGGAGACTCTTTTCAAGGGCATGTAGTGACAAAACAAGTAGGAATGGAGTCAAAATGAAAGAAAGCACTATTAGGTTAGACATTAAGAAAAATTATTCACTGTGAAGGTGGTGAGACACTGAAAAAAGGTTGCCCAGTGAAGTTGTGGGTGCCCCGTCCCTGCGACAGTTTGAGGCCAGGTTGGATGGAGCTCTCATCAACCTGGTCTGGTGCAAGGTGTCCCTGCCCATGGCAATGGGTTTGGAACCAGGTGATCTTTAATGTCTCTTGCAACAAGCCATTCTGTGATTCTATGACTCTATGATTCAAAATCAGATGGAAAAGTCATGTCAGCTAGCTGTTTTCACGTCCCAGGCCTTCATCCCTATACCTCAGAGATACACCTTGTGGAGGGTCAGGCTACCTTCTTACTAGACCTAATAAGAAAAAAGAAAGATGGATTGTGATTACTTCACTTATATTGCCTACAATTAATACTTCATCAGCTGGTCTGTCTTGAGAGTTGGTATTTCATCCTAACATGATTTTATCTCCAGCCAGGTATCGAACAGGTTTCAATTTTGGAAGATCAATAACTCTACCAAATAGTACAAGAAAGAGCTTAATGGATCCATAGCTGGTTATGATTCCAAAATGAGCTATTATCAAGGCAAAAAAGACAAGGGTGAAAACAGGATTTTGCAGTTCTTTTGAAGAAAAATGTAGGGCAAATCAGAGTCATGAAGGTATCATTAAAAATGCCTTTATCTTCTTCCGCATCTTTATAAATAATGAAGGAATGCTGAGGACTTATTGCAGGCTTATTCTGACTTATTCTGACAAAATGGAGAGTCAACAAAGAGTTTTCATTGGTGGGAACAATTTTTGCTCCACAGTAGTCTAGAACAAATGCTTCCAAGACAAAAAGAAGAACAAAATTATCAAGGTCATGTTGTCACTTAAGGGTTAGTCTTAGATTCCCCTATGCTGCTTTGGCATTTAGGTATTTCACAGTGACACCTGAATATTGTGCTTGGATGGGAGCAAATGTACAGCAGAGAAAGATATTTACACCTTATCTCAAGTAAATGTTCCTAGCAGGCATTGCTACACTAATACATTTCTGCTTAAGCTGCATGTTTAACCTCACAAAAAATGCATGCAGGGTTTCAGAGGTGTCATTTTTACATGTATTGTCACTGTAGCAATGTGACTAGATGTCTAGTCACATGCAAGGATCTTAGGCAATAGATCAAAAGAGCTTTCTGTTCCCCAAAGATCTTTGGTTCTGAGTTCATAATTGCCTTTGGCATTATCAGGATGTGTCTGTGTGTGTCTGTGTGTGTCTGTGTGTGTGTACTAGAGCAGTGCAGCCCAGATATGGCTTTCAGCTCTTACACTTGAAAAGCAAATTTTTCAGAAATACATTCATATCATAGTGCCAAATCATTGCTAAAGTTTCCCATTAATCATAGGCAAATTACTGTAGCAGTACACAGTGGATAAAAACCTCAAGACACCAACTAACCCTAATAGCACTGTTTGTGCCCATAGAAATCATGTTCAATTATAAGTATACACATATGTATTAGCATGCATAATAAAAATCATATATTGTTAGATTATAATGTGAAAAACAAAGACTAGATCCCAAGTTGTCTCAAGGCAAAAGAATTTTTAAAGTCAAGATAGACCAAGATGTCTTCCTAATCTGTCAGAACCACAAGATATTATTATGTTGGGTTTATTGCCTTGTGTAATATCAAGAATATAATATCAAGAAATATATTTTTACTTGAGGCTATCAATTTTTTATCACTATAATTTACATCTTTCTCTTTGCTCTTCCTTGGATGCTGAACTTATATTTTCTTTGATGCAAGCAGCATTTTCAAAATAGTTTTGTAAAATGAACTTTAAAAGCCTGCATTTAAAAGTTCATAATTATATTTTCAGAACACAAAGTTATATACATCCTCTGATTTGGCATTTATTATTGAATCTGAAGAATAACTGGATTTGTTCAAAGTTTTAACTTCTTTATATTGATAACTTTTCCCCCAGAATCACTGGCATACATATGTTGTATACTAGAACTTTTCATGAAGAACCGAAATTAAATGAGCAAAAGACCCAATTTCTTAAGACTTTAATTGTGTACCAGAGTAATTTGAAACCTATTAGTCAGTATTTCTTGCGTCCTAAACAATTCTTAATGTGCCATGGACAGTTTCAAAGAGAGCTACTTTTGATTCAACTGCAATCATTTCACTCCCTGTGTCCCACATCTTCTGTTAAGTGTCTGGGATACTTTGAATGTACTCAGGAGATGAATCAAGGTCCATGAATGCAATTGACCTCCAGAATAAATTCAAAGAATAGAAGGTTTGGAAAAAAAAAATTACTATTTTAGCATTTGGTGGCATGATCAAGACTCTTATTTGTGTATTTACGTGTTTATACATTATGTAAGCTGTCCTGCCAAACACAGCTATTCTTTCTTCCCAGACATAAATACCGTATATAAAGCTCTCCTCCCACTTAGCCATGTGAAGCTGTAGCATGTTATTCATCTATGAGCACCAGAATTGCTCTCAGAATGTTCAGGCCTATTAAATTTAGACATAATGACATTTTCATTTTGCAACATGAAGTATCATGTGTTCTTTGAAATATGGAACCACTGAAAACAAAGGGATTTTAATTTGGCTGTTGTAAGGTGTGAGTAATATTGTAAGATCCTTCAAAAAATGCAATTTCATCCAGCCATATAATGGGAATAAAAATGTATAATATTGTAAGTGGACTTTGATCCATGATTACCAGTCTAGTTCAATTTCTGCCTTATCAGTAGAAAACTTACACACATAATCTCTATTTGAATTAATGTATCAATCTGAGAGAAAATCAATATACAAATACAGTGCAGCATGGCATGATCCATTACCCACTATTCTTAAGAAGTCTTGCTATTTTCCATACATAGGTTTTCTTTTGTGTTTGGAGAATAGAAGTGAACAGTAGCAGATGAAGTAAAAACAATAATAAATTACCATAGCTGCCGATGTCAGTGGAAGTAGATGAAGGATCAGAGTGAAAATGAATGACTTTTATGTAGGAATCTTTTCCTGAGAGGGTTTATTGATGAGCTGCGCAATGCTTTTTGATCAAAATATTTTTTCACACTCCACAGAGCATCAAATACTGTAGCACATCTGAGGATACACAACATTAATGACTCTTGCTTTCATTTTGCTCTTAAAAAGCACAGAGAACCCCCAGTTTCATGACATCTGTCAATGTCTATCATTTCTCATCTATTTCTAGTAGTGAAATTCTTACTCACAAGAGCTGTTGTTTGTGGGAGGAGGTGCATTGTGTTGCAATTTGTAACACAGTCCCACGAGACTGGATTTGGTGGGCTTGTAATTCCCAAACCAGTTGAAATAGTTTTTAATTAGCCATCAAAAATTCCCATGTTAACATTTTCAAATAAAATGCTTTCTTTTTCTTACTCGGGATTTATTTTTACACATTAAATAAAGAAAGCCACCAAACAAAAACCCTGTTTTGCTTGACCTGATATTCTTTTTGCCTAAGAAAAATGTTCATGAATGTGGCCTTATCCACAATCATTGTGACTGCATTATATTACTGTGACATTTTTTATATAATCACGGAATGGAGTAGCCTGCTTCTTTCTATCTGTACTGACACCTGCTCCACCTCAAGTGTCCCTAACATACGCTCTTGTTGATAGCTTTGAAGAGTATCTCATTGCTGAAAGCCCTTCCCTGTTGGTCATGCCATGTTCTGAAAGAGACTATGGTGATTATTTGGCTGCATTTTCTGAAGAGTATCAGATTTTTCTGAAGTAAGCACAGCTGCAAACCCCAAAGTTATCTATAAAGTAGAACATCTTTTAGAAAGGTGTCCTATCTTTATTTTAAGAAATTCCAGCAGTAGAGTTGCACTACAAGCCTTGAAGTTCTTTCAGTGCCTAGTTATTCTCACTGGGAAAAACAGGCAAGTCTGTTTTAGCTGAGTGAGTTTTTTAACTGAGACTTAGTCTGTAGTCATGTAGCATCAGCTCAGACCTTGAGCCTTAGCATATCTTTGCTAGACTGCTGAAGCATTTTTAGCCTGTTTTGCTTTTCTCATGCAGGCATTTAGAGATAGCAATCTACCAGCCTTTATCCATCAAGATAAACACTTATAGTCTCTTAACAAGAGGAATTATTTCCAGTTTCTGATAAATGTTCTGTCTCTTTTATGAACTCCAGTACTTTTCAAAATAATTCTTGAAGTCCACCTATCAGAATTAGATCTTAATTTAATAGCAGCTGCATTACTATAACATATACAGATAATATAAACATACTTCTTTTAGAAAATTATCCTTCTCTGAGCACATATACAAAATCTGTGCTTGGTACTTTGGCCATACCTTCAAACAAGGAGTATATTTTGAAATAACTATTAATTAATTATAATATAATTAATTATAATAACTATTAATTATAATAACTATCAATTATAATAACTATTAATTAATAACTGTTAATTAATAACTATTACAGAGCCTTAGACCTGCAGCACCCAGAATGGCAGGTGTCCAATTCTGAAAAAGCAAAATCTTTAGGCTTCAATCCTAAGTACCAGCTTCCAACTTGAATACAAGTTCTAAAGTACAGAAATGAATATGGACACCTTCATCCAGGCTGCAGAGATACCTGATTTGTAGGTTACTACTGACCATTCCCTCAACCTTTGTGTCACTTATAAGCTTAACAAGTCTCAATGCTGTTATTGCTTCTCTGTCATTTAAAGAAGTAGTAAGTAGCATCAAGCCAAAAGATGTAGTATCTCAACACAAAGTCCTGAAGAATAATGTTTTTTTCTAGTTATGTCATAAATCTTTTCAAGAAGTCAAAATTTGGTAATTTGATATGTGACACTGGTTTTCTTATCATGGTAGCTTCTTAATCAAAATGTCACACTGCATCATATGAGATGTCTTGTAAATGTATGTTATATCAGCAGAAATGTATTAGCTCAGAAGATGACACTGAGCTAGTTTGACAGGAGTTATTTTCTATGAATGAATTTTTATTGGTGATAATTATATTACCCCCTACATTTGTATGACTCTATTCCAGGATCAGCTGTTCCATAACTTTGCTCAAGATCAATGACAAGATGAAAAAACAGTAAATACTTTGGTAATTTTATTTAGATTTCTGAAACTGTTGGAAGACGGGGGGAAAAAAAGTGTTTTATTTGCCTCAAGCTCTCAGCTCTTTAAACTATTACTCTCAAGTTATCAAAAGGTATGATAAGCAAAGAAAGAACTAATGAACAGATTGTGCTGGGCAAGTGACTGGTAACATTAGAATAGAATAGAATAGAATAGAATAGAATAGAATAGAATAGAATAGTTTTGGTTGGAAAGGACCTACAACAATCTTCTAATCCAATTCCCTGACCACTTCAGGACTGACCAGAGGTTAAAACCTCTTATTAAGGCTCTTTTCCAAATAACTGCTAAACCCAGAGAGGCTTGGGGCATCAATCACTTCTTTAGGAAGCCTGTTCCAGTGTTTTATCACCCTCTCAGTAAATAAATGCTTCCTAATGTCCAACCTGAATCTCCCCTGGCACAGCTTTAGACCATTCCCATGTGTCCTATCACTAAAAACCAGGAAGAAGAGCTCAGCACAACCCTCTCCACTTCCTCTCCTCAGGAAGCTGCTGTGGGCAATGAAATTACCCCTTTGTTTCCTTTTCTCCAAACTAGACGAATCCAAAGCCTCCATCTACTCATCACATGCTTTCCAGCCCTCTCACAAGTTTGTTGCCCTCCTCTGGATGCATTCAAGGACTTTCATATTCCTCTTACATTGCAATCTTTGTTTTCCACAACAAGTACTGATTATTTGCATTAAAAGAAAAGCAAGAGTTGGTTTATCTTTTGTACTCTAACTTTCTCACTCACATCAAATTCCTGCATGGTGGGGACAATGCCATTTTAGTTAAGAAATAGTAAAGGCGAAGGTTGAGAGTTTTCAAGGAGTTTCAGCATTTGGAGAAGGAGCTTTCCAGCATAGACTTTCAGATTAAAGTCATCTGACAATGGTATTTCCCACTTCACATTACAGGTAGATATGGGGTTTTTCCTTCAAAGGTATTTGGCAATCTGTAACAGATGCAAGCTTGCATTCTGTGTGCTGTCTTGTCTGGTAGAATAAAGAAAAATATTGATCTGTATGCAGTCACTTACTCACTTCTAAGACATTTGACAGATGGAGAAAGATAATGCTACTTCTGACAGTTATTTTAGCTCCTTTTTTGCCTACTCAAGGCTTTCTAACTGGATTACTACCATTCTTTCTTGCATTCCAAGGAATAACTCTTTTGTCTTCAAGTTTCCTTGATATCACCTTATCAAATATATATTCACAATCAGGCCATGAGTATTGCCTTTATTAATTTCCTCAGCTTGCACCCTGGGTATAATGGAATGGGGATTTTTTTCCTTCACATTCCCTAGTGCTTTTGTGCCCACGTGGTATTAATAAATTAATTTTGTGATTTTAAAAATGCTCCCTTTTTTCTCATTCCTACTAGCCATTTTTTCTTTCTTGCACTGTCCTCCTGGATTGTCTAGTCATTCTGCCTGGTACTTCTGAGTTCCTTTGTGAGGAATGAAAAAGCCAGCCTAAATCTCATTCAAATCCAGATACCTCTCATCTGTTCATCTCTATTTATGAATAATATTTTTCATTTCTGAACCCTGTGCATAAACTTTCACTTGCTTTCATCAGAAGTTTTCTTTTATTTTAGTTCAACTGGAAACAAACTTGGCCTCAACCTGCCAATAATGTTAACTTAAAATTGTTAAAGTCATAAAATCAGCCCAATCAGCTTTTGATATTCCTCCTCTTGCTGTCTCCAGGGAATTGCTGTGTATATTAATTAATTCTCTTTATCCCATATTCTGCAGTGGGAAATATTTAACTTACAGAACAATAATATGCACATATTTCAAGGGAGTCCAGTCAAATTAAATATTGCCAGAAAAATTACCAATGCTCTCCCTGTGGCACAAGAAGAAACAGAGCTGTTTTCCCTAAGTATCATTCAGTAACACCTTTAAATTGGTCTCTCCACACTTGGGCAAGAGCCCACACCTTTTTACATTATCTCTGCATGACCTGAGAAAGGACGAGTAACCACAAAGAACTGCAGAGAGGAGAAAGAACTCCTAAAGGACTTTAGTTTACAAAAGGACTTCTAAAGAAAGGTGTGAGCAGGGAAAATGGTTCAGTAACACAGAGGTGATGCTTCATTCACAATTCACAGCAGTAGAATAGAGCAACTGTAGTGAAGGATGATATCGATATCCATTGATGCCAGAAGTTAATTATTTTTTTGCCAAACAACACCAAAAGCTACTCTGTGCAGCAAAGCCACACTAAACTTCGGATTTCTTTTTCAACTCTGCTAACTTTTTGAAGAGCATATGATAATGTCTTAGATTCTTACTTCATAGGTTCCGGTTTTCCTCAACTCAATTTATGCAATTACCTTAAAATGTATGAGTTTTGGGAGGGAGTGGAGTGGCCTTATGTACTTCAATGGATGAATCACCACTTATTCACACGGGCCTGGTTGAAGAGGACTGTACGTCAGATATGTGCAAATTAAAAGAGAACATAAGATAAATTCTGACTGTGACACTACAAAGTTGGAAAATTCAGAAACTTGAATGAACTGTTTATAAAAAGAGGACAATTTGGGAATGGCTAAATATGGCTTTTTTTTAAAACTATTTAGTGCCTGTGCTGCTGTGGTGGTTAAAGTTCCAGTCAGCAGACAGAAGCAAAGAACTGATAATGATTTAAAGATACTTTTTTTTTTTCCCAAATCATGGAATCACAGAATGGTTTGGGTTGGAAGCAACCTTAAAGACCATCTAGTTCTAGCTCTCCTTCCATGGGCAGGGACACCTTCCATTAGAATAAAGCCCTATTCAACATGGCCTTCAACACTTCCAGGGATAGGGCATCCACAGCTTCTCTGGACAACCTGTTCCAGTGCTGGCCATCCTCACAGTAAAGACTGTCTTCCTTATCTAAAAATCTAAAACTATACTCTTTAAATTTAAAGCCACTTCCCCTCATCCTATCTCTACAGAGATAGAAAGTTCTCCAGCTCTCTTGCAGCCACTTTATGTACTGGAAGATGCTATAAGATCTCCCTGGTGGCTTCTCTTCTTCAGGCTGTACAACCTCATCTCTCTCAGCTTGTCTTCATAGGAGAGATGCTCCAGTCCTCTCATCAGCCCCTCCAACCACATTGAAATCCTTCCTCCTCTCCTAACATAATCCTGTATGCAGTCACTTACTCACTTCCAAGACATTTTTCCCTCTTCACTCTGCAGAGTCATGAAGTGGTTCTGCAGGGGCACATTAACCTGTGTCTGTTGCTGGTCCTTACCCTAGCAAGCATCCATTCTTCTGCATTATTGACCCCCTCCCTCCTATTTGTGCTGCTGGGGAGGTTTTGGCTGCTTGTCTGTGGGCTGTGTGTCCACTGCAGACTGTCCTTGGAACCAGCTATCTAACTCCTTCCCAGCCTCCCCGAGGTCAGCAGGTCTGCTGCCTGTCCCTGTCCCAGGAGAACGGTCCAGGCCCCACCCACAGACTGAGGTCCACACTTCTGCCTTCCCCCTCAGCAGCTCTGTGTTTGTGGAGGCATTGCCAGCACTGGGATCGATGAGGCAGACTCTTTGGGGCAGCCCCTGCCATATCTCCTGGCCCCACTCACGTCTCATCAGACACTCTTCTGTGAGTTACCAGCTCCTGGCCAGTCTCAGGAATCCCCTTGGTGCAGGAAATCCCCCCTCCATGCCAAGATCCCGTGCCCCCCTGCAGAACGTGCCTGCACCAGAGCTGCTCCCCTCAGGGAGTCTGGGAAAGATTACATTTTCGTGCATGTTTGGTTGAAAGAGCCAAGTCCGGTTCATCATATCAAAGGACTGAGTTAAAAATTTGAAGATTTACACTGGTGGAATGGCTATGGAAAGGCTGGAGGCTGGCAGTTCATAATAGTTGTGTATCACTGGTTATACTGCTGGTTTTCAGCACGAACAGCCTTCCTTGCTGTGCCTTGCAGGCCTGGGACTTGTAACCATGCCCTGCCTTCATTGAACAACTACATGTGAACTCCAGCCCAGCAAATATTTTGTGTTGATGGTAGCTTGAGTATTTGGTAGCACTTTTGAGAGCTCTTCACTCTGTTGTGAATCAGTGAGGTACAGATTTCTAACTCGCTCATGCCATGTATTTACCAGGTAATTGGATGAGCACAAGGGAGGCTTTAAGCACAGCATGTTCTGGCACCTGCCCACACTGCTGCTGTAGGAATGCCTTGTTAACACTGATGGGTTTCCAGGCTTAGTGGGATCCCTTTGGGACCACTGCTACTGTGCATCTGCAGCACAGGTTCCCCATGGCTCTCTGTACTCCACAGATTGACCAACAGACACTTTTGAGAGTTTTCTCCTATAAACACTAGTTTCAAATATGTAAACAGAATCTGTTACAGTACTGGTAATGCAAAGAGTACAGCACTTAGATTCCATATTTCACTCAAATTACTTCTTCTGAAGAAGAGAGTGTAGGCATGTTTCAATTTTTGGAGGGTTTAGGACTCCAAAAACGAAGTGTTTGATGTGGTACCTGAGGGGCAGCCAAAAAATTTCATTTGCAGTGTTAATTTAAGCCTCTGATTTTTTTTTTTTTTTTTCGCAGCCAGTCTCTGCCCTGAGCTTGGCTTCCACAGATGAATCTGAGTGCAACATGGGGAGAAAATACCACATGCACAAAATGGTAACAGCATAGAAATAACTAGCTTGGGAAGATATGATTCAGACCTGTGAGAAGTAAACTCAGGAATTTAAAGGTTAGGATCCCATTTAAATAATAAATACAGCTTTGAAACCTGACCACACACACAACAGCCATCACATTTAACTACCAATTTCACCTAAGAGCTATCTGGGCAACCATCTACTTTGAGAAAGAAGCATAAATAAGTTTTTCATATATCTCCCTGACCTGGTTTTGACCAGGACAGAGTTAATTGTTGCAGCAGCTGAGGGGATGCAGCTGTGGATGTGTCTAAGAGGTTATTCCTTACCGATTTAGGTGATTTCCTGGGATGGGGGAGGACAGGGATAGGGTTGGGATGGGATGGGAAAAGGCAGGAGAGGACAGAACAGGTCTGGATTCTCTCTTCTTTCAGAGGAGATGAGTGTTCCTTTCTGGTTGGGAAAAACATCCTGGAAGGAGCAGTGGGGTAACACCATCCAAAGTTACGTTGCATTGTGTCAGACTCAGTGAGCATTTTGAACGTAAATCACTCTCTTCTCTTATTAATTTTGTTGCTGTCACTATTCCTTTTTCTTATCTCAGTTCTGTTCCCAGTAAATTATTTTTATTTAACCCATAACCTCTATCTTTTGCATCTCCCACTGGACAGGAGAGGCGAGTGAGCAGGATGGAGAGGGAGTGCTGCTCCTGAACCATGACACTCCTCAACAACAGTACTGTTTTAGAAACCACCAGACTGGAGGATGAAGTACATTATTTGTACGAGTTGCTCAGAGTTCTCAGCAAGACAATTAACATTCATGGTGCTCCATATGCACCAACCTGAGGGAAGAGTCAGCTCAAGGAGAAAGAGTAGTCTTAAATTTCACGCCGGGAAGGGTGCAGTAACCAAAGCGTTATGGCTGAATCTGTGTTGACAGCACCTGCCTACTGAACAACAGTTCTTGACAATTCAGCGATTTGCAACACATGAAATATTTAAGAAGGGCTTTAGATTAGCCCAGGGTAGAGATTGGAACTGTGTAAATAGATGCTCAAGCAGGACCTGTAAACAAGGAGTAAAGTTCCTATGTACACTTGCTCCAGTAAAAAAAAAAAACAACTCGAGCAGGACCAAACCATTGGGCCTATCCATTTTTATCTCTCCCTTCTTTTTGTATTTTTAAATCTCCTTGGGTAAAAGGCTACTGTGCTAAGCCTCTATGTGGTTTATCCCCTGAAATTAGGTTTCTCTGGCACTGCCGATCAGTTATGAAAAACTTTGAGTCTTTGTACGTAAATAAAATGTTAGTGACAGGTGTAACCTCCTTAAACTGTCATGAAATGGATAGGAGACACTGCTAAAACTGAAGGTTGCTTTTCCATTAATATTTAAGTGTCTTTTTAGGACAAGGACCGTAATAGTGATACACACCAAACTGAAAATGGCAGTTCACCTATGAACACTGCCTGAAGTTTATATTATTTTTTATGTGTAGCTGCATTTGCTCAGCATTTCCCAGAGATTTTAGGGATGCATGGGTCATCTGTGAGAGAACTGAAATTTTACGAAATTACTACTGCCTTGGAGAGCTCTTTATTTGCAGAAATTTCAGAAATGTTACCTTAAAAAACAGAAGAAACTTATTCCCTTGGTTAGATTTTTTAGTACATTTCTTAACCTGGTTTAATTTCAGATGTTATTTTTGGCAGGTTTGACATAAAATAATTATTTTGTCTATTTTGGAAAAAGCACATTTAAATAACCGCAATAAAGAAAAGAACCCAAACCAAATCCCTTTTTATTCTGAAAATATCTCCAAAACAGTTCAATTATGAAACCTCTACCCAGTTTGTTCTTCATTTTCTCCTTGAGTCAACCTTCTATCTGGTTTATTTTAGTTGAAGCTACCTACCCTCAGGCAGTCATAATTCTGTTTCATTATTTCGTTATTATGATTATTTTCCTACTTTGAGCAATGAGAGAGATGCAATTTTGCTCCAACTCAACCTATCAAACACTTTTTTTTACCTCTATCACATTCCCTCTTAGCTTATGAATTACTTTGGAAATTATCACTTCAAAAGTTTTCTCTACACTGAATTTTAATGTTAGAAAAAGCAATTTGTTCTTTAAAATAATCATTAACCATAGATTTTTGATTAAGCCAATGGGACCAATGAATAATGTTGTCATTTAAATACCAGACAGAGCAATCTGTACTCTTACAAGATAACATACATGTCTCCATCAGAAATGGCAAACATAATTAGTTCCCATGAGCACACAGAAATATATTCCTATTCTGGTAATATCTTTTATTATACTATCCATGAATTACTAATTTTAAATTGTTTTAATCAAGGCCTAGATGATTTAATGTAGTAGACAATACAATAAAAACATTTCTTATACAATTCCATAGACATGAAGTATATAAACTTCTTTTAAGTATATAAACTTAAAAGAGAACTATTAGGACTGAAGAAATATATGAAGTTAGCACCTTAAGATTGTAAAAGTATAAACTGGTTAATCTTGGTATATGTATTGGTCCTTGCCCTCCCCTGCCCTCAACCTTTAAAGTAATGAACTTCAGCAATAACTAATAATCTTAGTTCATGACTACATGTCTACTCCATCCTTAAATAGATTTCTACATAACCCCAGAATAATACAGATTTTTTGGAAACCAAAATGGTGAGGCAGAGGCCAGGGAAACTGGGATTATTCCTTACTATAGACAGTAAGGCAGTCCAGGATCTGGAGCTTCTAATGTGCTCACCTTCTAATCTATCTAAAACATTTTTAATGTAGGAAAATATTTGAGTAACTTTGAGCAAAAATTGCTACAAATCTAAAGCTAAAACTAAATCTGACATGGTGTCTTCTCAGTTGTCTTTTCCCTTGGAAATCTTTTCTTGAAGAAAACTATCATTCCCGTATCAGGTTCTGGCTGTGATTGGAAAGGGTAATTCTTTACACAGGCTCATGTTAAAGCCAGCAGACTACCATGTTAAGAGTCAAACCCTTCTTTTTTGTTCCCTGTGTTCTGCAAAGGTCTTTCAGTGCAGAGCAGTGTTTTTAATGCAGATTGCCGTGATTTTCCCTGCAGGAACCTATCAAGTCACACAAAGCTTGATGCCCTGCCAGCAGGGAATATTACATTTTCAGCAGTTCCTTCCAGAAACAGTGAATGGCAAAAAACCAGAATGGTCAAAGCTTTGTGGTTGTTGCATTTAGGAGGTTGTTCATTTCATTTCTTGATTTTCATCCAATGTTTTGCTAGATTCAATAGTCTCTATCGAACCTCTCCACTTCCTGATTGAAAAAAAAAGTTCCCCTGAATATTTTCTCTCCCTACTTTATTTGCAGATCATCCTGCAGCCCTACTGATACCTGAGCTCGGTGACTAAGATTGTTTAGTACCTAATTCCAGACACTGAAAAACCAGATATTTTGCCATGTATTTATAAATGTGTTCTTGACAGTGGAGTATTGGTGAGATCTGAGAGTCTTGGACTCCTTTCCAGGCTCTAAACAGCAATGTAATCTTTTCCCCAAGCCTGAAATATTCTGCATCTCTCCAAAGCCTTTCCTTGTTCACAGCTCCAACCTTCTAGCTGTTTGTGCAAATGGCTTCAGCACTAGGTCACCAGCTTGCCATCCTATTCCCAACCCACTCATTCCTGTTGTTTCCCTTCTTACCTGTGTCCCAGTCTTTCTTACACTGCATAGCTTCATTTCCTATGACAGAAGTTTTCTTATTCAGCCTTTCTCAAACTCCTCTCTTTTTCATTCTCCTTTCATGACCTGCTTGCCTCTCCCTGGATATTGGTGTTCTTGTCCAACCAGTCCAAGGCCCCTGACCCGAGCTTCCAGCTTCTCATCACTTCCCAGCTCTGTCTTCTCTTGGAGATTTTCAAGATTTTTAAATTATTTTATTAATGAACCATGAACAATAATGAGGCAAAATCACCAATGATTTTAGGTTCATTTAGTCTGGAGAAGAACGTGACCTGGAGGAGAGGATTTCTTTCCTTCTGGACTTACAGGACACTTTTACATTTCTCCTTCAGCATGATCTCCTGATCAGAGGGACCCTGGCTTGGGCCTACAAACTCTTCAAACATGGAATAAGACAAGGTATTTTGCCTGGAAAGCTGCTGGTCTAGACTTATTAACCCTGAGAAACAAGCTCTTCCTTACATGCCTTGACTCACATGGTGGCCTCACACAGCTGGCACAAGAACAGTTTAAACTTAACTAGCCCTCTTCCTCAAAATTATTTATTTCAGTGTAAAGCTGTTTTCAGAATTCAGTATTAGTTCAAATCTTTCTTTGTTTACTTATGGACTCAAATATTTTGTAAATATAATTTCTTCCATTGGTCCTTGCCTCAGAACAAGAATCAATGGAGCATTAAAGAGAGTTCTTAACTGCCCAAAACTGCTTAGAATTTAGCTGCTTAAATGGATGGGTCAGAGACTGGGCTGTAGTTTTATAAATGTTGGGCAGACTTGTTTATGATTTATATTGTTGTATTATATAGTTAAAGAAAAAAGAAGTAGAGGACCAGGTATCTTCTTGACATTTACCATTAAATCGGTATTTCATGGAAATATTTCCATGTGCTTAAGCATTTGCACTATGAGATTATATCAAGTATTAATGATGTTTGGGTGGCTGAACATGTTTGATTAATAAAGCTGCCACTTTTTATTACTAATGCTGGAAGTCATCAGAGATCCTGTAATACTAATGATTGAGGCTGCATTTACATGGAGTTGCAAAGGAAGACAACTGTTTTATCATAAAGAAAAACAGTACATGCTTAATTACACAGACACTATGATAAAGAGGTTTTCCTGGCTTTTCCCCCCCGCTCTTTTCTTTAGGTATATTTATTGAGAACTAAATGCAAATCTCAAAGTTTTTATATTGCAGCTGAACAACTAAACCTCTCCTCTCACTTTTCTTTCTTCAGTCTCCGGTTGTGTAGATAATTTCATGTTCGCTTTTTGCAGTAAAAAATTGCTTAAATACACCTGCAGTAGGAAATCAGTACTCTTAAATTCTATTTAATTAGAAAGTTCTCTTGCTTTTTTATTAACTCATGTAAACCTTGGTAAAATAATTTTTTATATTACATACTGAGTGGCTGTTATTTTTACATCCCACTTAAACTCATGGAAGTTACCACACTAAATTCAAGGGAAGACCAAACATCTAATCTATTTCTTTTTGGTTTCCTGATTCTGGTGGTGCACTATAACATACACCTAACCCATGGGTCACATTCCAAGGAGCTCCCTATGAGTATTGTGAACATAGAAGACAATCTACCTCCTAGGTAGTTTGCCAAACTGAGTTGACAGCACGGAAAGTTAGTCATGTCAGAAGCAAAAAAAAAAGCCAAAACCAAAAAATCTCAGCCAGCCAAAAATAAAGAGGAGAACAAAAAACCTTTAAAAGCTCAGGTTTTGGTTTTGTTTTTCTTTTGATAGAATATGATTTAAATACCCAGTGTTATTTAACTGGAGGTCTCATAATATGGAGTGGTGGGGAACAGGGAAGGCAAGGGGAAAAATAAAGAGCCCTGAGAAAAGCAAATCAAGTTGAAATATTGCTACTTTTGTCAAACTGTGAGTAATTTGAGTCAGTTCTGATTTGGCAGCAAGCCCATGATCACAGTCCCCCAAACAGAAGAGGCCTAAGGACCAGTAAGGTAAATAAGACAAAGAGAAAGCCTTTCATGATGCATAATACCACCCTGAACCTTAACTCCCCACTAGGATGTCCTCTGATTGCTTTCAGGAGAAACCTGGTACAAAAAATGATCACTAAAGCTAGAGCCAGTTTCCAGCCTTGTTGAATACCTGCATTTATAGGCAAGTCATTTCACCTTTGCTTTTCACTTTGTTGAACACTGCATCACCCTGTGCAAAATTTACTTTGTTCTGCTTTTGTCTCCCTTTTCCTTTTACAGCAGAAACTCTCTCTAAGGTAGAAGGAATCAGGCTTATTGAATTTCTTTGTCCATGCCCATAAATCCTTTAGAGTTAATACAATCCTGTAATTTTGCATTTCCTCTAGTGCAAAAGCCACTGAGCTGTTTTTCTTAACATTAAAAAATCTCTGTGAATCTAAAATGGGCCCAAGACATTCTGTGCTCTGTGGTTTGATACATCATTATGTTGACAGTTTTCTGCACAGCAGAATCAACCCAAGGTGGAGGGAGAAAAACAGAATAGAGACAGCCTTGAAACTATGACTTCAAAACAGGAATAGTTTGATAGACTGCAGAGCCATTAGCAGGTGGAGCTGCCACTGCCAGAGTGACACCCTTTATTTCCTGCACTGCATGTACATGTCATGCAGCCATAAGCAATGTCATTCATGCTTGCAGTTCAAGTGTGGGTAAAAGTGTTTCAAGTTTCTTTGCAGCCCATGTATGACCCAAGAAAGCATGATGGTCCAATGCACAGGGCAGGGAATTCTGTGGAGGTGGGAGTCAGTCTAGACAAAAAGGAAGTGAAATTCCATGCTGCAATATATGGCAAGAAAGCCACCAACAAGAGGAAATTCAGACAGGAAAAGGCAACATTTGCAAAGATCCATGCTGATCTTAACCTTTATTTGTTGTAGCAGATAGACAAGGGAAATATATTACCAAGTATGGAAAGAGATTTGTGCTCCTGAGTTTGAAGCTGGACTACCATCACTCTGCTGACTGTAGAGTGGAAGCAGACCATGTCTGGACAGACAACAACCACCCATGTGGTTTTAAAAGTGGCATCTGTTATTCCTGTGGTTTTTGGTTGGCATTTTCATGTGGATGATGGACACAAAGGGGAGGGCAGTCTGTTTAATCCATTGTTCCTGAAGCGCTATACTAAGTTAATTTTCAATTGGACTAAGATTAATTTTTGACTATTTTTGACTTTGATTCCTGGGAATTTACCCAACCTCTCCAATTGTCCTTGCTTTCACAAATATCTGCTAATTATCTGTGATTCCATTTTGCTCTTTAGAATAGTAGAATTCGATTTTTATAAACAGAAATCTTAGATCTTTATTGACTTATTTCTGTTGCATTACAGAACTGTCTTTGCATCCTCATGCAACTCCTCATTCCAAACACTAGTGTTGGTAATCTTTCAATAATAGTTTACTAATGATCTTTATTTGAGACCCTTCTCAGAGCCCTGGTTCTGCATTGCTCCAGCTCCCTGGATCTACATGTGTGACTGTATAAAGTTGAAATACAGCCATAATGATGTGCTGCTAGTGAGGGACATTAAATACTCTAGAGCTCTGTCAAACCCACTGCTTGTGTCCTGGTCTCTTTTGAAGGTTGGCAGGAGAGATTTGAGCCAGGAGAATGTGCATGGCTCTAATTGAGCATGACCCTTGTCAGGTGATGGTGTTATACCCCTGGGTAGGGGAAGAATGGCAATGTCTGTGCTGACAAGGAAGAACAATAGCCAAGAACAAGGCAGGAGGGCTGGGGCAAAAGGGCATGGAAGGTCTTATTCAAGAGTGTGTCCAAAGAACAGTAAAAGCAAACTGGCATGAGGACAGCAGTGCTAAGAGAAAATGGTCTTTGGGACAAAGAAGTGAGAAAGAAAAATAAAAACAAGAAAAGAGGCGTTACAGCTAGGTGTGGAAAGGCAAGCTGGTTTTGACATGTTTAAGTCAAATTGGCATAAAACTGGTCAAAATCGAGATTTTTGATTTTTGACATCTAAACCAGCATAGTGAGCTTATAACTGATTGCTTCTATTCACAGTGTGTCTTAGGTGGTTTTGATCCAATAACACAAGGCATAAACTGTATTTTTGTCGAATCCCATCCCATGATTAAAAGTTTTAAATTGTAATTAGGAAATGTGACGGACTAAAGAACACTTAATCCCCTATTTGATTAATATAATATTATAAGACTGTCCTTGAGTATTGTCAAATGGATTTGCTGTTATTTATTTGGTATTTGTTGAATACTTACAATAAATAATTTTTCAACACAATTATAAAAAAATCTTTTGTGACATATTGACCACAATGGCACTGTCTGTGCTTTAACTGTCTGTCAGCTTTCCTAAATAGAAGAATAAAAAATGTCTTTCAGAACAAATCAAAACCAAAGTAACAAAAATTATAAGCTCAGGTTTTAATGTACTGAAAGATTTAGGAATCAAAAGCATGAATTCAAAGAAAAAAACCTTCAACAATATTATTTTCATTATATTACTCAATTCAACTCTGGAATTACTTATGTCCTTTTTTGCTTACAGAAATTCAAATAAGATAAGGTGAAGGCGGTTTTTGAAATACATAATGCTAAAGTTACTTTATTTTCACTGCCTTTCACTGAAGCTTTCTGAAGAAAAGCTGAAAATGATGATAGCATCTCACATCTACCCTACGGGAGCAGCCTGGAGCTTACAATAAGCAGACAATAAATAAATTTTCTGTATATTTTTTTTCTGAGCCATAATGATTACTAAGAAAACACTTCCAAACAGTTATAGAGTTGTAAAAGAATCTTGCATTCAAAGAGAGATTATCTCAAGATAATTGTGGGCTGTGGTCTTCAAAATTCTATATGTTTCATGCAATTTATCCTTCAGGGTTTGAAATTATGTTTACAGCATTCATCAAGAAACTATTACTTCCACAACATGCAACTCTTGAAATCAGACTTTTTTCTTGTCAATTTGTTAAAAACTTAGGGAAGATGTGGAGAAAAATGGGCATTTATGTATAAACTTAGGAACAGCAAAAAAAAAAGTTCACAAGTTACCTTATAATGCAATGCCTAATATGGTATTAGTGGGACTGAAACTGTTTCAGGATGTTATTGCTGGTTCAGTCTCAGATACAGCTACAAGAGTAAATTTTTTCCTTCAAACAAGTTAGATGTCAGCAGTGCTCATATTTTATAAATGATTTTGAGTATAGGCTAAAAAAAAGGGTACATTGCAGTTCAATATCAGAGGTAATTGGAAGTTACCAAAACCAGAAGAAATAACAAATGTATTGTTTGCTATATTTCTTGGACTTCTCTGGAGTTCCCTGTCCTAAGAAGATTTATTTGCCATAAAAATGTCATATTTGGAAAAAGAAACCCAACCCAATAATAAAATTAAAGTGCAGTTTTATTTTAAGATTGTGACAATGGAAAAACTTTGTATTATGTTTTAAGGAGTCATCCCTTCCTAGATGATAGAGTATTTATTAGCATCCTGCAATACTGTTCTCTGCACATCTCACCATGGATTTGATTTATAAACACATGATAGAGAATGGGATTAAGCGCCATTTGCAATGGTCTTTGGCCTGAAATGAATTCTGAGGCTATGGCTGGGTTAAAAGGGCTTTTGTTATCTCAGATGACATGGCTAAACCTAAAATTTCAACACCTGTAAGTGACACTGTAGACTGTCAAGGCCAAAACACTTTCCAGCTGCTTTATTTGCTGTTAGAGGATGCTAAAGCTCAGCTCTGCACCCTCGCCAGTGCTGCCTGAGGGTGCTGGGGAGAGCTTTCATCAGCTCGGTATTGGCAGCACTTCATTGCAAAGGGAGTGATCTCACCACATGATACAGCTTCCCTGCCTCAATGTTTCTGGTGACTTTAAGCAGTAAAGGCGGTCCAAGTTTGTTCCTTAAAAGTTTTTGGTGATGCCTGCCCCATGAGCAGACACATTCTGGAGACAGCTTGAGTTATAGAAAACATAAATTAATTCCATGAGTGTTAGCCAGTGGTGACCTGAAGTTCAGGGTTTGCTGAGAGGATCCTTGCAGGCACTGTGGAAATCTATTCAAGGACTTGTTCTTTTTCAGACATGATGCTTGCTCAGGATGTGTCCTTAGAAATAACTCTCTTTATCTATTTAAATAAGAGAAAGCTGCAACGAGATTTTTTCACATTTGAATGTGGTTTTCTCTTTACCTATTTTATTAACACAGGCAACATTTGCCACATTTTCTTCCTTTTGAATGAAGCATTTAGAAAAGCAGACACATTCTTTCTCAGTGGAGGAACAGAAGAATAAGGATAAAATAGACAGTTTGGAATGGGAGTGTGTAAACTGGTATTACTAAAACAGACATTTTAATTGATGTTTTATAATAGTAGACATTTATTTAACAGTTTGGTTGTTTGTTTTTTGGTTTTTTTTTTTTTTTTTTTTTTTTTTTTTTTTTTTTGTTTTGGTTTGGGTTTTTTTTTTTTTTTTTTTGGTTTTTGGGGTTTTTTTGGTTTTTTCTTGGTTTTTTTTTCTGGCAGGTATCCTTATTAAAAATAACTAGACAGAGAAAAATTCAAATCAAAGTAGACCAAGACACGTGCTAAAACTATGATCTGCATGCTTTGCTTCATCTTTGCTTAAAGATTTGCATTATTTCGCCATGTGTCCAACTACAGTAGGAGGATGCATGAGAATTTAAATTCCTTTAACCTTTGAGATCTTTATGTGTTTGATAGCAGTGGACAACAAATTAGGTGCACATTATTCTTCTCTTCAAACTGCTTTGCAATTCCATGATACTTGTACTTCATTACTCTAAGACAATTTTTGTTTTGAATCAATATTAATGAAGAAATAATTTGGCACTCTGTTTATAGCATGTAAAGGACATGCCTGAGCTACCGATATGAAGAGCAGAAAGAGCTTCGGATTTTTTTAGCTGCTCCTACCTATAGGAGGTTTGCAATTAACTGTGATACTGACTTGAGTTAGAATGTCGTGGTGGTTCTGTACTTCTGAGATGAAAATCTCTATATTATACTTATCTAAAAAGATGCCGTCCTCCTCAATACAACACCATGCCCTGTTTTGTTTGGGGGTGGGGAGGGGAAGCTGGAGCAGGGTGTCCTCAGGTCCAAGACAGACTTGGAAGATTTGTACAACCTAAAGGGAACCTACTGCAGTTGCAGACAGTTAAAACTAGAAGAGGAGTAACTGTGGATTGTTTCTGGTAAAGAAAAAGAATGCCTTAATGTCTTGCATTGGGGAGCAATGTACAGGTGTTCAGAATAGCTAAATGTAGTCTTTCAAACATCAGTCTTTAGGTGGCATGTCAGAATGAAAAATTTTAATTTTCCTCTCCACTGAGGATAAATACAAGATTGTAAGAAAGACCAAAAGGATTTGAAAGAAATCTTGACAAGGAAATACCCCATTATCATTCAGAATTATCTTCTATAAGGATATTGCCTACTATTATAGTGCATCCCTGTTTTATAGAACATCTAAAACACTAAACAGATTCACTTACAAGGCTCATTCAAGAAGACAGTGCATCCAAGATCAGTTATCTTTTCAGAAGCACAAGGAAATTGGCAGATCTTAGTGCAAATCACCTGAGTATTTTAAGATCCTTGTCCTGATGCCACCTTCCTGTACAGTTGGGATTATATATTTCCCTGTAATGAACCTCTGGTCCACACCTTCAGTTTGTCTCAAGCTGACTATGATTAACTTTTTCCGACGTAATAAGCAAATTTTGGTGTCTTCTGTCAAAATTATTTAGTAAACGCTGCAATGCATTGTGACTGCTGCCAGGTGAGGGTTTTGTCACTGCCAAGGATTCACCTCTGGTTTTCTGTGGGATGCTGTGGCAGGCTTACTTACATTTCCAGGATGCTCTCGGGTTGTCTCATATCACCACTTTAGCTCTATTTGCTGGAAGATTTGGAAACTTTCTGAAGGCTTGTTCTTGTACTGTGCCATTTCCTTAGCTATCTGACAGCCTAGCTCATATGTGCCAGACTTTCTGGCAGATAAAGATACCATGAATATTGGCTTCAGGAGACAGTGGATAAATCCAGCATCAGACAACTAATCATAGAAAAGATTTTGGCTCTTGCCAGTGTAACTATGAAGGAGAAGGTGTTGACTGAAACAGAGCTGTTATTATGAACAAGACATAAATGTTGTGAATACTAGGTGCAGAAAAGGGTCCTAGAGGAAAGAGCTTCCACCCACAAGCCCATGAAAGAAATCTGGAAACATGACCCTGATGTGAAGGAGTAAAGGCTAAATTTAGAGAGAACTTGATGACAAGTAACTAGTCTGTGTTAATTTTTTGTTAGCTTATGGGGAATTAAAATCTAAAAAGACACTTAGCATCTTTCTGCAGCATGTGAATAGCTCTCCCACACTCTCTGTATCTTAAAATTTCCATTAATAATGTAGATTCAGAAATGCATAAAATATCCTCTGCAATACTGTGAGTTTTAAATTAAGTACACTTTCTGCTTCTGAAAGACTTTTAGATAACATTTTAGTGACTGTGCAACCCTGGCCAAAGGCCAAACCTTCACAGTTTGCATTAATACAAAGCTTTTGATTTAGCCAGCCATAAATCACCAATACAGTGGTGTGATGACAGAGAAGTAAGAATAAAAGCCAGAGGTGCTGGAACAGCAAGTATAGAAGGGTGTTCTCAGCAGAATAAATGCACACAGTTCTTATGTAATATTTCCACCCCCACCACAGTGATATTAATAACAGAAATTGTATCATCAATCTGCATTGCAGGTCAAGATATGTTTCACAATTCGAGTCAAAATATTCTGTCTACAGTGTGCACCTAATTAGAAGGCAACTTATGGATCCAGTTCTGGTTTGTATTTTGTATATTAAAGACACTTGTAAAGCCATTCTGACTGCAGTTGTGGTGTCTTTTCCCTGGAAATACTTCCCTCTCTCCCTACTGCTTTAGCCTCCATGACAGCCCATTACTGCCTATATAAAGATATTTCAGCAGATCAAGGCTTTTACTTGTAAAGGTCTGGATATCATACAAATGGCAGTGTGGCTTCTTATTTGGCAATGTCTGGCCACAAAATTATCCTCACAGATCAAACTTTGCCATGACTGCAGAGGGCAGCAAGTGAGGGAGCTGGAAATCCCAGAATGAATTCCTAAAAGCTATCAGCTCACCTCAGCATCATCTAGGCTGGGCAGGAAAAATGCAGGTCAGAAGTGACTGCTATCAGGAAGGCCTCTGTTGCTATGTAGAATTCACAACTCTGCTCTTTGCAAGTAAGGAACCAAAATCTTTTTCCTAGCTAAACATGGAAGCAATTCCAGTCTATTGTTTTTTACCTTGTGATCTCTGGTAAAAGCACCTGGACATGAGAGACCAAATTCCCTATGTTTCAAGTGAGTGACTTGACTAACCTTTGTGCTAAATTCTGTAAGGGGTTTACTTAGTTCTTCATACTGCTGTTAGACATCCAATCACTCTTTCAATCTCAGAGGGGACCTCAGGCTAAAATCCCAAGGTCTGACTTATTGTTACTGGAGAACAGAGTATCCTTCTTGTCTACCTGTCCTGGTGAACTATCCTAGAATGGAAATTTATGTAGCTCCAGCAGAAGGGAGCAGGAGATCAGGACTCCATGTACAGAGAGGAGCAACAAAGACAGCATTGTCACTCGATGAGTAAACAAGGACACTAATTAACAAACCTTAAATCTCAAAGTCAGGCACATTCAAAGCATTCCAAAATATGGAACGATCAGATAAAAACATCAGCTCAAGGAAAACATAATGGAAAACAGACTGTGCTTTTTTCCCCATATGATATGGAAGTCTTTTAAAAAGGAGAACTTGAGGTCCTTTAACAAGGACAACTGGATGTCTTTTTAGGGAAAAATAGCTTCCTACTGAAATTTTCCCTTCAGAAAAAATGCAGGTGAAGACTTGTTCCCAAGTCTTCTACTGTCTATTTTTTTTGTTCTACTTTTGCCTTTACTATTAAGTAAAATTACTTCTTGTTACTTCTTATCTCTCACCATTTGCTGCAGTAAAGACCTATACAAAGGACATTAAGCATTTGTCTCTGCAAGGCAAAGCGTAAGAGTGAAACCAGGTATATATGCAGTTCTGTTGAACTTACAAAGTATGGAGAGGGGTAATTCTCTCTACTCCTCTTATTCTAGTTATCTGCTATACTATTTATGAAAAGAAGAGAGGAGGTGTTTTTAGAGCATGTTATTCTTATCCCACTCATATTATTAAGCTGAGCTTTCTCTCATTTCTAGTGAGTAAAGAATTATTCAATTTCAGGTTTCTACATTTCAGCATCTGATCACAGGCCAGCACCAGGGAAAAGTTCCATTAACTTCAGTAGGCTATTGATGCAGTTATAAATCACTCTCTACAGAAGATGTCTTACTATAAGCTTTATGTAAGAGTTTTATAACAAGATGGGCAAGTATTGGATTTTCAGGTCAATATAAAAGTTTTTATTCCCATGAATGTCTGTCAAACTTGCAAGCAACATAGGAAAAGGCTTTAGTAGCCTAGAAGTACTATTATTGATGATATATTCATTTATTTATTACATTTCTAATCTGAGTAGCTAATGACAAATTTATCAGACTATTATATGAACTACTGTTAAAAATAAAAATAAAAGCTTCTCTTAGAAAAACTTCAAAATCTTCAAAATATTCACATTGATCAATTGCCGTTTGACATATGAATGAATATCTTTTAAAAGTCAATACTGTTGATTCTTCTGTTAAAAAGGGATTCGGTTTATTCCAAATACTGTATCAGAAATAAATACTCTGTCAACAAAAAGAATATTGCTAAATCTTCTTATAACCAGGCTTATTTTCTGTTGGTATTTACTGTCAGAAAGTAAGTCCTGTGATATTCCTTCATTCCAGGATTTCTGTCAAGGCAAAAGACTTACAGTATTATTCTGTTCCTATGAAAGAAGCCAAAGAATGAGAGAGTCAGCTCAAATCCAGATGTGTATTAGGTGCCACACACAAAGTAATCTTAAACTGTATGAACATTCTGGACTTTACAGTGCTGTTGGAGTCCCTTTCCCTCCACTCCCAATGAAGGTGGTATAGAATAACATCCACATCCTGGCCATGCCTCTCCGGGCCAGTGCAAAAATCAACCCTGTCCTGTCTGGAACCAGGAAAATGTGATAGCCATGATGGAAGAGGCAAAGGTCCTGCAATGCCACGTAAGTGAAAACTGACACTATTTGAAAATTGTGCATCGTATTTTTCCGAGTCTCCACCTGCCTACTTCAGGATGCCATTTGGTAAAGACTGTCTGTGCAACACAGCAAGCTGATGCAGTGTCTTCTTGATCTCAATGAGTTTAGAATTTGAGGGAAAAAAATCCTCAAATTCACATTTGTCCTGGGGAGAACAAAGATGAAAAGAGCTCTCTGTTGTGTCATCAGGACTCAGTGGCACATTAAAAATGTCAATGACTTAAAAACCCATGAGTTCTGTAGATACTCATTAAATAAATATCTTTGGATGAGTTAGCTGGCACATGAGGATGTGACTGAATCGGATCATTAAAAGAAGTGTGCATGGATGCAAACGCATTCAGTCACTGGCATTTTGTGCATTTTTTCTGCTCATTTTCAAGACCATAAGGGCACCAACAGGCTCCAGTTGCTTTGATAAGCATCTGCTTATCCTTCTTTGCCACCTCTCTTGCAACCTCTTCCTCCAGCCAAGGGGTTCAGCTGTCTGCTGCTAACCCTGGCCTTTCCTTGTGGGTCTGATGGTTGGGATGGGTGGTGGTCCTACCCTATCAACACAGACTGGGGGTGATGACTGGATTTGAGCTGTCTAGCACTGGACTGGCACTGGTCAGTCTGGCTCACCTTGTGTGGGTACTTCTTGTGGGCTCTCTGTGCTTACAGCTAAGGGATCTGGGAGCATTTGACAGTAAATAGCAAGCAAAGGTGACTATTTTGAATTGCTCTCTCAAGTCAGCTGTTCTTTGCACACCTAACAGAAGAGAAAGTCATGAGCACCATTTCCTCTGGATAAATCTCTGGAAGTGTGTTGACTTCTGACAAAGCCAAGGAGCATCAACTAACATCAGCCTCAGGTTCCCCCACAGAATCATAATGGTTTGGGGTGGAAGGTACCTTAACAATCATGTAGTGTCATGTCTTGTACCATGGGCATGGACACCTTCCACTGGAGCAGATTGCTCAAAGCCCCATTCAGTCTGACCTTGAGCACTTCCAGGGGAGGGACATACACATCTTCTCTGGGAAACCTGTTCCAGCATTTGCCCAGTAAAGAATTTCTTCCTAATATCTAATCTAAACTTACTCTCTTTCAGTTTGAAGCAATCTCCCCTTGTTCTGTCACTACAGGCCTTTTTATAAAGTCCCTCTTCAGCTCTCTTATCCTCCTTTAGGCACTGCATGGCTGCTAGAAGGTCTCCCTGGAGCCTTCTCTTCTCCAGGCTGAACCCTCTCAGCCTGTCTTTACAGGAGAGAAGCTCCAGCCCTCTGATCATCTTCATGACCCTCCTCTGGACTCATTCCAACAGGTCCATGTCCTTGTTATGCTGAGGGCCCCAGTGCTGTGCCCAATATTCCATGTGGGGTCTCACTAGAGTGGAGTAGAGGGGCAGGATCACCTCATTCAACATGCTGGTCATGCTGCTTTTGACGGAGCCCAGGGTACAGTTGGTGTTTTGTGATGCAAGAACTCATTTTGACTTGATGGGGGCTCTCCTAGTGAAATTTGGCATTCCTATAAAAACGTATCTGTCCCCTTCCTCCTCTGCCAGTACCCATATATGTATATATGTATACATACATGTATATATGTATGTAGATGTTTGCATTTTCTTGAAAGAAAAGTTTGCTTTGTTTTGTTCTGTAGTAGTTTTGCATTTGCCACTTACTGAGTACTGTGCAACAGAATATGTACTTTAATTTCTGTTGCTGCTAGTATGACCCAAAATAGCTTTATCTAAATCTGTGGCAACAGGTATCAACCTTGATTTGCAACCCTGTGACACAGGGCTGAGAGCATCATTTAAGCTGAAGTACTTCATGAAACAGCAATTTTGAAACATAAAGCATGATTTATAAGTTGCAGGATGACTCCACTAATCATCACCCATCCATGGTATGTGAACAAAGGTGTACCTTCTTATGGCAGTTGTTATGGGTATTTATTGAGTTTGAGTACTGATGCTTGGGATAATTCAGAATCTATGAAATTGAGCTTTCTGTCTGGTTTTATATATTTAATTTGCAATATTCAGCTATAATTTTTTAATAGGGTGCTTTTATTGGTGTTTTCTATTCCTGAGGAATTATCTTGAACTTTCTCATACAAACGCTCTTTGAACTGCAAAAATCTCTCAGGCTAAAGACATCTGAGGAAGAACACAAACAACACTTGTATGACGCAAAGAAGTTTTTAAGCAAATGAAAATAAGATTCAAGAGCTACAGGGTCTTTGTATTTATCCAACAGTGTGGAAAAAAATAAGTGATTTTAAAAGAATGAATAGATTTTCTGAGGGAGATGTCAGCAGAAAAGGGCATGCAACACTACAACTCACTCCATGAGCTTTAATTGTGGAGTCCTTCATTATTCTGTTGGGGGTTTTTCTTGGTCTTTGTTTTTGTTCCCCTCCTATGCCTCACTCCACCACTCCCCTCCAGTGTACTGAGAATGTCTGGGACTCAGAAACTGGAAGTTTACTACAAAAACACACAAAGTGCTTTTAAAGGTGACTTTCTTCTCTCTCCTGTTGTCCTGGTCACCTTTCCATTGGCTGACTTGCAGTTTTAAAATCAGCACAATTTTTCCGTACATGCACTTTGTCCTTTCTTTTCACAGGTGGCTTAGTACTCCCTCCACTTTAATTAAACTTGTCAGCCTTATTTGACATTGTAGCAAGAGAAGTGCTCTTATTACAGTATCTGAGTATCTTGCCAGATGGCAACAGGGGAATGTTTCAGTGTTGGTGAATTAATTTGATATCGCCTGACAGTGAGAACGTTCTTAGGGTTCCAGATAAAGGTTCATGACCATACCACCAGCACAGTGATTTCTGCTGTTTATTGCATGCCATCACCATTTGCAGTAGTTTTGTGGTTTGGTTTTTTTTTTTTAATTTTTTTTTAAATTTTTTATCTTAGAATGAATCAAAAAAAAAAAATCCTCAGGAGAAAGCTGTACACTTCTTCCAGGTGGCAATGAAGACTTTATTTGGCTGCCAGATTATTGTGAAAAAAGAGCAAAGTACACTACTGTGTCAATAATTTAAGCCACTGCTACTTCAGTGCAAAAGATGACATTTCTCATATTGCTTAGATTTCTGAAATATACTCTGTGACAGCTGGCTTCTCACACATGTGCCTCTGAAATTGTCATAGATTAACATAAAGGTTATTTAAATGTCTGTAAAAGGTTTGGAAAGACTGAAAAAAATATCAAAAACCAGAACACTGGCAGTTCTTAAATCTAATAATTCTGTCATGAAAATGAGTACCAAGAAAGGACTTAATGCAAATGAAGAAGGATGGCAGCAAGCTGCTGTGTGGTCAGTGTGACCTCTCTTCATTATACCCTGACATTGGCTGAAGAGGAGCTAAAAAGAGATCCCCAAGCTGGACATAGGGAGGTAGCACTGCAGCAGCTCTCATATTATACAGATGCAATTTAGTGAGAAGTAATAGTGTCATAAACAAGCAGAAAGGTGTAAGTCAGAAGCAAATAAGAAGTAAGGGTTTTGAATCCACCTCTTGTTAGTGCAGGACTGGTCCCTGCAATAGATTTTCTCATGCTATGCCTCGTCTGCTTCTAAATGCCCTCTGTAACAGTTGTTTCTCTAATTTCTCTTGGGAGGAAGAGATGATGTTTAGTATCTTTTTCTCAGAAAGCTGCTGTTGATATCCAGCCTGCTTCCCTTCTCCACCTTATTAGTTGGAATGATGCCCTGTGCAGCACTCTGAACAGTGCTGCTCTTCCTTTCTGCCCCTGCAAAGGGCTGCTGGGGCCATTATGGGCTTACACACAGCTCAGAGGGGCCCAGACAGACCAGAGCATAGACTGGGAACTGCTGTCTCTGAGGAGCAGCATAAATTCAAGGTGAATCCTACACCCACAGTGTCCTAAAGGGGCAGCCTCAGGGCAGTCTTCCTGTCCAGGTAGCTTGAGTGTAATAATACCAAAGATCTTCCGTGTCAGAACCTGGCATCTCTTTTTTTGGCCACGTGCAGCCCCCTGTGGCATGGCTGTAAAGGAGATTTAACACCCACAAGAAGGAGCTGCCACCTTCCTTTGTCACAGATTGTCCAAACAGTAGGAAACAGCAGCTTTGAGGGTTCCCTAATTCTCAAACTTCTTGGCTAGAGCTTTACTTCAGTAAACAGGCATGTTCCAGAGTACAGATGCCTCTTTGTCCTGTTTGTTCACATATATTTAGACACAGCAGGTTGTCACAGAACTACCTCAAATTTTGTAAGAGACATATTGCACGGTGTCCTGGTATTCTGGTATTCTGGGACAGCTTATTCTATAGTATGGG
The DNA here is from genome assembly GCA_013398615.1 of Brachypodius melanocephalos. Lineage (NCBI taxonomy): Eukaryota > Metazoa > Chordata > Aves > Passeriformes > Pycnonotidae > Brachypodius > Brachypodius melanocephalos. The sequence continues at coordinate 52,076,359 of VZSR01003803.1, forward strand.
GCATATTCAAGGTTTTCCAATGTGCTTGTATTTTCTCAAGTCCTGGCCCTGATTTTCACTCAATTTATTTTCACTCTATATATCTTGGCAGCAAATATTTTTGACATTCAGTAAATCTGGCCTTTGAAATTACTGTAAACTATAGAGTAACAAAATATAGTCTATTTTCTGAAAATTCAGGTCCATGTGTAAACTCGGGGGTATATTTTTAACGTCTTTCATATATTTGTTTACACCTTTCTTAGATATCTGGTGAAATGCACAGCTCATTTTTCGAACCTAATAACACCAGGTGACAAACTGACACATACATTTTACATTGTTTCTTCCAAGCTAGTTTCCACTATCTCCTGACAGGAGATTCTGGTGGAGTTTTGGTGGGTTTTTTTTCAGTATTTGAATAAACTTCAGTTTGTCAACAACTTTCTGTCACTGTGGTTCCTCTAGAAGAACAGAAACATCACATTGTTCCAGTAACTTGAATTCAACACTGCTGTTGGATTTTGCACTCACAAACACAGGTGAGCAGAAACAGCAAAAGCAATTATATAAAAATATTGTGTCAACTCACTCATAAGAACTGAGCACATGCTAAAAAGAACATGAGAAATAGGTTTTTCTTTGCTCCACATTATCCATCCACTTATTTAAATAAGACCTCTATAAATATGGTTTTGTCCTGGCAGAGTTAAATGGATTTGTTTATCAAGACACTGTCATTAGATTAATAATAACTTGGTAATTCTTTTTCATGGAATTAAAGAATGGTTTGGGTTGGAAGGGGACCTTGAAGATCATCTAGTTCCAACCTCCCTGTTTTCTTGGAGAAGGCTGTACACCTGCCTGCCCATGGGAAGCTGTGAATTAATTTCTTTCTTTGCTTTGCCTGGGTGCACAGCTTTTTTTTTTTTTCCCTACTAAAGTATCCTTATCTTAACCCAGGAGTTTCCTTGCTTTTATCCTTCCAATTCTCCCCCCACCCCACCAGGGAAATTGAGTGAGCAGCTGCATGTGGTTAAGCTGCCAGATGGGGTTAAACCACGTACACAGATACTTTAATGATTTACTATTTTGTACCTGATTTAATTTATGGGAGATTTGCATTCCTGAGTAACTTGCAAATTAAAAGGCTTTGTATTCATAACAAAAGACAACTTTCACGTGTGCTTGCAACATTTTTTTCTGCTAAATCACCAGCTCAGAATATTCACTAAAGCTTTAGTGACTTTTCATTACAAAGATTGCCACCCAATTGGAAGAATTCATTGCTGATGTTAGTGAGTGGGCCAGGACTGAGCAACAGTAGTTTCACAGATTTATAATTCTTTATCATTAATGTTATTCACAGTGTTTTGAAAAGAATAGCTTAGCTTTGCTTACCTTTTCAAAAACAAATTAGATTTTTTCAAAAATTCACCACCTGTTAAGTAGAAGGTTGCTTCTAGCAGATTCCCTCAGCAGCTGTGAGAAGCCTTACCAAATCATGGTAATCATGGAGCTTACTGCAGCCATGCATAAAGTTTAGACACGGTGTGACCACAGTTTATCCAGTTCAAATAATGTATTCCATTTAAACATTTTTTTTTCTCTATATTACTGTGTTATTAAAAGAAACAGTAAGATTTCTGAAGAAATAGAATAGGCATCATTAGATTTTAACTGCAATCAGTTGGTAAGGTCACGAGCAAAGGCATTTATCAACTGAGAAAGAGAGTGTTTGAAATATTAAGAAAAATATTAAACCATTGTCTGAATGATTAAGTACAGAAAGTGTCTAATTTCACTAACCTACCATTGTGCTCAAAATCTTTAATTTATGATGAAGAGAGATTCAAGTCTATAAAAACAGCCATATCAAGCAAACATTTATTCCACAGTTTCTGAAGTCACTAGAAGAGTAGAGATTATCAAAAATCAAGACGAATTCAATATTTTTGAGGTCTAAACTTTACAGCTTCTAATATGAACATTGGAACATATTAAAACTAATTTGCACTTGAATGAAAGCAAAACAAGGATAAATATTTTTAAATCATTTTAATTCCAGAAAAAAGCACTAATTATTCTTACCTGCAGAGGTTTTCACAATTTCTGAAGTATTTCTGAGACCCATAAAGTCAAACTGATAGAGTCTCCAAGATTTCTGGTCAGCAGCCTCCACTGAATTTTTCCTCCATCTGTAAATCATTTCCTCTTTAGGATAGCCATCTAGAAGTTAATATATATGTATCCATATGAATATTTTGCATTTCATAAAAAAATGTTCTGCAAAACATTGTCAGTTCAGTATTTCAGTGCTATTTGGGAACACCTAAATTTCTGATCTGATGCTTTGTCAGGGAGTTAAGTGGCATCATTCAGTCAGAGTTGTATGGCACACAAAATAGAGTCATAATACTGGCAAACCTGTGATCTTTCACAATCACTGTTTTTTAACAATAGAAAAAATATGATTGGTTCTATCAGAACCAGATCTCTTCAGAGGCTGATTGTATCAATTGGAGATCCAGACCCACGGGAGTATGCTGCTTTACAAGCTCTAAAGAAGCTGTGCAAATCAATAGAATGCAAAAAATGGGGAGTCTCTTAGTGTAAGATATGAACAATTGAAAAGGATAAATTGTTTTAAAAGTTATATTAGTTCTAAGGGAGGGGGGCTGCTACTGTACTTCTGAAAGAAACATAAAACAGTGCAAAAGACAGCAAAATTTAAATTAGCATGGGAATTTTAAAGTGATTATGCTACCATATTTCTTCTGAAGTCTGCGGTAGTTAATGAGGCATCACCTGATCTCTACTGCTGAAATAGCTTCTGAAAGTCTTTATGAGTTTAGCACTCAGTGGTCATAATTAATCCTTATGCCAATTTTTAATTTCCTTTTTGTTAGAGAACGGCATTTTCCAATCGATGTCCAACAAATTTTCAACCAGCTCAAACCACAATAATAAACCATCTAGAAAACTACAGCCCACCCATGCTAGTTAAAAATAGATTGTTCTCTAATGCATAATACAATCAATTTTTATTCATCTCATTAATATAATAGCTGTAGATTACAAGGCAAATTAAAAGCCTAACAACAACAATAGATAGTTAATATAATTGTCACATTAGTAATTTCTTTTTCCCCATTGAAAACTGCTACATTTTTATATTTGCATTGCCAAACAACCTCTCTGGTCATGGTGCTATTTCCTTGAAGTCTTCCTCCTGTGAGTGTCTTTTTAATCTTGTTTAAGGTTCCACCCTGCTGGAGGACTCCTGTAAGGTGTGCATGGCCTCATTTATTCCCTCTCACTTACACAGCAAGAAAATACCCACAAATCCCTTAGTTCTAATCTAAAAAATGAGTAAAACATCACCATGTGTTAATTCAAACTGTCACATTTGTGTATTTCCCATCAATGTAAATAAAGAAATAACCTGTGAAGGACCCAGCTGAGTAACAAACACTGTTCTCTGTGAGAACTCTTGGTGCCAAACAGATTTCACTGCCAATTCTGCTGTTCAAGTCTGTGAGATTGACCTAAAGGTTAATTTACTTGGCTGGCAGACTATGTCAGAGGATGCAGGGATAGAGTGAAAGAAGTGAAGCTTTGCAGAGCCTCCAAGCCATACCCCTGAATGATCTGAAATCTTCTTGAGTCTGGCTTATATTTGACAGAGCCTTGTGATCACATTGCTTCCTTTTCCAAGTGGCAAACAATAAGATGAGGAAATGGCCTGAAGTTGTACTGGGGAGGTGGTGTTAGACTGAATATTAGGGAATATAAGATGAACTACCTATTCTCAGATAAATTTCACTATAATCATTGTAAGTATATTTCAAGTATCTTGCAAGTAAAAATATTTATTTTCTAATACTTTATTTTTAAGTGACCCCAAAATGACATTTTTACATCTTTTTCCCAAATTCCACTGGAAAAGTTGTGCCAGTTAGTCTTGAATTCAATTTCTCTCTGATTTTTTTTCCTTTCTTTTCATCCCATGACCACCCCACCAAAAAAAAAAAATCCATTACACTGTCAGTATGCTTGAGATCTTGCTATCACATTAACCAAGGCACAGCTGTTTATCCTGACAATAAAAACATGTAGTCAGGAACAAGTTCATGAACTTTCATCCTTCAAGATTTTTTCTGTATTTTTGACTAAGAAAGGTCAGATTCAGTTTCGAAGTATCTCCTTTCAATATTATTCATCATCATTAAATCATAAGCAACTGACTTCAGGAGCCCATCATGACATTTCACTAGTTCCTTAATCCCCAGTTGCTGAGATCTGCTCTTGCAATGATTTGGTTGCTTACATCAAAAGAAAGAAGTACCAGAGGTTCAATGGGAGTTGTTTCAACCTCTTAAATAATTGCTGTTATGTTCTGCTCTGGTGCCAGGTGACTGACTTCACTTTTCAATTATTTAAAAGAATAATAATTTTATGGAGGACTGACACATCTCTTTGGACAGTACATCACTCCTAGAGTTCATTTATCTTACAGAATAGACTGTTCATGATGGTTCTTCTTTTGGTGATATTCAATATTTCTTGTACACAGCCTAATTGTTTCTAGCCCTTTAAATATCTCATTTTAGCAAATATCAGAACTGGAGTTTCAGTACTTCCACAAGAAGATGCAACCTCTGTTGTTCAACTTCTTTTCACTTTTCCAGCATGAAAAATGACAGTAAATTACCTTAAATTTTTGGCCTTGCGGCTTCAAGTCATTAACACTGAACCAATTTCTGTCCAGTGTATTTATCCTGCCAAGTTGCTTTAGGTTATATAAAAATATTGACACTGCAGTAGGGCAAGCCTCCAGGAGGTACCAGTAAGATGGCAAGGGTGATGGCCTGGGCAGAAGACAACCAAGTGTGTGTCCTGTGTCACAGCCATCTGAGTTCTGCAACCTGCAGCTCAGGATCTTCTCAACAAAGTCTGTGTCAAGAACTTAATTTTCCCTCCCATCATTTTACTTGATTAAATTCTCCTATCTTCTGGCCCAAAGGTTGTTTTTAGGTAGCGCTACAACTTTTATATGCCATATCAACAACTTTTGGAGACCCTGATCATCTGGCTTTTTTAAAGATTGTACAACATGTTTTTGCACAATCAGCTCAAAACCACATTTGATTATCTCTTTCAGAGCTCAAGAGAAAGTATCTATGTAATGCCTTGTGTTTATTTTCACCAAACATACACAATGACTATGCTTTTCCACTTTTTGCCATTTTGGAGGTGAAGCTATTATAGCAGAAAGGCAAATTGTCACAACAACCTCTGAGATCTCTGGATTTTCCTGTATTTGCCCTTTATAATTGAAATAATTGGACTCATGTTACCAGATCTTCTCACATCACCACCATCTAATTTAGAAGTGAAAGGTTAAAAATATTTAAACTTCATGTTCGTACTGCTTCACTTTTTAGGAAGACCGATTGGTGCAGAAGGCTCTACCAAAGTGCTGAAAAATGGTTAAGGCCAAAAACATCACCAGGATGGATAAGAGGCATATGCAAGCATAAGCTAGCCATGAGAATTCCTATCAAGTGGCCTGAAGCATATCTGCTACAGGAATCAACACTAAAGGAAAAATCTCCAACTTTTGTAATACGACCATTGATGCCTCTTTGTGCATACTGCTTCTAACCTTGATTTCCCCAGTGTTGATCTGAACATCTCAGATCAGTGCCTGATATCTTCGATTCACTTTCTTTTGTGTGTTAATGTGGCTATTTTGGGAACTAAGTAGAGCTGGAAAGACAGCTGAAAAGACATTATGTCAAAAAGGACACAGATCACTTGAAAAGGTAAAAATTTTTTCCACAGAAAGGTAACCAAGACATGAAAATATAGAGAGGCATAGGAAAAAAAAAAAATGTCTTTCATCTTTTCAGACATACTTTACCCACTCTAGGAAATACATTTATTTCACTGCTGGTTCCCCACACTTTCCATTCACACATAACACAGGTAGACCCAGCAGAAGGAATATTGCAATTAGGATCCTTCTTAGCCTTTCAAAAATTTGTGTGCTCAGAGCACGCATCGAGGAGTTAATGAAAGCAGCAGCAAAGCTGAAAATGTGAGGGAAGCACGAAAGAAAGGATTGGTTCTGTTAAGTATCTGCCAGTGATGCTTGTGACAGGAGTCTCCTTTTGAAAGTCGTGGCTGGATTCTGGGAGGGTTTTGCTTTTCCATGGGTATTAGATCTAGACTCCAAATCAGTGGGAAATGTGATCTGCAAGGTGAGCTGCTGCCATCAGTCAGGGGTGAGAGTTTACATCACAGGCATAGAGGGAGTGTTGTAGCTTCAGCTGTTGCCAGTGAAGGTGGTCAGAGGAGGATGATCTATTCCAATTAGAGGCAAGGGATAAGCAGCCCTTTACACTGTCCAGCAAGAAACACTTTGCCTCCTTGAATGCTACCTTGTTAACTCTGCTCCAGGCTAATTGGGAGACCTCTGTCAACACTGCCTGGGTCAGAAGAGGATAATGAAGTCCACAAATTCACCTTTCTCTGGTATCATGTTGTGAATGACAAATCATATGCTCCCACAAAATTTGCATTTTTTTTCTTGTTAGCAGCTTTATAATTGCTTCTTTGTTGGCAAGCAAACTGAATTTTAATCCAAACTTCTTGGTGTTTGGAGGAAGAGGTTTCTCAGTGATCTGTTCCTGTATCTGTATAGTATTTGTTCTCAGGAGGCTTTTAAAATAGGATAATCCTGGAAGTTCTCCTATTAAAATTGGTATTACCATAGATTTTGTGATAGTATGAACTTATTAAGCACAACTAGATGGCAGAAAGAGCAGAAATTCAGTTCAATTAGTTTAAAATAAAACAAAATAAAAAAATAGGGTATATAGACAACTCATTATGTCTCTCCAGGAGGAACCCTTCAGGGTAGACTGCAGCAGAAGCAGGGAAAGTGAATGGAGACTTCATAGTTTAGATCTGTGGAAATGAATCTATGGAAAACAATATTCATAATAATGCATATTGTCTTCTCTCTGTCCACTAATGAAGGGGAAAGGAAAAGGAAAAAGAAAAGGAAAAGGAAAAAGAAAAGGAAAAGGAAAGCAGCTATGGTAATAATAATAAAAAAGATAAATGTGAATGTTGTAAAGGCAGCTTTTAATCCTGAAGTGATTTATTTCAGCAGTAGTAGATAATTGCACTTAGGTGATAACTACAGCAATTAGAAATGTTATTCTTTGCCCTGTTTGCTTGCATCAGTAATTGACACCTTATTAACAGTACATTAGCTCATGAAAAAAAAGTCAACCAGCATCACCATGACTACAGATTAATGGATCTGATATTGCCCTGAAGTTAAAGGGTACATGTCCCATTGAAGATAGTTTTTCTACCTAAAAATTTGCTTTAAAAAAACCGTAATATCATTCTGATGAAGAAGTAGAGGATCCAGTCACTATCACTAACAGTAATGCATAATTATTCCTTACCTGGGACTAATTATTCGATAGAAGTGTAGAATGCTGATGTGATTTAATGATAAGTTACATGGTAGCTTAGCTTTTGGGAAAAACTTGTGGCATCAATTCTTCTTTTGGGGCCTCAAAATAGAAATAAGGAAAACAGAGGTGTTGCTGTCACAGAAACAGTTCCCACAACAAGGATTTTCTGTGAACCAGCTTCTGTGGGAAGTAATAATTTTCTTGCTACTCATAGAAAAATTAAAATTTTGGCTCAGAGAAAACAGAGAGAATACAAAGGTGAAAATGAGAAGGGAAAGAAGGCAGAGAAAAATGTACATAATTGGACTGAAGAGAGAGAGGTTTTCTCTTGATGACATTTTGAGATGTGGCTTTTCCAGGAATTCACAATCTTCTAAAATCTAATAGATGCATTTCACATGGGAATGCTAAGATTTTGTCACACACAGCCCTAGCAGTAAAAATTCCCAGTTCCAAGTAGCAGATCCTAAAGGATAGGTAGAGTAGTTTGAAATTACCTTAAGAAACTAATGCAATCCTGTTGCATCGTACCTTTGTGCTCTATCCTTACGCTCACCAGACAATTTCCACTTTGACTTATTTAGAAGTAGTATGAGTGATTTGGTTTTGGAAAATGGTTGGTTTTATCATATATTGTCCCTATGATTCCACATTTCTATTGTTTTGGAAATACCTTCATCTTTTCTGAAAAAAAAGACCCCACCAAAACTAAAACTGAAAAACCAGTCTCATCTTATAACCTTTATTGATGTTTTTCCACGCATTTTTTATCTATAAACTTATTTTTACTGCTTGCTAACAGTTTCATTCGGAAGGCAATTTTCAGAAGCCTCATGTACAACATGCAACTGCTTGCATTGGTCTGGACAGCAGTTTCTTTCACAAATTAATTCACTGGTAACGAAAACACCTTCTAAATGTTCTGATTCTTCTGGTTTAGCCATATTTCATACCCATGCCTGACATCACTAACTGTAAATGGGCTGATCTCATGTCTAGCTTGTTGGATATAAATTGAATCTATTCTAAAGCTAGAATTCTGGCACAGATCAGAATACTGAGGACAGAGAAAGTTTTCTTAGTCATGTGCAGTCTTCATCATGCTTTTCGTGGAATGGATACTTCACCTCAACTTCCTGTTTTTTATGAATGGAACAATGTGAAGATTTTGCCCTCAGTTTTCTGCAATAGCAACCCCTTGCAGGGAAGAATGAAAGTCCAGAAAGCAGTTTTCCTAGCTCAAGTTGTCTCTGGATCTGATTGATGGTGGAATATGTACTTGTTCTATTCTCCATGTATTTAGAAATCTTCCCCTTATAAAGAAATATGCAAGTTAGAGACAGAATTTCAGTTTCTATCCCCTTGTACTTGTTTTTCATAGCTAACATAGAGCTATTTGATAATGAACTGGTGTTGTTTCACAAATGTATGTCTTTATAGACAAAGAATAGATTTTATTCATAATGTGGTTTGGAAAACCTTTGATAATGTATTCCAAGTCTCACATTTTTGTTGGCTTCAAGACTGCAGATGGTGATTCTCAGTAAAAGGGTATTTTCAGAAATGTATGGCAAAGAGGTGGCCTTTGAGAATCTGCTGGGATCCTGTGCTCCTGCTTTGTCCTGCCCTGGATCTTACACACCATGGCCAGCTCTGCATACAGATGGGAGGCTTCATCTGAGCACTTGCTGTGCCCTACAACAACTGAATGATGCTGAGAATTCAAGGACTCTGTACTACTGCTTGGAGATCAGACTCATTATTATACTGCTACATATGTACATTGAGTTCTGTAATGGAAAACAAACAGCTCAAAATGAATATTTTAGCAGTTAAAATATTGTGCTTGTATGACTGCATGAGCTCAAGTGAGAAGAGAAAAAAATAATTTCTTTTTAGTTTATAACTGACTATTGAAGAACGTCCAGCTGTGTGCAAGCTTTTCTCATGTCCATTTCAACATGAATTTTGTGCTGGATATGAAAATTTTGAGGTACTTCCCAGAATTTCTGCTGAGATGTGCAAAGTCTGAGTGACTGCATATTGAACTAGCATCTCAGGCAGATAGAGGTGATGTCATTCACTCACAATTTTGTGTACAGTAGTTGGCTCTTAATTCAGCCTTACGTAAAAGAGGAAGACAGCATCATTACAATAAAGCAGATGAAAAATATTTTTATAAACCAGAGAAAGTCAAAACTCCTAGCCTGAGAATTTAGACTCAAATCTATCAGGGCTTGCTTGGGACAATTTAGAAATCAGAGCTATAAAATAGTCAAAGTGGAACATGAACCTCAGTTTATTAAAGGAGTATCTGTCAAATCTTCAAATTTTTGATCTCCTTGCATTCTCTAAAGCCAGAACACAATCTTCCTTTTCCATTTATTTAAACTGCACTTTTATTGAAGACATTTCGTGACAATGACCTTCTAAAGCATGTACCTATATTTCTTATGACTGGGATGGACTGCAGAGCCACCAAAAGATTCTGGTCAGCTGATTTCAAACACCCCAGCAGAAGCTGAATACCATTCTCTAAAGGCCTTTAAAGTATTTTTTTTTCCTTAATGATTATGTAGGCCACCTCAAAAGTAGGGGCAAAATAGCTGTGCAAGTTAAATGAAGTAAATTCCATCAAAGTTCTTTATCACAAATATATGTGTTTTGGATTAAATATAGCCCATAAATGTTCAGTATCAGCTTCAACTGTACTGGATATTACAAGATAAAATAATTCTGCCTTTAGCCATTTAATTATAATAATTAAGTGTATCCTCCATGCAGGACTACTAAGATTTCCTTTAAGACTATACTGATGAGAAAAATAACACTGTTTACTTCATGCATTGCTTTGTTAAACAAAGTGCTGAGAAAATGTGTTTTGGCTCATCTGAAAATATATAATGAACAAGCAGAGATTCTGGTGAAGACTGAGAGGTCAAGTAAAGAAAACAACACAGTCTTATATAGCTCAGGAAATGAAAAAATACGCCTGTGAAGTTTTTTAGTCCATGCAGGTGGGGACAAATAGAGAGAACATAATTTAATTACAGGCTTCTTCCTCTCATTGACAAGTAATCTATCTAATCCTTTTATTCGAACACTTGATATGAATGGGGTTTTGAAGACTGAGAGCTCATTTTGTGTTTCTCACATGGGTCTGAGAGTGTTCAAGGATAATTCTAAACAAGCTTAAACGTTATCTTCCAAGTGCTACTCAATAATCAGTATGTGTATGTTATGTATGAGTGCATTTAAAAGAGGCATGTCTATTAGAAGCATTTCTAGATATGGATAGGAAAACTCTGTAAAATAATAATAACAATAATAATAATAATAATAGTAATAATAATAATAATAATGTTGTATAGATAGAAAAATTCATATTCACAACTCGAAGGTAGCTCTTAAAATGAAATACTTGTGGCATCCTCAGGAGTATTGGCATCCATCTATTTTTCAGTGTCCAACTTCTTGGGTTAGAAACACTCTATAATCTATCCACACTGTCCCCCATATAGAAATTTTCTATCCAATTTCAATTACAGAAATCACTGTAGCTAGGTATTTATTTACATAGTCCATAATTTTGTGACTTGCCTGAACTGTACATTTCCAGACCCATGAAAATGAAAATTCAGCTATCAACAATGTTTTTTTCTGAATTGCCACAAAACCCATTACAAGCTTCACAGAAGCTGCATCAGCAAAGCCCATGGCTTTACAAAAGCCATCAGAAACAAACTATCCTCAATCAACAGAGCCTTAATGGAAGCAGGTTATGAATTAGACTTCCATACAAGATTATTCTGACTTTTATACAGATCTTCTCAGAATATGTCAGTAATGAATAGCAAAAGGTAAAACAATAGAACACTCCAAACTCAAAACAGTTTTTCTCGAGTACTGCCATTTCCTAGAATAAAATAATTTGCAGCCTAAATGCAAAACTAATCAGAAAATGTCATTAAAACTGAGATTAAGCAGAGTGAGCTTTTAAATGATATGTGGAATAGGTTTGTTGCTGTTGAAAAGGAAAAGCCTATAAAAAGCCTATACAAACTTTTTTTTTATCTCTGCTTTGCATGACAGTGTAGCTTAACATGTGAACTGACATTGAAAAATCAAAATCAGTTATTTATGGCTAATTTCCTCTAATCAGGGGAGGGTGTTTAGTCTATTTACAAAGAAATTAATGTTACCTGGTTATTAATGATAGTTACTATCATTCTGTGTCTAGATTTGTTGTCATTTACATACCTTTATAGTCATTTGCATGCACACTAAAATTCACCAAAAAAAAATTATAGCTCTGTAAGGTACAGCAACAAAGAAATTTCTATTTCTTTGTAATATTTTGCTAGTTTTCCAGTTTTAGCTCTGTAGGACTTGGTTGCACCTTGGCAAAGCACGCAAGACTTGGCAACCAAAGACAAATGTTAAAATACTTTTTCTGTCTCATGCTTACAGAAAACAACAGTTCCTGGAAAAGTCATGTCTAAGATGTAATCTTACTGATCATAATAACAGCTCATCAAAAATTATCTGATGGAATGAAATTTCAGATGAACAGAACACACTCTTGATTTTGGCATATTTATAGCCACACTCAAATTAGTGAAAGCACTGCACTTTTTTCATTTAAACATCAGCAACAGTGTTATGATGAATTGATAAACACATTCATATTGCATTCACTGAATTTGGCTTTCCACTCCTCTGAAAACATTTATCAACATCTTGGTTTGTCATTTACTTTCTGAGCATCTCAGGACTGTTGCTTCTCTGGTTATTGCCTCCCACCCCACCTCAGTACTTAAATCTCATTTTCTCCCAGGACACTGCTGATGGGAATTAGCTGACAGTCCTGTGTATTACACCAGTCCAAGTATCCTTCATGTCCTTTTCTCACCTTTTGAGGTGCATGTATTGGTTACACTGATCTTTCTGTGACGTGTCTGTGTATCTCAATGCCTTCATCTCATACCCAGGTATGTTATTTCAAGCACATGAGATTTATTTTGGTTAGCTTTATCTTAGCTTAGCTAAAACATTCTTGCTAAAACTTCTGAGCAGTCATGCTCTATTGCTGTTCTCTCCAGATTCCCAGAGTGACTGTAAATCTCAGTAACTTACAGTACACAATAGGGTAAATTCTGAGTCTCCTGAGACTTTATTTTGCAATTTCTAGTCCCAGACTCCAATAACGATCTAAATCTCCTCAGATGATCCATTAATTCTCTAAAATTTAAGAGTTCTGGTGGAGGTAGAACTGAAGAAGCCAGCTCATTGATGCCTTTTCCTGACAGAAAAAAGATATCAGCTGTGCTTCCTTCATGCATCTCAGTTTTCTTTGGGATGCTCTATTTCTTAGCCCTTAGGTTCATGGATAGCTTTGCCTGTAGTTAACCAAAAAGTATCAAGTTCTTCAACACCTTTTTCCGGAAACAGATAAAATCTGAAATAAGTCTACACACCTACCATATACATTGTTCTGTGCTGCTTCATTTTCTGACAAGGCTTTAGGGCATTAGAATTTTGTGTCAGCATAGAACACAACTGTCTGCAATGGCTCTGAATCTTCCAGAACTTATGGCTCCAAATCTTCCAGAGCCTATGGCTTCCCTAAGTCCTTCCAGGGGATCAGGCTGCTGTCATCACACAAAATATTATGGCTGCAAGGGTGATCCAGGGTGCATGCCAGGGTGGAAGCCTAGCTGCTCTGTCCCAGACAAAGGTGCTTTCTGGCCCTTGGGTTATTGGCAGTGAAAGAGCCTCTTCTGTGGCAGTGAAAATAACAGTAATGCCAGGTTCACAAAGCAGTTGCCAGAGTCTGTCAGAACCATTTGTTCCTGAAAAATGTGTGCCATGTTTCTGAAAGGAAACATATCTGTATATCCAGCTCATGGAAAACCCTTTTTAAAAAATTCGGTTTGTGTGTTTATATTTAGGAAGTAAAAAAAGAGGAAACAATACCAAACCACCACTATAAAACAGTGAGACTCTCTGCAAGATCCTATACTCAAAAATTTTCAATGGGGACTTTTTTGGGATAGCTCAAATTTCAGTTTCTTCCCAAGTTCCTCACTGTTGTGTACTCTTCTTTTACCCCAGCACCAGTCTGAACACTGTTCTGAAAAGTGCACAGCTATTCTAGGCCCTATATAAATCATACTGACAACTATTAAAAAAAATCCCCAGACAGAAAATCAAAACATCAGCAGCTTTTGCTTCATGTGTCTCTTGGCCAAGTAACAGTAATTAAATCTTTTTTAGCTTGGTTTGCTTAGGAAAGGAGGCTTATGTAATTACATTCATTGGCTATGTTTAATGCAATAAACCCTAACCCTGTCCTTGCTGCCATAACACTTGCACCCATTTTCCAATTTTATTGTAATTTGAGAGAAGAAAGTAAGCCTCAGATATTATATATTCTTTAAAAGGAAGCTCCCAAATAGGAGAGATACTCTGTTATAGTGCCCCTGAAGGAGGAAAAGGTTGCAGTCTTATTAAGGATCACAGAAAGGCCACTCATCCTCAAGCTATGTGCTCCTGGGATATCAACCTGCTCTTATCCTGCAACCAGAAATGCTTCTGGACACTGCACTATTCCAGTGGGATGAGAGGACTTTTCCCATAAAAAAAACTGGAGGGGAACAAAGGATCTGCTCTTAAAAAGGTGTGAGGGCTCATCCAGTCCTAACGACATGTGTGTTGTGGAGCTCAAAGTCTCTATTTTACATCTGAACAGGTCTCCTGACACTGTCTGTAATACACCATTTCCTTTGTGTTGCCTTCATCACATATTTCTCCAGCAGCACTACTTATTCTAGCATCCCTCCCAAAAGATCTTCCCCTTGCTACCAGCCACTGATTTAGCAGATGCCATCTTTAATGGGCCTTAGACTGCTTGAATGGCTTTGCCCAAGGACACTGACAAGCAGAGGATTTCATCCTTAGGCCTACCAGCAGGCAAAAATCTGTCATCACAGAGCCCTTCTGGACATGGCTTTCTGCTTCTCAGCCAGCATAGATTTTTCTCTTGGAATGGCTGGCTTTGCGTGGCATGCTGTGGTTTGACGCCAATTACATTCCTTTGAAGATGACTGATAATGTGCCCCAGATCACTGTTGACACCTGGTCTCCTCCAATCACATTACCCTAACCCTGTTAGGTTAGATAGCCCTTCTGTCTTTATTTTATATATTAGTCCTGGAAATTTTTTTTATTTTTATATCCTATAACATTTCCTTTTCCTTGAAGCATTTTGGAAGAGGTGGATGTTTTACTTCTCTCCTTTTCTGCCATCTGTCTCCTTTTCTTGACGGGTTAAAACCTCAGTGCAGGTGACCTTCATTCTGTTTGCCTGTTCACTGAGGACAGGTTGCTGGAGATGCTAAAGGCAGCTGTGGTTTGACATGTCACCAGGACAGGAATTCCAGCTCCAAAACACACAGCCCATGTTCCAGTGGGGAGAGCCCTCACAGAACCACAGGGTAAAGCCAGTCAAATGCAAGGGTCAGATGCTTGGTCCAAGTCCTTAAGCCCTTTATGAGCTTTCCAAGGCTCTGGAACTTATAGATAAAAGGGTCAAAAGAAACCTGCACTCTTCTGCCCCAAACAGGAGACTGCTGCTGACTTTGTCTGTCCTAGTGGTGCCTTTCCTTGCTTTCCAGGAGCAGGCTTCTAAAGCAAGGAAATTAAGACAACATGAATCAATGCACAAGTGAAAAAGGAAAACAAGGAGAGCCCTACAGACCAAAATAAGCTCTTTGACTTATACTAATGCATGAGTATGGGCACAGGGGGCTGCAATTTTCTCTTTGAAAGTGAACTCCACTAAAGAAGGAATAGAATCTGGAATTTAAATATGCTGAAAACCTGTGAGCATCTATTAGAAGATTCCTGGATCAAAAAAAGTTTTAAATTTGGAAAGTAAGAGCTTAAGAGCTCCCTTTCTTGAATGATCAGCCTGAAGCTGTTCTTCAGTCTTCAGCAGTTACTCCTAGTAACAATAAAAATATCCTGTCTCTGACAAAAGAGGAGCAGCTTCACCACCCCCTCATTACAGCAGCACATCTAGTTGTACAAAACTCCCTCTCCAAATTTTCCGGTTTCTTGTTTCCTTTGAAAGGGTTTAGTAAAGTCCAGGGTCCCCATACCTTTCACAGAAAAGTCCCCATACCTTGCACAGAAATTACATGACCTGTGACAAATCCCACTCATTTCTGCAGAACTTCTCCCATAACAGCTAACTTGGCAGTCTTAATAAACATATGCACAGAATAACAACTGTCCTGGATTTTCAGCTGGCTTGGCAAAAGAAACTTTCAAATGAAGGAAATAACAGTCACACAGTAAAGCAGACAATGGGGCAGCCCTCCATCGCTGGAGTACCCCTCTTCTTATCTTGTAGTGAAAGGAGGGGTGAAGTTCACATTTGTTACCAGCTGCACAGACAGGCAAATTTGAATGGCAGTGATGAAACCAGCTGCCTGACCTCAGAAAACATGGAGTTTTTCCACAGGAGACTAGGATGTAAAAATGTTTGTCTCTTGAAAGCACCACCTCCACTTTATATTTCCCTTTATTATTTTTTCTCTGATCAATAGACATATATAACTGACAGTGAGTCACCCTTCAGTTCACCACCCCCATGTCTGGGTGCAAAGAATCAGAGAAGTGACATGCTGTGGAATGGGGTGAGAGAGAGAAAAAGTTGTCTGTGTATTCTCTGGTGCAGTGGTGGAGAGAAGGTGGGATGCTCTCCATGTTTCATTTACCGTATTGAGAGCATAAGTTTAGTGCCCAGTATTTTAAGTGTTTATTGTTGCTTTTATAAAACTTCAGTCTCTTCCTCTCCTCCTGATTACTCTGTTTACAGGGCCATTTGCTCTGCAGTGCTTCCTGTTGTGATACTTCACTATTTTGAGCCTCAAAGCCATTGTATTACTAAAAGAAAAGTATATATTTCTCATGTTTCCAGAGATGCTAATTGGCATGTCAGAGACACTAAATTAGCTGCAGTTCTCCTCACTTCAGAACACGATGGCACATATGAGAGGACACTGTGCAAGTGTCCTCCCTCTACATGAAAAGACAATCATAGCTTTCTTTTTTTTTTTTTTTTTTTTGTAGTGCAGATGTTTCAGGTGGCTGGATACCCCTTAATCTGCTTCTCTTTAAAAAATGCTGTCCAGTGCCTGAAGAATTAATTTGGGCCAGTATTTCTCCTTTTTGGTGGGATTAAGATATTGGTAATAGTCATTTAAATGAGTTTATAATGGCTATAGAGGATCTGAAGGGATTTCATAAGGCATATTCTCTTTATAACTGCACAGAATCCAAGAGAATTTTAAGAGTGAAAATTTACTTTTTCAGACCCAGCATCTTATAGTGAGCTGGAATCTGCTGCTCATCTGTGTTATAATGAAGCCAAGCAATACCCTTCAAAACTGGATACTTTTTATAATTAATTTATGACATATGGAAAGGTAGATGTTGATGCTGCTACATAGTCTGCCTAGCAGGTTTCTTCACCTAGGTGCTGTATGAAAGTGCAATATAAAGTATACTTTAACTGTAAAATGGGCTTCAAAGTCTAACCCTTAATGCTGACTCCTTATAGCAGAGTTTGTATAAAATGTGAGGAAATAAGGGCAGAAGGAAGAAATTCCTTCCAGTTAGCCAAATACTGCTAGTTTTTCAATTAAAACTCTATTTAAAACCATAAAAAAGTGATCCAGTTCCCCCATCCTTTTGGCTGAGAAGGCAGTCACATGTGATTAAAATCTGATTAAAATCTGCTGGGTTTTGACACACCAGGTATGTTGGTGGGTGCTCCTTGTCCCTGGGGTGAAATACAGAGATGTGGCTATGTGGAGTTTGCTCTTGCTCTCCGTATTCCTTCTTCCCTACTTGTGTAGGCAGCTTGCCCAGGGAGCCTGACATCAATCTCAATTTGAATTACTACAGAAATCACTCAGCCTCCATTTCCAGGGGCTGCAATAGGTTTCCTACGTAGATACAGATGCTTGATGCAGAGGAAATCCACATGCTCATCAAAACTATACCATCATGAGCCTGATGATTGCTGAAACATAAAAAAAAATGCAGCTGAAGCCAAATGCTGTGGTAGCTGACATTTGTAACAAGCACAGCATGAACACGGGCTTCTGAATTCCCTTCCATAGCTTTATGACATGAACATTCCCAAGAAAAGGGATTTAGTAGACAAGCAGTACGGCAGACATACATCATACCAAATCAGTATAGCAACAATAGAGTCCATAAACTACAATGACTGACTTCTCTAATAATTTTTTTTATATATTTATGTCCTTCAACTCACCATGATTCTTCATCTCTTTGCTTTAATTTGCATTTCTCTGGATATAAATCTGGGCTTATATGTTTTAAACAGGATACCACCTTAGTAAGTCTTCCAAATGTAGTGCTTTGCTAAAACAGATTGACACTTAGTTTAGCATTCTTAGTTAAAACAGTGCTCCTTTCTGTATTTTTTTCAATCTTGTTTTGAACCACATGAGGTGGCAATGGAGATGCATGATGCTAAATTCAGAAACTCCTTTACATTTGGAGGGATTATCATTGCATAACAGCAGATTAGAATGAGAAGTCAAATATTGCTTGAAATAAATAACCTGGCATCATGGCTTGGCATGATTCAAGACATTAGTTTCCAGGTGATCTGAGGAGAATTCTTGTTTTCCCCTTGCAATCTGTCATTGTATTACCCACTTTTAAGAAGAAAGCACATGTTTATAATGGAGAAATAGGTATTTTGGGGGGCTATATAATATATATAGCTCAAGGACTAATTTTGCTTGAGTTTTCTCATATCTAGTGATATGTGGCATCTCACAAGACGTCTCATGTCTGGTTACTGATGAAATACACCCCAGACTGGGAGGCACGTGACAGAATGCCTGTTAGGAATGGATGTCTGTTAAGACAGGGCTAAAGATGATTATCCATGGGACAGAATGGCTCTTCTCCAGGACAGCATAAATCCCATCCAGCTCCACTGTGTCTCTCCAAGTTTTCACATTCTTATTGTCCTTCCCCAAAGAACAGATCTCACTGAAATGACTTACTGCCATATAGTCCCACGAGTCATGCAGCTATTCCAGGCCTTTTCCTTTAGGAGGCTCAGGTGTGCAGCAGAAATCTTTGTTGTCAAGTGTCCTAATTCCCTTTTCTCTCACACCTACCTTACAACTCAGTGATGATAATCTAAAACATCTCACTTTACCAGGATCTTATTTGATATCTGTGATTCCTTGCAATAACTAATAATTGAACCTTGTCACTTCTTTGCTGCTGACCAGTGTAATGCACACTGGGTGGAAGACTCTGAGTTATTAAAACAGCTTCTCAGGATTTAAATTAAAGCTGTAACAACTCTAGAAATTCACTGAAAACCCTGCCATCCAAGGGGCTGCAGCATTCAGAAAGTAAACTGTAATCAAATTAAACTTTAGAACAAACAAGAATGGGAAAATCAGCCTGAAAATTCCATTAAAAAGTGCCTGAACATCTGAAACAAGGTGTTCGTCTCCAGCTGCCCTTTTTAAAAAAGACTGAGAATAGGAAGAAGTGAGAGATAAATTATGGGTGTAGCTGGTTTCAGAAACTATAATTGTGTGAAGAGACATTGAAAAGTTTGGGATGGTTTTATGAAAAAAGACAAAAAGGTGTTGACAAAGGCTTTCAAAATAATGTGTGACATCAGGAAGGTGACATGAATGGTTCTAGATATGTCTCCAAAGACTTTAAAAAAGGAAAGAGATTGCTATTAAATTCAGAGGGCATAAAATTAAAAAGGGTAGAATTATTTTGCAATAGACAATAAAATTTATGGCCCGTTGATGGTTATTATCAACACTATCATTAAATAACCCTCCCAAAACATTAAACAATCCTACAGTTAAGACACCAGGATGTACACATTAGAAGCTGAAAAAATTAAATAGGATTTAGGAAAGAGAGAAACCCTCATTTCCTTTCAGGACATCTCAAACTGTGCATAAGAGTATTGAAAAGAAAGGTCTTAGAATCTTGGGAGGAGTAATGGGGTCAGCTATGGAGAGAGAGAGGCAGAAGGGCTACCACAGCTGCTTTCTGATGGGTGCAAGGTCTTCTCCTCCTCACGAGATTGCCAGTTTTGGCAGTGCATTTCTGCTTGAGGTTGAATAAAATAGCGAAAATCAATAGCCCTGTCCTTTTATCACCTGTTTAGCCTCTCATATGTCTCTGGCTGCTGGATCATTAATTTGGGAAAGATGGAGTTGCTAGATCTAGCAGTGCCCACTAGCTCTGGAAATTACACAGATCTTGGGCTACCTGCCAAGGAGCAGCGCTGCCCTGGCTCTCAGGACAGCCTGGTTTAGGGACACCTTAGCATAGAAGCCCAGAGCAAAGGGGCACAGGGAGCCTTCAGAAGCCCTGGGCTCTGGGACACAGGGGAATCACAGTGTTTAACACTGCTGAAGGAATTGCATTG
Source organism: Brachypodius melanocephalos (assembly GCA_013398615.1). Classification (NCBI taxonomy): domain Eukaryota; kingdom Metazoa; phylum Chordata; class Aves; order Passeriformes; family Pycnonotidae; genus Brachypodius; species Brachypodius melanocephalos. The sequence continues at coordinate 52,096,363 of VZSR01003803.1, forward strand.
TCACAGAAGCCCTGCCTGGCAGCCCAAGCCTTCTGAGGGGCAGAGGATTGCTTTGAATTTCATCGTGTATCAGTAGCAGCAACGATCAACAGATGTTTTCAGTCTTTCAGGACCCTTAAGGAGCAGTAATTTAAGGCAAAAGCAAGACAAAGAGCCAGCACAGGTCAACCTGTGCTCTGACTGAAGTTTTGGTCCAATTCATACATGTGCAGGATCCACAAATCTCACACAGCCAGCTTCCCAAATCACCAAAATAATGTAATTTTTGCTTGCAGACTTTCAAAGAAACTTCAGGTATGATCTGTTGCAAGAACATGATACTGGACTAGATTCAGTGCCAGTTTGATCTGCCAATGTTTGTGTTTCTACCGACAGAGCTCTTATGTAAATAAAATGCTTCATTTCTGCTGTCCTTGCACATTCACCAGGTGTGAGCCAGAACAATTTCCTTCCTTGCAATATGAAATAAACTTAAAAGGTGAGTCCTTTTCCCAAATAGCTTGGAGACATGTTCATTCTTTTAGTGTTCTTCACACTTTGCTGATAATGCATTTCTTGTTTATGTCTGGGAAACAAATATACTCCCTTCTGTCTTCAGTCTGAGATGCTGCTACACCAGTGCTGATCTCTCTGCCCTGGATGCCATTCCAGCAGCTATGTAGTAAACCATTTCATTGCCTCAGGACCTCCTATTTGCAAGGTCAATTGCTGCTGGAATGATGATTACTCTACAGCTGCTATGTATAAAGAGGGTGACAATCACAGTGCCCTTGAGCATTGACTGTAGGAGGTGGCTGCCATCCCATTTTCTGCGCCAGACAAAACTATAGTTAACCAGTGCACTGTTCACTGGTATGGTCTCAGAGAGGGAAAAATTGAATAGCTGTCCTGTGGTTTCATCTCTGGTCTTAATATTAAACAAAAAATGTATCCAGAAAAGATCTTTAGAACTAAATCTTCCACAGACACAATGTTGATCCTGGCTTATTCATTTACTTCTTCTTATACAATTCAAATAAAAATCTCAACTGCACATTTTCATATTTGCAGCCGGAAACCAAAACTGAATTCCTCATCTGCTGTGGAAGAATGGAGTCTAATTTCCACTTTATAAGTATAAAACTGCACAAAAGAGAGTAATAGGGCTTTGAAATTTCTCAAGGTAAGTGCAATTCTTGACTGACACTGTCTCCTGTTCTGGAGACAGTGTAATGTCCACCACAAACTGCCTTTCAGCCTTGGTCATGGGAAGCCAGCCAGGACTGATTCCCATTTTTGGATACAGACTAGCAGGTAAAGCAACATGGAGGAGAAGGCACCAGCTGCAGATCATCCCACAAGGCCAAAAACAGAGTCAGAAAAACTACTGAGGGCTCTGGTGCCTTGAGCTGCATTTGCTACATTGCACTGCTTATCCTAAAGGATTTCTGAATGTACAGCTGCATGTTGGAGATGATCCTTCAAAAGGTTCCTATTGCTAGGGTAAGCTTGTTTTACAGTCCATACACTATCCCAGTCTCTAGACATTAAAGCTCACAGCCTTGAATATATTGGTTTCTTTGGCCCTTGTAAAATTTGTAAACACTTCTGTCTGTAAATGACCTGAAAATGAGCTTTACAGGCAAAGGCCAATAGCACCACCCTCATTCTGCTACCCTTTATGGACAGAACAGCAATTTTTTTATGTTTAGGATATCTCAAAATGCAATGGATATCTCAGTCACAGAAACTTAGGCTTTTTTTAGCCTTTTCAATTATTAAACATGAGGAATTTACATAATGGTAATACATACTTGATTAAACTTCACCTAAATAAAAATTTTAAAAAAGCTTATCAATCATCTTTCCTCAAATACACAGGAAAGATAACATATCTGGCTAAATTGAAGAACTAAAGTAGCTTTCTCTACAATTTGACATTTCTTGCTGACTTATTTTTTTCTAATTAAGCATTAGGAAAAAAAAAAGGTAAAATTTTCCTCATCAGAGTTTTCTAGCTGTTTCTTTAACAATCCACTCAAGTTGTTAAGAAACAAGAGAGCCAAACCCAGATGCCATGTTCTACTAGTCCTGGATGGGGCCATGCTTGGAACAATGAGTGTTTCACAACTTCCTCCCTGCTGATGATCGGAGCACAACGACTACAGCACCTGAGCAGACCCAGGAACCTCCAAGATCCATCCAGGATATCATCCCAGATATCTAGCTAAATTACCCTATTTATTCCAGAGTGCCTAAATATTTTGGGAAACAGCCCAATTTCTAATCCCATCGATGTGAAAGGGCCTGGAGACATCCCTGAAATGTTGGTAAGCACTACTGACACTGGTGGTGTTCACCAGCCAGGGGCTGGTGGTTTGCACCATGGTTGCACCTACCAGAGATTAAGGAAAGGCCTCAGTTGCTGCTACCACCTTCTTGCAGGGTTAACTGCATGATTTCCTCTCAGAGCTCCTTTTCCCTGAATGTTTCCTGGGAAGAAAAATTGATTTCTACACTTGGGTTCAGAAGGAATGAAAACCAGACAAAAAGTAAGGGCCACTCTGGGGGTTTCATGAGAGACTTTTGAGTGTGTGGGATACCTGTGAAAGCAATTGGCATCTGGCCTGCTTCTCCCTCTGTGACACCTTCAGAGCAAAAGGATACTGTAATAATAAAAAAGTATTGATAGCTTTTCCTCCGTAATGAATTGAAAGTTTGCAGAACACAGCAAGGAGCCTGGCATAACGGCATTGCATTTTTGGAGAAACGGGGTTGTTACAAAAGTATTAAATTATTTTTCAGTCAAATATTTCATACCCTGAAACACATAAAGCAGCTGGAAAAAAAAATCAAATTCAAATTCTTTTTTTCAACCCTGGTGATAAATGGCTTCCTTCAGGTTCCAGGAGACAGATAAACTTAAAGGCAGGCTTTCATGGAGCCTTGATTTCTGCTATCCTTTCAAATAGGGCTCAGGAATGCCATATAGCAGATAAAATTTGATTTCCATGAGAGGGCTGGATGACTGGAAATTGAAAGTGGCACACGGGGCCGTTTGCCTTTGTCGGTAAGCTGCTGGTTCAAACAGAGGTCAATCTGTGACCGAACTTTGCTCCTCTCTGGCGGTGGTTGGGTATATGGTCCGTGACATGGATCAGCCCTTCGCAGCTGCTCTCTGCATCCTTGCAGCTGGCACAGCCCAGCTATTTCATTTGCCAAATACTGCAGGGCTGTGGGGACAGTGGTGGCAATCAGGAGGTCAATGACTTCTTTGTCATTGCTGGATTTTTGGGCTTCCATCTGACCAAGGTGGAGTTATTCACTTGGCAGCATAACAAAACTACACTGCTCATACAATACTATTTCTATGGCTGGCAAAGAATTTAACTCTGCATGGCTCTCAGTTGAACAGCTTCCAGTAAGACTAAAAATAAATTTAAAACCAATGCCCTTTTCTCCTCCCCATACACAGTATATTTCCACACATACTAAAATCCCCAACCCAAACCATGGCTAAAGATAGCTTCCACCTCCCTATATACAAGCTATGTAGACTATCAATCATTTCAGTGAATTGTAGATTATTTCCCACTGAACTGATATGGGAGGGGAAAAATAAGTCTGTTCTTTGAAAATTGGAAGGAAGAGATAGTGTTAAAAAGGCTTTTCTCAACTGCGCTGCTATCATTCTGGAAAAAAACTGACCTTCGTAAATTCTATAGTTTTATATTTTTATGCCACGGAACAGCATCATATTAAAGGCATGAGAATTGCAGAATCTGCACTGGAATTGCTATTCATAGAGGGAGAATAAAATGCAATATGTCTTTGAATGTGTCTTCTTAAGGAGGCAAAATGAGATTCGACTCTAGGAGGGAGAAATAGAAAAAGGGATCATGTACATTCTCATCTCCCTTCACCTTCATCAGCCCTCACCTTGAGCTGAACTTGTCATCCTGCAGAGCCTGCTGCCCACAGTTCTATTTGACTGAGGGTATGCACAACACATTGGTGTTGAAGGTTCTTACTGCCTTAGCTGCTTTCCACATTCTATTTACAAGATCACCAAACTATAGCTCTCTGTGGTATTGTAACTTTGCATAGATCAACATGAAATCAAAATCATATTTCTGTTCCCTTAAATTTACAGTTGTCAATAGCAGTGGCTATATCAATGATTGGGTTTTTTGTTTCTTTTGGACCATATCAGCATTTCATTCTGCTTCTGTTATCTAATCAGCATGATATATCAACTACAATAACATCATTAAAACTGTAGTTCTGGCAATTGAAATTGCCTGAAACACAGTAATGCAATAATTTTCTGTATCTCCTGGTATCTACAGATACAAAACTCCTACCCTGTTTAGAAGAAAAAAAATTGAAAGGCATTTGGTGTTTCTTTGGATAAACTTAATTTTACATAGAAATACCAAAACATTTAACAGAAACAGCTGGAACCGATGTCACAGGTTTTAGAGAGATCAAACCTCCTGTGCAGTTCCTGGAGGAAAAGACTGTATTAAATAAGAAATACTTGGAAATTTACCACCATCTATAGAGAACTGATGCTTGTTTTCCAGACTATTTAAATTAAAAATAATTTCCATGGCAGCTTCATTTAGGCTTAGGGTGTTTCTTAGTTTTAATGCAAAGCAAATATTCAGGAAGTCCCTTAAAATAGTCAGGATTTTTTAAAAAATTTGTAATTCATTAAAAGCTTTCTTAAAAGAAAAAGTAATGTAAATGATTGCTTTTAAATCCAATAATTTTGATCAGTTAATGTCCTAGATTAATTAAAAATAAAGATAAAAATAAAGATAAAGATAAAAATAAAGATAAAAATAAAGATAAAGATAAAAACAAAGATAAAAATAAAGCGGTCGCATGGTGAAGTATATGCATGTGCATAGTTTCCAGGAAAGACAAACTTCAGTATATCCCTAATTTTCAGTAGATGAGGTCCCTGGAGTGCCTCTAGGTTAATCAGAAGTCCAAAAGAATTTGTGGCACATTTTTCTGGGTCACAAAGCAGTATTTAGATGGAATAGATTTTGCAAAGATTCAGCTGTGGAATAATTAAAGCTAGAACTTTGCCTTGGAAAAGGTAATACCAGCTTCAGCAGGATGTGGTCTTTCCCAAAACACAGACCCCAGTGGAATCACTGATCAGAGTTATTACTGAACTGATCACACTCATGACAGTTCCTGCATATAAACAGCTGCAAGTTCACTTATAAGAATAAATATGAATTATGCAGATAGATACAAATATTTGAGAAACATCTTAACATATTTTAATGTGTTATGATTAATAAATTATTCTTGATTATCATAAAACAGTCAGCCTAATGACATGAACCAGTACATTTAATCAGCATTTCACAACAGTTTGGAGGTATACTTCCAAAGATTTTCTTCCATGATTTTTCTAACAAAATCTGTTTGCTTCCCAGAGATACAAACTTAATTAACATCTTTCTATTCAAATACAGTTTATATAACAATAAAAAGCTTAATGTCAATGCACATACAAACTGGTAGGGTTGCACCTGAGACATTGGATTTCTCATTTATTTGATTTTCAGGCATCCAGTTGGAAAGAAAAAGCAGTGCTTAACTGGCTATGTACAAAAAAAAAAGTGTGCAGTTATTTTTCCCCAAGTAAAAGTTCTCTTTTATGTACAATTAGCTGAAAGTTTTCTTCAATTGTTACAAGTAGCATACTGATAAAAATAAAAATATATGAACAAATGAATTATGTTGAAATGTAGGGAACCTCTCTTACATGAATCATCATGTCTCCAGTTATTCAGTGAGGTACTCAAAAACATGCAGAAACCTCCACTCTAAAACTTAGAAATGTCAATGTGAATTTTAGTTCAACAGCTAACATCTTAGTTCACGGTTCTAGGTTGCCTGTAAATGCTTTAATCTAATTTTGTTGACAAACATCCATTTTCATGGTCTGCTGCCCAAACAGCTCCACTTACTGATGTTTTTCTTGCTGAACTATCCAAAATTATAATGAATGTAAACAAATTCTGTACTGTTGATACAAATGCCAGGGCAAATTTGCTTTAAAAGTGCATGGTATCTTCAAGGACAACAGCAGACTCGAAGAATATAGCTGATGCCTGTTGTGTAATGTGTGGTGGTATTAATGCAGGCTAATTAATGTCTGTGGGTCAACACTGAATTTCACTAGGTAAATATATGCCTCCCTTCACTCTAACAGTACACTTGGTCCTAAATTCCATGTCATATAGATGATATAGATGCATAGACATAAAGATTAGACATAGATATAGATCAGGACAACAAATACGGAGCCTAGTGCTCCTAAAACATTCATCATTAACCCACACTGTTCCTGGCAAGCAATAATTGGCCTTGGAAGTATTTCCCTTGATTAGGGCAGACTGAGCAGATCTAGCCTGTAGTGTCTTGACGGTTTGAATCTCAGCATTCATTCACTGTTGCTCAGTATCACCCCACAATGGAAGGAGGAACCTGTTACCACGATTAAGCCTTTCCTTGTTCTCTCTGTGTTTAGACTGTGAGCATGGAGCGGTGGCAGCACTGCCTGCTCTGTTACAGCCCATTAAGGACCAGCACCTCCATCCATTGTAGGCAGCAGATGAAAAACTTTCACTGCATTTTTAGTGCAGCCTGTGGGTAATTACACTGATGTACTGGTCCATGAATTGCTCAAGGACATCTTGAACCTTTGCAAGTAAACAACTAATTGATTGTTCGGTGAATAAATTAATAGATTAATTGAATAAATAGAATTAATTACCTGAATTAATAAACTCTCATTTAACATGTTTATTCATCTTCAAAAGCATCTGGGCTCATACAAATATTCCTCATTGCAGAAAACTTTAAAAGAATTACATTTTGATTGAAGACAGAATGCATCAGTGGTTTTTATTTGTTGGTGGGTATTACAATAACAAAGACTTACTTTCTGAAGAATAGAAAGCCACATAACATTAGGAAGTGGTATTTAAACAAAGATAATAAAACAACTTTGTCCTCTGTAGGGACATACTACCTAACAAAACTTTCTGCCACTATCTTTTCCATGTTTTTTGTTTGTTTTTCTTTGCATGACTACAACTCAGAAAGAAAGTTTGTCCTTTTTCAGCAACAGGGACCGTGGTACAATATGTTCAAAAATAAAAAAAAATTATCTTCATTTGGCGTAAGAAAACACCCAAGAGCACTGCATTTTCCCCAAAGCAGCCAGTGAAATTTTTACCTCACATGAATTTCTTGGCCTTCTTTAGGAATGTGTGAAAACACTATTTATTAGTGGAATCTGCAAATAAGCATTAGTCAGTCCAATGAAACATTAATTATAAATACATCTTCTGCTAGATCCAAGTATTGGATGTTTATGAAATTTATTTGTGCATGTAGGGCAAACACTGTAAAGCACAAAACTAGTCATTAACTTGAATAGTACTTCTCTCATGTATTTCATAACATTTTTCAATTAATTGAAGTTCCTTCTTATGATGGGAATAATCTCTATGGAATCTGATTCCTTCACCATCCATTTTTCTTCCCTTTATCTTCAGGGCTTGTATAATTCTTTTGCATATTAAAATCCCCTTTTTCTTCAAAATATTTAGGTGCTTATATAAATGCATGCATACAGTTATTCCATTTACTTTCAATAATATAATAGTCTGAATGAATATTGTGACTTGAAAATTAGGTTTTTTACATCAGAGCCACTGGCAGGTTGTGTTAGTTCACATAAAGCAAAACTCTGACATAGACAGAGAATCAGACTTGTTATCTAAAATAAGATTTCCCAATTGTTCAGAAGTTAAGCTAATATTTAAACCCCGGGGAGAAAGAAAGTATCATTATGTCTATTTCTTTATTTTATGGCTTTATGCTTTTTCCCACCTTCTGGTCTCCAGATAGGATCATGAATGCAAAAAGACAGAGAAAAAGGCTAACACCACCTGCTCAGCAGCAGAAACCAACACTGCTCACAGCACAAGCACAGCTGCTGCTCTAAGAGTTTCAGCACAGGTTCAAACTGATGAGCCCGAGGTTTTGGAGACTCTCACTTCGTAATAACTTGAAAAATTATAGTAAATCTCTCCAGTTGCTCTGTCAATTAATACAGTCTGTATCTATATGGAGCCAGCCATATGATGTCAGGGAATATGTAACTTACACCTAACTTCTCAAATCAGGAATAATTTGGTCTGAATTTAGTCTGGGCTTATTAGGTAAGTTTGAAGTAAGGCCAAGGAACTTCCAAAAGAAACAGAGATAAAGAAATATGTCTAAGTTTATAATATTTTTATTTAGATCTTTATGCATCTGCAGCTAGTTAGTTTTCTTTTGTAATCCTCCAAAGCCTATGTCTTCTGAATGAACTGGCATGGAGAGTTAAGTTGTGAGAATGTTAGAAAATTTTTAATAATGGAGGAGTTGGGCATGGAAGAGCACCAGTAGCCCTGGAACCTTTCTTCAGGCACCGCAGACAGACAAACTGCTCCCAGGGCATGAGCAGAGGTGATGGTAATGGCCAGTGCTTTAGGTCCAAGAAAATTTTAAAATCAGTCAAGTGCAACACAATTTCACCAAAACGTCTCCATGTCTGGAGAGCGTCCAAGTGGATGGGCTCCTGTGATGAAGGCACAAACTGGGTTGAATTTTTTTTTAAAGTGAAATATTTCAAATAACAACGTTGCCTCACATCAGACTTCTTTAGTAATTTCATACCCTACACGCCCACTGGTTCATAGGTGTCCATTCTGGTTCCCAAATTGCTCCCACACACAGATGTAAGGTGCAGTGCGATTTGCAGTGCTGGAAGTCCATGAGTACCACCCCCACTAAAACTACTTGTGTTGCAGGACGTTTCATAGGCAGTGAGGCGAGGAAGTTCAGGGAGCTGTAGTGTTCCAATACAGGTATGTCCTTGTGAAGCTCTGTTTGAAAGACTACAACTCCCAGAATATTCCACTTTTTCATTAATTGCTGCAGAGACTTTTGTTAGATGACACCTGCTGCAGGAGAAAAAAAATTAAATAACTCCAGGAATCAACTGTTAGTGAGTAAGAAGAAATTAGGAAAGAGAACTTCTAAAATGATATTCCAGAATCCGTATTGGGTTGGTTTTAGGTGGCTTGTTAAACCAAGATACAGAGGACTTCATACAAAGAGAAAAACAGCAATACAAAACCGGTTATTTCTACTTTATGGAATGTCCTTTTCAAAGTTCCAGCTTAGCACTGAAAAGGGTGCTCTGGATCTGAACTGGAGTTGCTGTTATTACTATTGTTGCTGTTACTGTTTTTCTTTTCTTATCTCATTGCTGCTTCCAGAAAATTGTTGTCTCAACCTGTAACCTCTGCCTTTTTTTCTCTCTCTTTCACCAGAGGGAGTGGGGGAAGAGAAGTGACTGCATGGGGTCTAAATTCCAGCTGAGCTTAAACCACACCACCAACCCAGGAACTGTTTACTCTTGAGTTCAATTGACCAAGGAAAATATGCACCCCACTAGATGACAAGATTATCACAAATACAGGCAATCAGGGAATGACTATCTGCATTTTCAGTTTGGAAGAATATCTGGAAAGTCAGAGAATAAATACTGCATGAATTACCATGTGCCATAATTTATTGTAAATACTACGGTATTGCAGGCTATGTACTGAGGTCTTTAGCCTATGGTTCAATTATGCTGTGAATGCCTGACCTGTAGTAAGGGACTCCTGCAACTGCAGAGAGGGCTTTCCAAGCATGCAAAGGAATACTGCACTTCTGCACACCACTTAGAGGTGTGGTGTATCTTCTTCAATTGTACAAGAACTGCTCTTTCAATAGCTTTCTTCCACAGGGAAAGTTATAATGAATAATTCCATCTTCTTCCTCCTCCCCTCATTAGGTTTGATACCTGTACCTATGGAAGTGGAGAGGCAGCTGTTCCCACTTTGCCTTGAAAACCCAGAGCTGCCGCTTTACCCTGATCTAGCCTTCACAATCTAACAAAGCTTTATGCTTTTCATTTTTCCTAAGTTCCTTTTCCCTGGAACTTAGCTGGAATTGGTCTGGGTGAAAAGTGAAGAGAAATCTCAGCTTTATTCTTTTAAATGTTCTAATCTTTTAAAGCTAAGAATAAGTCAAAACAACAGAGGAACATTTCATATTTTAGGATTAAGGATTCTACCTTTTGATCTTACCACAAAGCAGGAGAAATCTTTGTGTGTGTGTCTGTGTGTGTCTGTGTGTTACAGTGTGTTGGTGAAGGGCATGGATGGTTCAGGCCTTCTGACTGGAAAACTCAAAATTTATAGACACTCTTAACTACAAGCAAGCAGCAAAGATATTAAAGTGGATCCTGAGCTCATCTACAGGATGAAAGATTAGCTTTTAATAACTTCTCTACACTTTTTGCATTTACATAATTTTGCCAAAACTGGAGGCACCTTAACCTTGTTGTGGCATACCTATTGTAAGCTCATCTTTCCAGAAATAGATGCAAATGCAAATCACCTGGGACAGCTTTAGCTCCTATATACATTATAACAAGGATAGAATATAATTTTGACATGGGTCTATGTCTCTGCTTTCAGAATATGATTTTCAGAAAGGAATTAGCAACTTTTACCTTTAAAAAATATGAAAGAAAAGATATGATATTGTAAATTTTAGGATCTCAAGATTAAATACTGTTCAGAATCATTTGCCTCAATTTAGACATCCAAAACTGAGAGAACTTATTGTCTCAGCTAATCATCTGAGATTATCCCGACAATATTTGTGTACTTTTACAATGGGATTCAGCATATTTTAAAAATTTTCTAACATGAGTTACATGAATCACATTCTGGAGGTGTATATTTTCCTCTGTTTACAAGTAGGGGAGATGGATCTCATCCTCAGAGTCCAAAAGTTCAAAGATGAACTTTGATGATGATGGCAAAAGTTCAAAGATGAACTTTCAAAGATGGCAAAAGATTGTATGTTTAAATTACATTAGTTACTTTGTTTTCACTCTAGTTCTATCAGTTCTGTACACTCTCAAAACTTGAGACAGTGCTGGATGCAAAGCAATTCAGGTGTATTTTCGTAGCAATTTGGTGTACTGCAGACTCTGATGTAAATAGTCTGGGGAAAATCAGAGCTGGTAACAAAACAAGGAGCAAACCAAGCTGATGGTATAATCACACCTACTAGTTCAGTATTACATTGCCCTGTAGTCCTGCACCAGCGGGATAAAAAAGGACCTAAAGCCCCATCAGATGCCACCCATCCCATCTACTTTTTACAGGGGGTACTCATGACAAGTCTGGTCTGAGAATTGCACAGAGCAGAAGTTTGGTATGCCTTATTTGTTTCCTGCTTCTGTTTTTAATTAAAAGGAGAACAGAAGGTGCATGTTTTCTGTCACCTTTTGCAGTGAGTTTTCTGTTATCTGTTTCTTCTATCCTTACTCTTTGGCTATTTATTGTGTTAACAAACAATCTGCCTGCAACTACTTTTTTAATTAGTATTATGTCTAATTTTAGTAGAAAAGCCAAAGAAAAATGATTGTTAACAAACAGTCTGCCTGCAACTAGGGTTTTTAAATTAGTTTTATGTCTGATTTTAGTAGAAAAGCCAAAGAAAAATGATCCATATGTAGAATAAATCCCTTTCACACTCAGCTCCGCAATACATCATTTAATGCTCTATTTCCAATCACTTGCCTCCATGCACCATACCCATTGTAATAATAGTAACAGTGTTGCCGTGTAATGGGTAGAAGAAATGCCATTTGCAGTGTACATGGCTTTACTTTTGAGTGACACATCCGTGCATCCATCCCACCATACTCCAACCATCCTTCCATCCACCTGTCTATTGCTACATACATACAGTGCTGCAAAGATACAGATACCTGCATCAGCACGGCTTTATTCTTCTTTCTTTAAGCCAACATTTTTTTAAGATATAAAAAATACAAAAAAAAAAGAGTTTTCACTGCAGTATTTTTGATAGAAAACATACTCCTTCAGCTGTATTCTGAGAAAGAAATATGAGAAAGACAAGTTTGCTCTTTCATGTGGACTGAGCTTCTTCAGTGAACAGGTGAATACAAAGTGGGAATACAAGGTTGAGCAGCCACTCCAAAGACTGCAGAGTCTTGGCTGTGGGTCTGTACACTGGTTTGTAGAAGTATTCCTCTTGGAAGCATCTGAACTTACTGTATAACAAGTTCCAGCCTGCCTTGCTTTGTCTAAGGGTAGATCTGATCCTCTCTCTCCTTGCACGCAGTTAGCTCAGACAGACAGACAGCACTCCACTATGCCAAGAAACAGTGAGCAGCACTTCTCACTAGTTTCAGTGTGTGATGCTACTGCGCAAAAAGACCAGATAAGAAAAGGCCTTTATTACTTAAGAGGTACAGTCCTCAGGAGAATCCAACTAATTTCCATTGGCTTCACTGACAAATAATGTTTTAATAATGCATGGTCCCGATAGCACAATACAGCTCACACAGAAAGGAAAGATAGAGATGGATTTTTACCATGAGCAACAGAATAATTTAGCAAATTTGAACTCTGTTTCTCAATGATACCAAAAATCTGATTTTCTGAAGTTTCCACTTCTGGAGAAATTAAGAAAGACAAGGGTTTTCGCTCAGTGTTATATCACATTCCTAAAACCTCTTTGACAACACAGAAGTAATTCCTACAATAACTACTGTGTTGCTTTACATAATAGAATGCAATAGTGAAGAGGCAATGTTTGTGATGAGACCTTATTTTCTCTTTTTCTTGTATTAAAAAACCCCAAAACTTCCAAATGGTTGACATGGAAAAAAACACACCAAAACATCTTGAGCTGACAGGGCCTTATCTGGTTATGGAACTGCCCTGGAGTTTCAGATCAAATGTCATTTGTTTTTTTGGTTTGTGAGCTATGCATGCAAATACTTTTCTCCTTCATCACACATAATGACATATATGGCATACATTGTATCATATTGAAATACAGAAAAACCTCCCCTTCTGCTAAATAAAAAAGAGTTTCATGGTTATATGGATCTTCCATATTGGTGGTTGGGATTCCTTACTTAGAATATTCTGAAATTTTCTCACTTTAACTGCAGTAGAATTCTTTGGTGTTAAGAATGAAGGCAATTACTCTGTTATTTAATTTGTTTAAATATTAATAGCGCAACCTGACCGCAGGCCACAAAGTGAAGAGAAGAAATTGTGACTTCAAAGTCATATTCACAGTATATAGAAACATTAATATTGGAAGGGATCTCAGGATTTTTCAGTTCAAGTTCCCTGTTCAAAGCATTGTTAGCTTCAAAGTTAGATCAGACTATATCAGGCACAGCTGAGTTTGAAAAATCTCCAAGAACTGAGATTGTGCAGCTTCTCCCACAGCACCTGTTCCTGTATTTAGCTACTGTGACAGGAGCTTTTTTTCCCTTACATCTACCTGGATTTCCCTTTGCTGAAACTTACAGTCGTTGCTTTGGTCCTTTTGCTTTTCGTTTCTGAGAAGAGATTGTCCTTCTCCTTAGCCTTCCCTCTTCCAGGCTGAATAAACCCATCTTTCTCAGCTTCTCCCCAACCACCTTACCGGCCTTCAGTGGGACTTTTTCCAGTTTGCTGACATCTGCCTTGTTTTGAGGTACCCAGAGCTGGCCTCAGAGGTGAGGAACAGAAAGGAACAACCACTCTTTAGGCTCAGGGGAAGACCAACCAAGCCCCTGTCTGAGGACACCGCCAGTTGCACTGATCCCTACAGGGAAGCCCGAGTTCAATTAAAGCAAACCCCATCAGAAACGTCGTTGGGCTTAAAGCCTGCAAAGACACAGAAAAACACAACCACAGAAATGGACACACAGGGTTCTTCCTGAAATTTCTTGGTGACTGACAGTGCAAGATTTCTTGCCACCTCATAACTCCAGTCGCCAAAGATACTCTATATATCTACCAGATATATCTACCAGATATATCTACCAGAGAATCACAGTAAAGGAGCTGAAGACATTTCTCCCTACAGCTCTCCCTATCATCTCTAGTCTGCATATTGCCACACTTGAAACAGGGAAGTAGAAGGAGGTAGGAGTTCTCTGCACCTATTTAAGTACAAAGAGAACTCACTTAAACTGCTATTAGAGAAGCAGACATTGATACATAAACAATCTCAGCAATATTCACAAGAAGACATTGTCTAAGCCCTTGCAATTTTGGGCTGTCTGAATCCTGCTACCTTTAGAGCTCATTTGCCTGTGCTGCTTTAATCATGTTTAGCTCTTTTTCGGGAAGAACCAGAGTTTTGTTCCTCTTGCATCAAGACTTATTTTTTCTTAAGTGGTAGAGATGTCTTAAAACCCTCCTTTTTATACCTCCTGCATATGCTGAGAAACTCTAGATGCACTTTTTCAACATCCTCAATTACTCAGCTGTCAATGAGAGTCAGCAAGGTTTCAAATTATTTCCTAAGAGCAGCTGGAGCAACTGTTTGCTGATTGTTTATCTGACTTCCATTCAACATATATATCTTACACTTACATAATGAGGTTTAAAATTAAACAGATGACAGCTCCAGAACAAACTGCTTTTCTCCCTCCAAACATGGTTAAACTAGGTATAGGCTGTTGTAGATACTAAAAGGTGTCATAAAGTTTAAAAAGCCACAAAAAGAAGTCCAAAAGAAAAATGCACAACAGGTATTAAACACAAAGATATCATCTGTAGCTCAAGATGCCCTTGGTCTAAAGATATGGAAGGGATAGGAGAATGTACAGAAGAGAAAATACTGTAACTTTTCCATTTTTATATTCTTCTCTGAGCATTTGGTCTTGGCTACAGCTAGAAACAGGATACAGAGCTAGAAATTTGGACTGGTGCTATAATATGGCCTTTCTTGTGTTCTTATGCCAGCTGCTAAGTACAATACAGCAGCAAAACCAGGAATAACAAAGCCATGTTTCTAGAGTTCAAAATATCTAGAAGGACATCCAGATCCCTGTGCTTGTCCGATTTTATGACCAATCTCATCCATATCTTCTGTATGCCATGAATAGAAAATCAGTGAAATTTAAGATTCTGCATAGAATCTCTTATTCTGAATCTGCTTCCACCTTTACAGAATTGATCATCTACATCAAAGGGCCATTTGTTTGTACCCATACATGGGTACAACCTCAGAGATCTATAATAACTCTCACTTTTGAGCAGGCTGTGCCAGCACATAGTGCAATTACTGTGTACTTATTTTACTTATGAAGGTCTACAAATAGAAGATTCTCAAGGCATGATTTTGAGATTAGTATTAGTAATAGTACCCACTATTACAGAGCTATAAAAGAAAGACATACTCAATTTAGAAAAATGGATTCATTTCTTTGGTTATGGGGAGTGTGGGCTGGAAATAGAAAAGCTTACCTAAAACATCCCTGAATTATGTGCTTGCAAGTGGCAATCCTTCCTCACACGTGTTACTAAGGAATCACAAATTCCTTGAGTCTGGGTCAATCTTGCACATCAAGTCTATCTTATTTTACAAGAACAAGAAAGCTTTTGCTGTGCTCCTGGGATTATGTCTTTGAAATCTGTAGAGGTAGACTTTTTTCAGGTCAGTTTTATTTTGCTTTTCCCTCCTTATCTTTCAAAACTTTGCTTTCAAAAAGCTCTCCTGCCTTCAGAAATCCCCGTTTAATACATAACTGCTGATGGACTAGGCACTAATGCATTATTTATTATTTACATACTTATTACATGCTAGCTTCAACATCCTACCTTTGTGGGTGTAAGTGCTTCATGAGGCATTGACATTTCTTCTGTAGTTTTCTATTTAATGAAAAGCAAAAGTCTACTTGCAAAAAAACCCCATAGTTCCATGATCTGTGGGCCTATATTATGCAGGATCAGAAATCTCAATCCACTGGACTCAACTGTAGCCTGCTAAAGTATTTCTGAACTTTATACTCACTCTGGGGTTTAGCTGCTGTGTGACAAGAGGATGACTTGACTTAATGCTATTTAGGAATTTCTTGTATAAGCTGATCCTTTTTTGCAACAGACAATTCAGAAAGAAAAAGACTTTTTCATAACCAGCTAGAATCCTCAAGTCTATTTTGCTTTATCTGAGAGTGTTCTCTCTGACAATGCAGTATGCTGCAGAAAGCCTTGAAATAAAGTGAGATTTCTCCTCTAGTACTCAAAAAA
>VZSR01003803.1:52112723-52243611 GCA_013398615.1 Brachypodius melanocephalos
AAAAAAAAAAACCACCAAACCCCCCAGAACTAGGAACAACAGCTGTTGGTGTTATCCAAACATTTTCACAATTTTTTCCTTCAGGTTGATTTTAGTCTGGCCCACAGCCTAAGTGCCCTTTCACAGTCAGTGTGTGTCTCTGATGTACTGCTGGAACACAGCTCCCAGTCCATCTAAAAGGAATCTCATTTGTGAGCCCTGAGCCCACTCCATAGTGTGAGAAAACCACAGTAAGGGGAGGCAAAAGAGAAAGCTCTGCTGGCCTTTTGTAACATCAAAAGGCTGATGTAACACAGGCACAGAGGTACCAAAGCAGGAGAGCAGGAGATGCTGGAGGATGCTCAGGTGTCCAGTTTGCACAGGAGGTGCAGCCACCTGGGAAAGCTGGGAAAGGCAGCTTGGCTCTTTCTGCTCCCAGTACACAGATGTTCTCTGTGGGAGCAGTCTTTGCTCTGTTCTGGTTGCCCACTTTGAACATGCTTTTAGCAGGAATTTCAGGGAGTGAGACCTATACTTGCACACATTCTTGGGACCTTGAAATGCTCTGGTTTGCCAGTGGCTTCCTGCGACTATCTGTCCCAACAGAGCCTATTAAAATGTTTTAGTAAAAAAAGGATTTATTCTACTGCATGCTTATTGGCATCGCTGGGAGAAATCTCAAACAGGAGCTCATGCAACTGTATTCTACTTCTGTTTCCAATCTTTTCAGCAATTACTTGAATCCTGGCATAAAAATAGACTTCCAAATTCTGTAAATAATGTCAGATTTCAAAAGAGCTGCAAATACTCTGGATTAGGTCACAGCTCAGATTATGTGGTTAAATTAGAGATAGGGTTGGCAGAATCAAAAATCAATACAATGAAACTTGTTAAAAATAAATGCATTAGCTGTGTGGAAAAAGACATGAACACAATTCAAGGTCTATGTTTATTTCTTCACGGTGACACCCTTTCTGAGAAATACCAACAAGCTGGAGAGAGTCCTTCAGAAAAGAAGAGAGAAAACAGGTTCAAGAGGCATGAGTAAATCATGGATAAGTTTGATTTTTTAGTTCTGGAAAAAACCTCTAAGCAGTAAAACTCCACTAAAAGTTGAATAGATTGTAGAATTTCCTCTTGAGGGTTTTTTTACAGCTGATCAAATAAATTTCTGTTAAGGTTTATGTAACCGTCCTTGAATCCATTTCAACACAAAAGGTACTGGATTGACTCTTGAAATTTTTTTGCATCTTTATATTTTCTATTCTTTATTATTATGAAGCATCACTGTCTTTATAAAGAATGGAGACTTGGGGACTCTCAAAGTCCCCACACCATCAGAAGCACTCCTGTTCAGCTATGAAAAGGTGATATTCCCAGTACATAAATATCTGGAGCTGTTAGAGTGTCTATAGAAGCAGTCACTAAATAGATGCCAGGTTTTTACTCCTCCTCAGAAGTAAGTTGACTCACAAAAATGGTGAAAGAAAAAAAATAATTCTTTTCAGATGCACATTTTATTTGTGCTAATATTAGGTGATACAGGCTTTTCCAGGGAGAACAAAAGGTTTTTTCATTTACAACACGACTCATAAGATGCTGACTCAGATGAGAATATTTGTTTGGAGAATGAGTAACAGAGGTCTTACACTAGCAGATCTTTGTCATTTGAATCAGCTTCATTTCTGAAGTTATAGGTAAGTATTCTCTCATAAATTGCCAGAGAAAATTTTTTACTTCTATTTTTTTCTTGGAATATTTTTTTATTCTTACCTACCGTTTACTATTTGAGTATTAAAATGATAGGAATTTGCAATGGAGAAAAATGTCAGGAAACTTACGGCTTTGTTAAAAAAAATTTTTTTTCCTTCTCTGTCTTTGCAGTGAAGCCTTTCTTTCCTGAACAAAATATGTTAGGGATAACTCCCATGTCTTAAGAGATGTAAAGTAATCTCAGCCAAGGCAAGAATGACTGATTGTTTGGTGCCACTCTAGCTGCTAATCTTTGGAGGGACATTCAGGCCAATAAACAGCATGTCCCAGTCTGCCAGCATCCCTGCAGCCAGCTTACCAGCTTTTGTGCTTGCCAAAGTAAAAATGCCTTACAGGGCTCTGGCAATCAGGCAGAATTGCCATGGCAACTGGAAAAATGGTGGCAAAACATAAACAAAGCTCTAATAATACTTTAGGATAATTATTTACCTTTTTATCTCCAGTATTCAGTGGTATTGCAGGGTCATTTGTTAACTATTTTGTGTCTTATAAACTACTGTTGATATTACTCAGCCTGCAAGGTCTCTTGCTAAGCTTTAGTGTCCTTGTTGAGCAGATTTAACTGATACATTTTCAAAGAAATTATATCTAGGTACAGATATTCTACTCAGGTTTGAGCCTCTTGTACATTTATTGTGATAATTTGATTTTGAAACCAGTTTAACCCTGCCAATTTTAATCACTGGAGCATAAAACTGAAATGATATAGAGCAGGCCATCCTAAACAAGACAAATTTCCTTAATCTGTGATTTTCCTGGTTCCTGCTAACAGTCTTTATTTGCACTGCCTACTTAACTTTACAGTCTGGTGATGGAAATGACAGAGTACAGCTTTACTTTTTGTTGTTCTGTTAGGTACCAGACTAGTTCACGATCTCCTGTGTTTGAATTTGTGGTTCACATTTATTTTGAAACATATTTGGTACATAATATCTTGGAAGCAAACCTGTGAAACTCACCCACTGTGACCACATATACCCCTTGAAGAGGTACCCTTGCTGCAAATCGTGTGGAATATCCCTACTCAAGAGCAACATTTTCATCTTTTCCCAGGAGGGTTATAAGCAAAAGTCTAGTAACAACCACTGCAATCAAATGACAACTTTCCATAAACACAACTACATGACACAATTACTCTAAATGTTCCCCGTGAAAGTTCTTCACATACTGAGCATTCCGGTTTTAGCTCCAAGAGCTCTGTAACACTTTATTAAAAACAGACCTCAGAGACACTTCTTAAACAAGAACAGAGAATATTACTCCAGTAAATCAGATTTCAAACTGTTTTGCAAAGCAGTTAGGCATTAATGAAATTGTTCCAAAGGTCACTAGGTTTAGTTCAATTTCCCACTAAGTGGAGATGAGAGCTCAGTGAATAATTAATAGCAAATGATTGAATGAATTTCACCTTTCCATTGTAGTTACAAGCTCTTTCAGCAAGTCACCACAATCTCAAGGAAGTTTTGAAATCATTGCCTGGCTCGTTTTCTAATGCTTTCTTCTCACATAGCGTTTGGGTTGGTCCATCTCTTGGCATTACACTGATAGACCCCACAGCACTTGGGGGCTGCCGTGTTCCTCCATCTCTCCCGGCACTGGAAATACCAGTCAGCAGCTGCAGACACACTGTACCCATGGTGGAGTGTCACAGCTCATCAAACACACCTGAAGGATGAGAACTAACCATAGAAAAGGGCTAAGAACTCACAGGGTATTTCTTAAAGTTTTATACCAAATACAGTAGGCCACAGGATGTGATGCATTTGTTCACTGCTTGTTTTAGCAGCAAAAGGTTAAAGAAGAAGACATACTTGAGGGGGCTTGTCTGCAGCTTTAAAGTCTAAAAAAAGAGTGCTGTCACTGCATACCCTGTAATCAATGTTTTTTTAAAGCTAAGAGAGCAATTCAGCTGAATGATAAAACTGCTTACCACAGTGATTAAACAAAGAACATGCAGTATCTTAAGAGCAGCAGACCATCAAAATCAACAGTTCCAGGCATCAGCAGAGGTTCCAAAGGCCTTATGATAGACTGGGTAACCATATACACAATAAAAATGCTTCTTGAGAAGGCAAGGAGGTGCAGGCTCTCTCCAGGCACCTGCAATAACTAATCAGGAATGTCTAACTCAGTGAGTCTGAGAAATGTCATTGCAGCATAAACAGAGTGTAAATTTTCTTGGTTGCGCACTTCAAACTTTATGTATTATACATTTGGATTTCTTCCTATAACACCAAACTCAGTAACCAGTTTTGGGGTTATATCACATTTGCCTTTAAAAAAAAAAAAAAAAAAAAGACTTTCACCACAGGTTACCTCTGATACAAAATACTGGCTGGATATTTTGCCAGGAAATTTTAATGTTTTGCAGATTAAAAAAAGGTTTTGTCCTTTAGACACACTGATATTAATTAACAGCACTAGTAGTTCAGATACTACACTGTTGATGCAGGGATCAGTGCAGAGACAGGGCTAATGGTTCTGCACAGGCAGGTGTAAGACACATCTTTGCTCTGGCTCCCTGGCTCGGCTGCCAGTGGGATGATCATCATATTAAAGTTAACGGCAACAAGATTCTGCTCCCACCACTGAATGACGTTTGCTTTGCTGTTTCAGTTGTGATGACACCAAGACATTTGGTTTACAACAGGCAGTAAAGGGAATACAGTCAGCTCCTAATGGCAGACCAGCATCTCCCTGTTTAAAAGACCATTGGAATAACCATGAGGAAAGAAAACGTAAAACGAGAAATGTAAAAACGGAAAGAAGAATAATTTGTTAAAAAGAGTAGCAAGCTCCTTCTTTTTCCTAACACATGGCTTCTTCTTTCCAGTAGACTGCAACTCTTCTGTGTTTTAGGTGTCTGCTGAGGGAGAAATTCCCTAGAGCTAGCTATTTTTATATCATTGTTTTGATGTTTAATAAGTTTTGATATTTTTTTCTCAATTTCTAGATGCATGGCTAAGTGCTCTTTGAGCCATTCATATTTTTAGTCTCCAGAACACCTGGGACAGAGTTTAAAAATCAAATTTTATAAAGGAAAGTCAACCTATCTGTTAAAAAACTGCCTCCCAATTGTTTCACTTGATGCTTCTGAGTTCTTACATTAAAAGAAACACTGAGTAATCATTTTTTTTCTCTGGGCCACAGATAATTTAGTAGCTATCCATTTTCCATCCAAAACCATCATGACAGCTTTCCATAACTTTCTGTGATTTCTTTTTTTAATAAGCCTGAAAAATTTTGTAGCACCCACAAATTTTCTAACCTCATTATTCATCTTTCTTTCCAAGTAATTTATGGATCTGTTAAAAAGATCTCCCTCTGAGACCCCACTGCTAACCTCTCCTCTTGTAAGACTTTACAATACCTTTTCCTTTGTTTCCTACTTCTTAGTCTCAACAACAGCCACATTTCTGGCTATGTTTGCCTTGCCCTCCACACTTCAGTTTAGTTTCAGAATGATTTCCAGTAAACCCTTCTAGAGTATTTTACCTGGAAACATCCATTTTGTTTTCTGCTTTTATGCCTTGTGACTGACTGTAAGAGAAAATGAGAGTGGGAACTTGTAGTGGAGTAATATTTTATTTTTTATTTGCCAAAATCTTTTTCCTAATTGTAGATGTATAAGTGCTATTCTAACAATATTCAGTGAGGTAAGGAAAACAGCCTATTACCTATGTGAAAAAGGAATGGATTTAGCCTGTCAAAGAATTGGTTACCTAACAGAACAAGGATTGAAAAATACTGAGACAAATGAAAGTAGGAATATATCTGATTTAAAATTGTGTCTGATTTTGTGGTTGAAAAACAACTTTGACAGCTTTGAGCTAGTTTTAGCCACAGGTACGTTTGTGCCCTTGTTTGCATTTAGAGTGCATTAAAGAAAAAAAATCAGAGCAGGAGCTTGTAGGAAGATGATTAATCACAGAGGGAGTTAAGCCTAACCCCCCTGTAGAACCAGCTTTCCCTTAATGCACAACCTTGTTCATGCTGAGCAGTATCTTGCTCTGCGAATCATCTCTCCAAGATTAATGCTGCTATTATTTTCAAAAATGAAGCCCCACTGAAGACAGGGAGGTTTGCAAGGCACTTAATCAAAAGGCAATGGGATTATACATTTTGCAGTCAAAGTACAATCAATCCTAGATTATGAATGGCAATAATTTGTTATAAAATAGAAAATAAAGCTCACTACCAGTTTTGAATCATTTTGATGCTCCTATTACCACTTCTGTCCCTGATTTAGATTCAACTTAACATACTGGGATCAAAAGTTAATTGGTGCAGAGCTGATTCAGAGGTGGATCAGATTGCCCTAACTCTGGGGCATTAAAGGTGCAGGGCAGCTGATAAGGGGCACAAATAGTCTCAGCCATCTGATTTTAACTTGCCACCACACTTTTGCCATGGCCCTCAGCATTCATCTAAGTTGTGCTAATGAACTTAGAAGAAGCAGCTAATTATCCCCAGCTACCTTCACTCCAAATTCCTCTTTTCAGTACACTCAGCTTGTTTTCTCCCCCTCTCTTTGTTTTAATTCTCTATATGTCTCAGCTCATCCCTTCACTTACTTTGGGGAAGCGTCAGATCTTTACCCACATATTCTGAAACTTCCTCATCAAGGTCCTAAAGTATGCACAACTGGAGTCAGCAGGGCTACTTAGCTTCTTAATACAAGCACATACTTAAGCACCTTGATGAACTCGCTGAATTTTTGGATAAACACTCTGTATAAGGTCAGATCTTTGATTAAGCTGGGAACAGATTAAGCAGTTCACATTTGTGTTATAAAGATGTACAAATGCAGGAAAAAACATTGGAGAACTCAGATATTGTCCTTTGAAACTACTAATGAGAAATACAGCATTACAGGAGATGAAGAGTGGGTGAGAACTTTATGGGGCTAGTGTTAGGTTTTCCAGTGTTCTGTGATCTCCTTTCCCTCTGATTTATGGACTCACAGATCACTTTCAATCAAATGTAAAAAGGCAAGAAAGAAGCCCAAACATGCAATTTTCACAAGTTTCACGAGCCAGTAGAAACTACAGGTCCATGGTTGGCTGAGCCCTGTACACTCAGAAAAGTGAGACTGTGTCTCCACTGTGAGTGTTCCTAGGTCTTGGGGCACAACCTGAAGCTCTTGCAGGTGCTGGGGACAAAGGAAAAACTGTGTTGAAAATGGGATTTTATTAGCTTCATGCTGCATTGGAACAGTTTGTTACCACAGGTGTCAAAACAGGCTGCACTTAAACAGCATGGGCATGTACAGGACTTGGCTTGCTAGTTATATTTTAACATTTGTTACAGTGAGTGATGGAACTCCATTTAAATCTCTTGCTTTTTCATTTATGTTTTCCCTAATTCATCACAGGACTTTAGAGACAGCAATATAATTTCTCCGAGTAGAAGCTACTTCAGGGGTTTAGATACAAATTTTTCTATTTCAGCTGAAAGAAACTTGGCATTTAGTCTCTTTTGGCAGTTAGTCATGCTAGAAGAGCTACTTAAAGATGGCCTGTTTAAGGACGCTGGTTCTTCAACCTCGGCAGGATGCCAGGTGCCCACCAATCTGTTTTACCACTCTTCTGCTCAGCAGGACAGGGGGAGAGCAAAATAAAATGCAAAAAGCTGATGAGTTGAGAAAAAGACAGTTTAATAAAGCAAAATCAAAGGCCAGATGCAGAAGCAAGGATAAACAAAATATTAATTTTCTACTTCCCATCAGTTGGTGATGCCCAGGAAGCAGGGTTTCGGAAGATAAACATCACAATACCCATCCTCCTCCTCCTTTCTCTTAGCTTTTACTGCTGAGAAGACATTACATGGCATGGAATATCCCTTTGGTCAGCTGCCCTGGCTATGTTCCCATCCAAACTCTTGCTCACCCCCAGCCTTCTGGTGAGGAGGAAATGTTGGGAGAGATGATTGATTGATTGATTGATTGATGGTGTGTGAGCACTGCTCAGCAGTAGTCAAAACACTGTTGGTGTGTCACCAACACCTTTCTATCTAACAGTACAACGCACAACGCTGTGAGGTTTGCTTTGAAGAAAAGTAACTCCATCTCAGCCACAGCCACTGAAAAGTATCCTGTAACTCCCCTGGGTCCCTGTGATTCTTTGTGGACGAAGATGGAGCAATAACATTATAGGTCTAATCTATGTTGGTCATGTATCAGTGCTTTTTAATGCTTTATCTAGTCTAGTAGTAAGTACTCCCTGCTTCCAGTGCAGTCACTTGCAGCTATTCTATATGACAGATATGCATAATAGCTGTGAATATTTTCTCTGAAAGTGAGTAAAACAGCTCACAGTTGTAGCTCAGGAAAAAAAAAAAAAACACCACCAAACAGCAAATCCAACAAAAAAACCCCTTTTTTAATGTAGCTTTTTAGCAAATTCTACTGCTCTGTCTTCTACTGGTTATTCAACAAGAATATCATACTTGGAAATCACCTCCTGTGATATGACCCTATGGAACACTAATACAAGGCATTAAAAAATATTTGTTCATTATTACACATCAGATCAACATCCTTGAGGGATTCTGTAGAGAGCATTTAAACAATTGCCTATCATTAAATTGCACCTAAAAGATTAATGTATTAGAAAGAATACAAACTAGACACATTCACTATCTTCATAATCAGTCAGAGGATGCCTGTTGAGCTGGAATATGTACTTTATGATATATGTTACTTTATTGCAAAAATAAGATTATTCAGCTTTTTCTAAAAATGCCAGCTATCATGTACATGCCATGGGCAGATGGTAACCCCTAAGAAGACATATGTATGCACATATGCTTTAATATTTTTATTCACAAATAACTTTAATATTAAAACCACTCTAATCCAGAAATTCTATTCCTGCATTCTGTGAACATCAGAATGTGTGATTGCTGAGGACTTCTAACCAAGGAAAGCCCCACTGAGAAAGCTTTACAGCTATTAATTACGCTTGCACATCACTGAGGGAGAGAGAAAATGAGTAATTCCTTTTACAGCCCATTTACAACACTCAATATTTGTCAAGCAGCTCTGCTTGTGACTCTGAATTCAAGACAAGTCAGGCTGTCAGGGCTCTACTGAAAATCTGTACTAGACAGTATTGAGACTCTTCCCAAAACAAAATCTGGCAATGAAAAGGACAGAATACAAGACTCCATCAGAGTCCATAGGTCTAGCTACATAAAAGTTATTAGAGGAAAACCAGAGAATGTATTAGCAAAAAACATGGCACAAAGTTCTCAAAGAGAGTTTTGTTCATGGAACAAATCTCTTCCTTAGTAGTTTCTTGTTTGGCTGTTGCTATTTTTTTCTATTCACATACTAATTTAATGAGGAAAATGGGAAAAGTGGAAGAGGATTGGACTGAAAACAGAAGGATCTCTTCCTTTGTGAGGCAGGGCTTTCAGCTTTTAGCTGAAATACAAATAGGTCCATCAAACAATAAGGTAACATCCCAATGCACATACACGACATGCTGATAAGCAGAGCAACAGCTACTCATTCTGGAAACAACAGTTTGCTGTATGTGTTACTGTGTTACAAAGTACTTTCAGTCCAGAAAAAATAAAATGTAAACTTGCAAAAACAATGGGAATTATCTTCTCAATTTACTTTTATTTTGCTCAGAGTGGCTCAGGTATTTTATTACATTTTCTTCAGTACATACCTTAACAGATAAGCAACATATATTGGTTCACCTGTAATTAAATGATCACTGGGGTATCTGACTGCCTTAGTGAATTCTAAGCAGTATCTCCAACAGTGAAATGTGACAGAAAAATATGTCAGATATATTCAGTTAACATTCCTGAGGTAACAGATATGAAAATGAAGACTCAAATTAATGTGCTGAGTTTTAGAGTAAGAACATGAAACACACTCCAGTTTTTTGTTTTTTTTTAACATGTAAATTTTCTCTAAGAGATGTTGCTTTCAATTTCAGGATTAAATATATGATTCAGTTTTGATCTCTGATGAAATGTGAAAGGAAAAACCTCTTTCCCTTACCTCCATTAAAACTAATATGAAACCCTTAATATAGTAAGAAGGTTAACATATCAGTTTTCCTCAGCAATCTCTCCACCAAGTCAGCAACCATCACCGGCTAATAAATGATCCAAGGATAGCAACAGTAATCTCCAACTGAAAAATAAATACCAAGATAGGAGTCCTTTGGGAGGTGACAGAAAATAACTGAAAACAGAACTTCTCTATTTAAAATACATTAAACTGTAACTTTTAGCTGAGTCTGTGTGGCTGAATCTGGGGGAGTGAGAAATCCAAACAACAAAAACCTATCATCCTCACTTACTAATAGTATATAAGAGAAATTATAACTGCACTCACTTATTCTGTCTTTCGACTGAAATATATATTTGTTAACCTATGAGACAGATCCCATAAAGATGCTGGTGGGGGATTCTCAAGCCCGGCTGGAGGTGATTTCCTGCAGCTGCTGCCTGTCCAAAAGGAGTTACACTCTGCCAGTGGGAAGGCACAGCACTGCAAGGAGAAAGATGGTGTCAGTGTCTTCTGAGAGTGAGGAACAATGGCTCCCTCACAAGGTCCCGTGGCAAAAAGGACTAATCCCTGAAGGCTTCTTGCTGCCTTGTCTGTGAGCATCTCATGGGGTAACAGCTGAGTTCCTCAACCCCATGACATTATTTATGTGCTTGATCATGGGATGCTTTTGGGTTTCCAAGTCTATACTTGTGCTCCCACTGGGCGACGTGTTGCTACTAGGCTAAGCTCTGACTGCCCACCAGCCCTCCTTACCCTTGTTTTTCAGAGAGAGAAAACCCAAGGCTATAGAGAGGGCTCCAACCTGCTGTTGAGCAAGTCTTCTGGATTATTGAGCAACCAGAATCACGGAGACAGTGGGGCTTTCCCCACTGAGAAAGACTTGATGCAAGTGCCTAGAGATAAAAGTATGCAAATAACATAAATGGAAATTTTTGAGGAATTCATACATCATAGTGGTGTCAACAAAATTTTTCCCTCAACTTCATGGAAGTTGATTGACAAGATTCTTTGACATCCATGCATCTGCAGGGCAGCAGTAGAGAACTAAGCCTTCAGGTGGAGATTTAAAGTTAATTTGAGAAGTAGCACAGAAACACAAGACCCAAATACACAGTTGTCAGCATTCAGTATATCTGTGTTGGTATTGACTGGATGGCCATGTTCTCTGCCTGCCCTCTGCCTCCCCCATCACCAAGAGCCAGCCATGCTTGTGCTTTTAATCCTTCCTGTAAAAGAACACAGGCTTGGTTATATCTCCAACCTTATGTTGCAATCAATATCTGTGGTGGTTCTTAAAGGCCAGTTGACTATAAAGGCTGAGAGATAATGTTTGTTCTCTCCAAACTGTAAATACAGGGGAATGAACTGTGATTTTAGTGCTTTGACTATTTCTCTGCAAATAAAGTCACACACTGAAATTGCATGTTTGTGTTTATTCTCATCACTCCTCAGGTGTGCACATGCATAGTAACAGCAATGCTCTCATTCCAATTTGGTTCCTGTCACTACTGTGACTCTTAATGGACGTTTTGTGCATCATGTTCCTGAAAATTGCTTTCAAAAAGAAGGTTTGCATTTCTTTGGGCTACAAATCAGACAAGAAAAGCTGAGGTGTACAATATAATCAGAAATGTTAATTTATTTCCCTAAGAATTCAATATAAGAAATCCTTTAGATATTTAAAAAAATAAATAAACTGCTATAAAAAATACAATGCACCAAACTACTGACATTATACTTGCAGGTCAGTAAATGAAAACTGTAAGGTGTTCTAGAAATAAGTGACAGACCAATTTTATTTGTTCCAATTATTATGCTGAATCATTGGAAATGTTTTCCTTTTATTCAGTTTGTCCAAAGATAAGTCAGAAGTAATGAACCATAGTCTTCTCAGCATCCTTCACATCTGTTGGTTTCAAAGCGTGCTATTTAACTGGGAATATTTGAGTAAACCCTATTACCCCTGAGACCATTGAGCTTTCCTGCATGGCAGAAGGCTTGCACACCAGGATCTCTCCTTGATACCTCTCAAGGTTAGTCCTTGAGGCTGAGAGAATCCTTATTCAGTAAGCGAATTTGGAATAAGAACACATACACTTTGCTATTTTAGCTAAGTGATATAAAACATTGATTTCACATACACAATCCTTTAGATATAAACCACTGACCAAGACTGGGACTGAGTCTGAATCCAGCTGCACCTAAACCCCTTTCTGAGGCATTTCAAATGCATTTCTAAAACGTGCTTTCATAAAGTGCTTTCTGAACCTCATGATTCAACAGGTATCCCTGAAAGTTTTGTCTGACCCTGTCCTCTGTGCAGTAAACACTCCAATGCACCTTGCCAACAAATCCTGTTAAATCACTGTCACGTTTTCCACTTTGTTATCTCACTGGCTTGTATCAATAGAATATATTGTTGCTAATCTCTTGAGACTGAAGCGCACGACTCCACCTGTGACAATCACACAACGCAAACACTCTATGTAGCCTATACAGTGTTAGTGGTCTGCAGCACGGGCACACATTTCCTATATGATATGAAAAAAACCTTCAAAAATATTACTTGTATTTACAGGAGCAGTGGTACAATACAGGAAATCAGAAAGAAATGCAAAATACAGTGCACTACTGAAATCTGTAGGTACAACACCTTGCTTTCAGGTACTTAATTCAGACTCCCTACTTCTGGGAGAGTTATGTGCCTACCAACACTGCCGAGCACTGAAATTGGCACAGCCGAGCAAAGTTATAATCCGCAAACAAGAGAGCTACAAAGACTCAAAGCAGCACAAGCACTATGTAACTGCAGCTGAAGCTTCAGCTCACCCCTGCAAGCGTGCCTGCCTCCTTGCTTCACATGGGACGATGAGTTCAATATCCAGAGAACAGGGCAATTCAGTGTGGAGTGGCAGATTCTTCCTTTGAGACTGGTAGTAGAAAGATGGTTTTCCATCCAAACCTACAGCTTATTCATAGCTAATGTTATCTTACTTAGACACAGTGATTAATTACACACAATGATTAGATGCAGTAATTAAATCCATTAATTAAATATTGTTGCTTACCCACTTTTCATTAGTGAGTTTCATTCCTTCAAAATATCATTATAATTGAAATTATTTGTTTCACTTTAGTCATAAACAGTGAAATTCACCAAAGAGCTATGAATGTAAGTGCATCAGTTCCATTCCTAACTCCTCAAAGCTTTGTTTCTTATCTCTGTGTAGCATAAGAAATGCCTGAATTCATAAGGTGCTTCTTTGTTTGACTTTAATCCCCATTGGGAGGCTGACTGTGCCCAAAAGGTGGCTTGAAGTAAGAACATCTAGATTAGAGCCCAAAACCTCTGCAACAGAACACCTTCCCTCTCCTCATTTTGGTGGGCTTATTCAGATCACACCAAAACAATGAGCTGCAGTTCGAACATTCACATGGCATCTAGGTGAAGAGTAGAGGGAAGTAATGTTCATTAATATTAGTTTATAAGATAAGAAAAATTGGGAGGAAATTCCTCCCTCAGTCTCTAGGTATCCAAATTCCCAAGATTCATTAACTGCAGGATTTCCCTGTGCTGCAAAGTTGGACAGATCAGGACTGCAATGCCCTCTGGTAAGGACAGGTCAAATATGACACAAGATTCACTAGATCAATCAAGAGCTGCTATCAGGGCCTGTGGTAAGGATTGTCTTGATCTTTGTTCCTACATTTTCTTTAGTATTTTTCCACTGTCAGCATCCTATTGTGTGGGAGGATTTAAAGCCCTTGAAGCTGAAGGAGGAATCAAACCCAGTGCTCTCATCTCTAGGGCAAAAGCTGTTACATTCTAGGGATGAAAGTATTTTTGGTCTGTACCATTTGCACAAACCCTGTGTTAAGATCTTCAGACCTAACTCAAGAGACACTCCAGGGCAACAGTATCAGTCTTCTGAAGTCCTGAGTAAGATACCTAAGGACTCAAAAGAAAAGCACTCTTTAAACATCCCTATCCTTATTTTGTCTAGCTCTGACTATCAGAATGTGGGGATCCTGTCAATCTGTACCAAACTACCCCTTCAGGGAATCAGACTGTCTGGATGTGTTCTGGATAAGATGCCTCATTTTAAACTTCAAAGCACATCATTGGATATAACACAGATTTGAGATGCCTTGTTAATTAATATGGAGGTACCTATGTAACAGAGCATAGTGTCAATAAGAACTGGGAACACTCTTCTCTCCTAAAAATATTCTCGAAGAAAAAGGGAATTAATGAAACTGTCCCTGAATTTTTATCTCCTTAAAATTCTCCAAGCAAAGCACCTTAACCTTTCTTAGAGGTTCCTGTTCATAAGCAGAGATTTCCCAGCATTTTCCTAAAAGGCAAACTGTGATGCTTTTCCCTAAGCTGTGACACATGAATTTTAAAGTCACAATTCAATCTCCATCCAACAAACAAGGGTACTCCTGGCTGAAAGTTTGGTTACCTCTGTGCAGGAAGAAATATTTGGCCAGTTTCTTACTTCTTGTTTTGTATTTGTCAGACCACCAGAACTCAAGGGATAAATGAAGCTTTAAATTACACAACAGACTCACAAACTTTGCAAAACAGGGAATTCTCTTAATTCTGGAATGATTCCATATAATTATCATTATCTTTTGCCAGCAGGGTGCCAACTGTGAAATGAAAGCTGGGGTGTAATTACAATAGTCATGACAGGAGAAGAAGCAACAACTGAAGAAGCAATAACAGCAATGACAAAGGGTGTGAAAACTCCAGAGAAAAATGCAAATAGTAAGCAAACCAAAACCCCCCCACCACCTCAAAATATCTCCCTGCCTCCTCCCTCATCCTCCCCACAAAAAAAAAAATCCCCCACAACTCATCATCAGATATCTGGGGTCATATGAATAACTCAAAATAAAGATACATCACTGTGCAGCATGTCTACTGTACTGTGGCATATGTATAATCATGATCATGGCATTCTCTGGACCAACATGCTAAAAAATATAATTATGTCTAAATAAAGTTAATGGGCTGGAAAATGGCTCAACAGCTTAAAATATCTAATGACTTTGAGAGCAGCTTAATTATAACTACATTAATTCTAGGCTCATGAATGTACTCATTTATTGTAACAGTCATGAAAAAATATTTGAGTCCCAGTACAGAATTTTTGCTAGAAGAGCTTTTTAAAGTGATTTTCCTATTTCTTTCTAATCTACTTCCCTTTAAAAAATCCTATGCTCCAGCATCATAAAGGATCAGAAATTTCAGCTGGTTTAATCACATAGCAGGCACTGTAATATGGCAAGATGCCCACCTGTGCAGAGCTCAGGAATTAAAATAGTTTTAGGAAAAGCAACATGCCAATGCTGGTTCTCCAACAGTAGAGAAAAAGTGCAAGGGCAATAAAGGCTGTATCTTTCAAACACTTATCAGTGCTTTGCTGCCAAAACAGGAGGCAGTGTTCCACACAAATCTATCATCCAGGCTTCAGTGTTATTCAGTATTTTTACTAGGAGAAAAAAATAAACATAAATTAAATTTTCACGTGAAATAAAATTCAAAGAAAACTGAACAAATTAGGGAAATGGTTTGAGGAAAACAGAACTTAATTCAATAGGAAGCAATACAGATGCTAAACCTTTGACATTCAGCTCTGAGCTGGATGGAAACACTGCATTTTTTACTTGACATTAAATTTCGTAAAATGATTGGAGAAAGGAATAACAAGAACAGTCAGAATTTTGTGACCTGGAACTGGCTGTTTAGAGAAGTGCATGGAGGGCAGAAGAAAGCTAGGTGATTTTAACTTTAGGTATAGGGCTAATAAGTCCATCTCTTGTATGGGAAAAATTCAACCTAATGACTTTAAATTGTACTAGAAGAGTTCAGTCAGATATCATGAAAAGTGAAAAAAAAAACCTAATGGTGATGTCTGAGCAACAAGAGAGCCATGAGTAAAGCCCTCCTGGGCAGGCAGGTTCCAGTCCTCACTGATGAAAACTAAAGAACAAGCTTGGAGTATGTTCCTAGGGTCATCAGAGCCCTGGCTGGGCTTGACATTGGACCTCTCTCTTTTCATCAAGAGCCAGAAGCTGCTGTAAGTTTATCCTTATTTTGGGTTTTGTCTAGAAGAATGAAATACATCCTCCACAAAGGAGCTCTTGAGCAATGCCTTTTAACTTTTATGGTTCCCTGCTCAGTACCGGGGTGCCTTATTTACAGAAAGGGAGCTTCTTCTTTGCCTGTTCTGAGTTTCAAAAATAACTACTCAAAAAACAAACTAACTTTGAACAAAACAAACCAAACAGAAGAAAAAGACAAACCCATTATAATATAGAAGGAGGGAACAAGCTGATGGATTGTTCTTGTCAGCTCTTTGTGGAAAGGCATAAGCTTAAGACAGCTAAAGGACCAGAAAATGAATTGGCACTTCACATCCCAACATACTGTGAAGCCTCATGAGTGCTATTTTTATTCTTGTGATGTTGCCACTAAGACCATGCACATTGGAGACAAACATCCCCTTTCTCAGGCCTACATGTGTGCTGAGTCCTGGAGAAGGCACTGATAAAACAGCTGTGTGAGAGCAGTGGGTGGGTGCCCATCCTCTGGGTGTGCAGACCTTCTGAGGCATGACATGGCTCCTCTCTCCGGTACCAACACATGGCTTTCCATCCTTCAAAACCACCACTACATGGAATTTCACTTGTTCTTCCTTTCTGCATGCAGGTGAGGTGACTACAACAGGGTGACCAGAGCCAGCCTCTCCACTGTCACCAGTTTACTCGTAAACCTGGACCCGGAATGGAGGAACACACCAGCATTCAAAGCACAAACACTTATCCTGTTGTGAGCCACATCTTTCCTGCACGCCAGGGAGACCAAAACCCTTTTCAAGACACGAGAAGCACACTTGAAGTGAATACTTGACACCTGCCCACATGCTGACATCAGAGCTCACACACCACTCTGATGTAGTGCTGACATCAGTTTTAGATCAACATTTGAGAGACTGAATATAGCTTGTCAAACAAATATGAAAGCTAATAACTCTAAAGTAGGAAACCTTACTATTCAATATTTCATTTTTGCGTATTTTATGTATGGTGACAGCATTTAAGTTTAGGGTAATATGAATATTGTTGCCATGGAAATTTAGTTTGTGAAGTGCACCAATACGCTATGAATTAAGTGATACCAAGAAGCCATGGTTCAGAGATGAGAACTCTTCTGGAATTTCCAAAAATTATTAAATAAAAATTCAAGCGATCTCATTATGATTATTTCTTTGCTGTTCTTGTATCCACACCTGGAGAAGCTGCACCACAAGAGCCCTTCAGGTCAGGTAGCAACCACCCTAGAGCATGCCTGAAGTCCAGATCTGTGGGGGCTTTTGTTCAGCAGACATGGGACAAAGGAGGAAAAGATCCTTTCTTACACTGTTTATGTATCTTCATCTAGTAATGCAGTATTTTTGCATTAGTTTAATAACTGAAAATAAATTAAAACACAATAATAATGGTAAGTAACAATGGCTAATAATATTAATAATAGAAAAAAAGAAGTGATGCAAAATGCAATTGCTCATCACCCACTGACTGATGCCAGATCCCCTTTCCCAAACCAGATCAGCTCCCCTTTTGGGTAACTCCTCCCAGTTTATATACTAGGCATGACATTCTATGGTGTGGAATATCCCTTTGGTCAGTTTGGGTCACCTGTCCCAGTTATGCTCCCTCCCAGTTTGTTTTTCCTTTGTGCCTTCTCACTGGCAGAGCATGAGACAGGAAAAGAATTAAGGTAAACACGACTTAACAAAAAACCAAAACGTAAGTGTGTTATCAACACCATTCTTCTAAATCCAAAACACAGCACAGTCACAGCTACTAAAGAGGAATTATCCTAGCTGAAACCTGGATAACAGGTCACACCAAATCCAACTCCAGGCTGCCAACTTTAAGGGTCCAAACACATTGGCAGGGACTCCTTTCGGCTTTGTGCCAGGCCATGCACGATACAAAAAGCTTGTGTAAACAATTTACTGGGAACATTTTGTATTCAACTTCTAATTTGCATTGAGCTGTATTTAAGGGAAATTAATTTTTAATTAAACAAGCCATCATTTATATTTGTTTAAATAAAAATGCCGCAAATACATTGCACATATAAAAAAACTATACTGTGTTCTAAAGTGAAAAAATTATTAAATAAATTTAAACATAATTGCTAAAGAAATTAAATATCTGCATTTATCTAATCTACCTATTTATATAAGACCACCCTAACCAAGATTTTAGGTCAACCAATTCAGATCTCCTCGTATCACAAATTAAAATACTGCATTACTAGGGTAAGAAGTCCTCTTTTATTCAGGTTCTATTCAGTTTGATGAGAAATTATTGGAAAAGATAGGTAACTCACAGAGATGAGAGGTTTTTCTCTGAAGTTATGGGAGTTATACCTGACAAGGTTTAAATTTCAACCTTCTGCAAAACTTCAACAAAACTAAATATTCCCCATAAGTGGAACTAATGCCAGAATGATTCAAACTTCCAAACTCATCCTCACTGCCAAAGCAGTTTTCTGCCTTCCAGTACACATAACAAGCACTGGCTGGCATAACCATTACTTAAATAGCTTTGAACACAGAAATAAATAGAATGTTACCTGAAATAATAAACAAATAAATAATAAAGCATTATTTAAATCAAGCATATGCTATTTATTTAGTCTGCTTATATATATATCTGCAATGGAATATCACAGAGACAGTTGTAGAAAATGTCTGACTATGGGTATGCTCCAATTTCTCCCTCATAGAAAAAACCTATTTTTCCACCTGCCTTCACACCCTACTCCTGATTTACACCTCCCTGGCCAAGTGCATCTGCACCAGCACTGACCTGCTTGGTGAGGTGAACCCTTATCTGTGTGCCAGCAGCAGGGGCTGTGAGATGTGGCTGAGAGAGGGAGAAGGGACAGGCAGCTTAGGAATTTGAGAGGGTGAAAATTCTTACCATGATTTGGTCTGCTCAAGGTCTCACCACATGAAAGCATCATCTATCTCAGTGCAAGAACATACATGCAGGCACATGAGCCAGCTGGCACTGACATGTGTGCTGCAGGCACTGTGGCATTACAGGAAAACAGACCTGACTTTCAGAGTTAGTTATTACAGCCTTTTTAAAGGACTGGCTACTCATACTCCCAGCTTTGCACATTATAAAGTGCAACCATGATGAGTCTGCTCCAAAGCATCTTCTATCCTCTCTTTAAGCTGCTAAGAGACCTTGGCAAAGTGACTACCTTCATTTGTTTGTGTGGTTTTTTTTAAAAAATCAGTTCTAACTAAAAATGTGGGAGAAGTTCCGCTGAAAGCAGCAGGCTCTCAGGTACTGCCAAAAATCATCCCTCAGATGAAGTCAGAGAAGCTGTATTACATTTATATCTGGCTGGAGGCGTTCCCTCTTGGGAACCTTAACATTTAACTTCCATCACCATACTGTACACACTGGTAAAAGGCTTAATATTTTATTAACAGCATTTCACAAAGTATCTTACCACAGCATTACATGGAGCAGTCAGGTGCTTTACTCCATTAGCAGAACTACCTCTGGCACACAAGTGCTTGCTCACATACTTTGTGCCTGATTCTCACTGGCTGAGATGGAAACCCCTCTGAAGTGGGTAAGACAGGGAATCGTTCACCAAGTTATTAGCCTAAGATAAAGCATTTGTGTGATAACATGTCTCTTACTGAGGTCAAGAGGAGCCATATGAACACAAGAGTGCAGAATTTGACCCATCCTGTTCTCCATTTTCTTGGGAGACAGCAACAACTGGCATGCAATCACAGTAGAAGAAACAGTTGTATTACAGGACTGTACTTTTTCAATACCTTTGCTTTTTATTTGACTTCTTCAGTCTTTCTGAGGCTTTTCCTTTGTCAAAGTTCTCCAAAATAGAAGGTGTCTGAGAAGGAGGGTAGAAAGGACACTGCCTATTTAGAACACCTTCTCTTATAAATGCATGAATAAAGCACAAGTCACCTTTGTCAGTTGGAAGGTTCTGGCGAAGTGGTGCGATGTTTTTCATTATTTGGAGTGAATAAAGGCCCTTTTGATGAGGTGTCACCTGTCACTCTTCTTTAACCAGCAGGTAGCCATCCTGACAGCACTGTGACAGCTGAACCCAGAACCTTTTCTTTCATATAATCTCCAAAATTCAATATAAGCAATTCTCTGCTAAGATCTAAAATTCTTTCATCTCCTGTCATAAGCTATGCTTGAATTACAGTTCGTGAAAACTTGACACACAATTTTCAGCTATCCAGAAACACTCACTTTTCTGATTGCCATTTCCCTACATATGTACAAAATTTTTTTGAGGTTTTTGGGTTTTTCCTTTAGTTTGCTTTCCCACCCTCTGCAGCTTAACCTTTTCAGTAGTCCAAAGAAGGCTGGGTTTTCAATTATAGGACATTTCTATATAAATAAAGAAATATATCTCCATCCCAATAGCAAACTAACATTTAAGCTGTGAAACAGAAAAATGCAAGTGAGATCTTGGTTAGAGTTATGAAAATAGCATCATGTTATATTTATTGTTCCTGAACATTAAAAAAAATTAATTTAGTAAATTCACTTACAACCATTCTGACACTGGGATAAAAGATTATGCTGGATTTTTTTTTGTAACATTTGTACACCAAGAAGCTTTTTTTTTCAGCTCAAAACACTCTACTGTGTTGTGACACAGAGATGTACTACTATCTAAGTTCCCTGACACCATCACTTGCATTAGTGAACTTCCAGCCCACGTACAACAGGAGACACACTGTCACTTCACAACCTGACAGAAACCAGGGAAGCAGGAAAAAACCTCAACATCCTTGTTCTACAGCAAAGACATGTTTTTGTGTGATTAGACTACTCGTAAAAATTCAACTGTCTTTCACTGAGTTTTAATTGCTCGAGACTCAGCTTCATGTAATGTTAATCTTTTCCACTTAGAACTCACCTAAAGCTTATTATAGTTCATCCTTTGGCACAGGAACTGAAATTAGTTACCTAATTGTCTTTCTGCAAATTTGTATATTAAGCACGGACTGACGATTAGAACACTCAAAAACTGTCATTAATCCATTCTGCTGTACCAATCTGTATGCTTGGGAAACTTGCAGCTTTTCTAGCAATACATGCAAAGCTTAAAAAGCTCCCCTTAAAAGCACGGTAGAATTGACATTCTAGTTTGAAAAATCTGTGAGGCAGCTGATGAAATACCAAAGAAAGCTTGGATTGCACAAGTATTACACTTAGCAGAAAAATCCACTATAGTGCTTACTACATTCCTATTAGGTAACATTGAAAATGCTGGAGAAAAAAAAAAACAAAGATAAATCTAGGGATACATATGTATGATCGAGAAATAAAAAGATTTATTCATTAAATCAGAATTATTTTAATTCAAGTAAACACTAGCTCAGCCACAATAACCACATATATCTCATCTGTATAGAATAAATTCTATGGAAAAATTAAAGTTGTGATCAGTTGTGATGTGGTTTTACTGCTCTCCCACTTGCTTAGCTCATTAAGGATGGAAGGGCTTGATGTGAGCTGTGAAGGAAGCTAGACCAGGAACCAGATGGATAAATTTAAGCTTCTATTCTATGCACAAAGATCACAAATGCTATTGGAGTTTTTTGGTCCCAAGTCTGGCTATGCTCAGAACAGTTCCACAATCATGAGGTCAGTAGCAGCATAATTCTGTAGCTTAAGGATCCTGGTGACAACACTAGTTGCTAATGCAATTCCATGGACATGGTAAAGTTACTGAATTCACAAAAGATAAAAGTTTAAGGGTTATCTACAAATAATTTGACTGAAACATGTATTTTTTTAAACCTCTATTTGCAAAGTTGAACAAACTGTTTGCCTTCCTTGAAATTTTAAGCCTCATGGAGAAATTAGGTTTCCAGTTTGGATTGGTTTAAATATTGCACAAACTCTCATCGAAGCATTTTGACTGCATTTCATAGGCACTCCACTATCATGCTTGGATTACTCTTCTACATTTGTATATTTTTTGAAGATCATGCAGGAATTAAATACAATGTGTTTTACATAAAACCAATATATAATTGTATTAGCCATGACAAATATGCTCCAAATTATACCACCTGATCCTACAAAATGCTCAATTATGTAGGAACCCAGTTAGATTTATCCTTGTTTATTTTATGCAATTATGCTTATTGTAATTCTCTTAATCTTTAAAATATTAATTTATGAGTTGGCACAGTTTTAATGGAATTTTTACAACAATTCAGGAAAAGTCTTTTATTTTAGCTTTCTGTAAATATACATGCTTTGATTGTCACAAAATTTGCTTAATAGTTTATAATCTGTGGCCAAATGGATGGATGATGTTCAGAATTTTTTTCTTGTAATATATTCTTTGTTCAGAAAATCACCACTTAAAATCCAATTTCCACAGCATTTAACAACAGCTTTACCGTAAAAAAATATTCTGCTTCAGAGACATTGAAAATTTGCTAAATCTAAATAAATTATCTCTAACTCCCGGGAAAATATAATGCTTGCAGATGAACAACAGCAATGTTATTTTGTTCTATAACATTTGTAAATACACCCACTTTTTAAATAGAGAATTACAGATTATTTTATACTACAAGTAATCTAGTTTTACTTCTGCCCCACTGCTAATAAGGGTTGATGGCACATACATATGGGACAACGTTACAGCTAAGATAGTCATGATCAACGTCCCCAGGCAGAAATCAAGACAAGAAATCTGAGCCTGATTCATTTTCACTCATCCAGGCACTCTTGCCAAGCACTCCGCCTTGTAACAATCATCACTCAGTGCAGCAAAGTTAATCTAAAAAGGAGGTATTTTTATCACTAAATACACCATTGTGATTAATTTATCTAACACATCATTATTAACAAAGTTTTACGTTTTATGTGCCTTGCTTGCAAACACTGGAACTTGTTTTCATTGAAGGTTATAATAATATAATCCAACAGTAAATAAAATAAAACATTCTTTAAATATTTAGCTTTCCAAAATAATCACTTTTTTCCCTTTGAAACTGCTTAGTGTATGACATCTACATACATACATACTGATTCTTCCCTAGACATACAGTGAAATTACCGTGCAACTTCTTCTTGCCTCTGTCTTTTTTTTCAGCCAGTATCAGGACCTTCATGTATTATATCTGAAATTTCCTCATAAACATTTCAGGACGTAAATTAAGGTCCCTTGGATGTTACATATGTATAACAACAGTGTAAAACTCAATTACCATGTCATTCTGAGCGATAAGGAATGCTTTATTTTCTCATTTTGAAAGTAACACCTTGGGATTGAAGTGATCAGGTGGCTTCCTCCTGATTTGGACTTCTTTTTCAAAATATTATAGGATATGTAGAATAAATATTCAAATCTTGGACACTACACAGGTCTATATTTATACAACAGCTTGAACAAAACTTGCAATTTAACATAACAAAATGTGTACTTCTCTTAGATCATAGCCAATATACTATAGTGACAGTTTTTTAAATGGAAAATCTGCAGCATGTCCAAAAGTGAAGCATAATTATTTTGCTACCTTTTTTGAAAGAAGGTAATGAAACATTTCACATGCTTACTTTATAAAACAGAATACTGTTGTACAAACCTAGGAATCATATATTACGATGTTCAAGCAAGCAAACACTACAAAATTCAGACTATTGATATACGCTGAAAATTGACAGCAATTTTGTGTCCTCTCACTGCTATTAAATGTTCAATTCATCCAAGTTTTTAAGATAGTCTTTATCTGGATTCTTATTATTATGTTACTCAAAGAATGATCTGTCCTTTGCTAAAGCTTTCCATACACCTGTAGCAGAACTAACCCCATCAAGCGCAGCATTATTTTATTTATCACGCTCCATTGCATTTAGTCTATATGAAATTATGTTAAAAAGTGATAGGTTCTGAATTCACCTAATATGGCTTTCTGCTGAAAATTATTTAAGAGCAGTCCAATGTTTCTTGCTAGACAAGTTATTGAAATAAAGGCAATTTCATAGCACAGCCATCTAACTCTTCAGCAATGTGTGCTTATTTTTCAGTCTTCAGCTGTTTGAGACTGCTGTCCAAACCCATGAGCATGTTGTGGTAATATGAGCAACATGAAGCTTGAGCCAACCAAAAAAAAAGATACTTTGGTTGAAGTATTGTTAATTAGGCAACAAAAGTCATTTATTTGACTCAGAGTGTTATAATGGCCTGCACACTCTCTTCTGAAAACAAAGTCAGGATGAATGTAGGTTCCTTCAAAGACTACATGCCCCATAACTTCCAGGAAAAGAAACTTAGCAGAGAAATGTAATTTCTTTAGTTCTAGCTTTTTTTTTTTTTTTACATTAAAGTAGTAAAAATGAGATGGAGATAAATATCATCAAATTATCAAGACTATCTT
The DNA here is from genome assembly GCA_013398615.1 of Brachypodius melanocephalos. Classification (NCBI taxonomy): domain Eukaryota; kingdom Metazoa; phylum Chordata; class Aves; order Passeriformes; family Pycnonotidae; genus Brachypodius; species Brachypodius melanocephalos. The sequence goes on from VZSR01003803.1 coordinate 52,137,006, forward strand.
CTGCTGAGAATTGCACATGAGAAACGCTGAAAATATTGCACGATGTGACCATAGATTTGGCACAGTGCTTTCTACACCATTCCCAGGGAACAGTTCAGTTCCATAATATCCCAAGGGAATATGCCACTTTTTAGATAAATTGATGCAAATTCTACTAAAATTTATTTTGGTTTTAGCGATAACTCTGCCTTTTTTTTTTTCATTCTACACAACAAAGGGATAAATAAATATGATGGAGGTTAACAGATGGCTGATAACTACTGGAGTTTCTATCTCAACAATACTTAATTAGTTGAAAAACATTAAGATTATGGTAGAAGTTTAGCTTACAACTATCCAGACATGAATCTACATTTGGCCATATGGTAAATTTAACACATGGAGGGTGGAGGAATGATTATTTATACCATCCAGCTAAAAATGTCTGATTTGTAGTTTCTCTAAGCAGCCTACATAGCTCAGATGCTCTGAATCACCCTCTCGAAGAGCCAAATTCTCTCCATTGACTGCCTTGAGAGTCTTGTCTCAGATGTTTGGTAGTTCAATCAGATTATGCAAATCTCCCCATTCTCCTCCTCCATCTGTCCCCCACACACATCTACACATATAGCTCACCCCTAAGAGCCTTTAGAGAGGATGCAGTGATGGAGAACAGCAGATTAATGCTGCACAGAGCCCACAGGACGCCTCAGTGTTTACTGCTTCATCTACCTGTCATTGCTACTGAAAGACACATCACAGTTTAATAACTGACGGGAAGTTCACTCAGAGACATGAAATGAATAAAGACAACGTTTGGAGCAGAATACTTAAGGTATCCTTCACTTCTGCTTTTTTACTCCTGTCCATGAAAGTCTAGGACACAGAGCTGAATACCATAAGGGTGAGAGTTACAATACTGGAGTACGTAAAACAATCTTTAAAACGCTTTCTGAGAGAAAGAGGTATACATAATTTAAGCAAGCAATTTACAGAATTAGAAAATTTCCTCTACAAAAGAGAGCACTAATCTCAAATTAATTTGAGAGTGTGCATTTTGGTATTTTTTATTGCCCCATTTCAATGCCCAACATTTGAAAAAGCTCTTGTCTTCAAAGTCCTACAAACCAAGATCTAGCATTTAAAACCTTGCCAAGTATGACAACATGTGTGATTGCCAAATAATTCTCTCTAATAATGTGCCTCTTTACAGCCTATCTTTGTAAATAAATCACACTACAAACCTGCATCATCCCAACGTTATTGCTGAGTTCCCAAAGAATGCAAGTCATTGACATCCTCACATACTCTTTAAATACCAGTTTCCAGAGGAAACCAGTATTTCAAGCACATCAGTGAATGAGATTGGAAATACCCAGTTGGAAAATGTTTGTTAGACCTGTTATACTTCTAAATGTAGAATAAATCACACATTATAACATGATGTTTCTAATTTCAGTGAACAACACTTTCTTCTCTTAGTAAGTAGAAGCTGGAAAGACAGGCACTACCTGTCAAACCACATAGTTATTCCTGGAGAGGCTGAAACGCAGCAAAAACTTCAAATATATGTATGAATAAAAAATAAACTGGAAGCCACTTACATTTCTCTCTTTTCTCACCCTGCTGCACAGCCTGGCTGCAGTAATGACACCTGCCTCTGCCTGCACCCATCAGAAGGAAGCAATGTGCTAAGGGACACAGCAAATGAGGGCAATCAGCACCCTCAGGTGGGATGTCATTAGGGGTCAAATTACTGAAAGCACCTACCCTGAAATCCGACTTGCCTAAGATTCTGATTCAGGCTAAAATAAGATTTGGGACTTGCTCATGAAGATAGTCTCTGCAAGTGGTAATACATTTTCTACCTGAATATGTTTTCTGTCAGGAAAGACAGTATCAGTTAATCAAACTCCCCTGCAGAAACACACTGACTGCCACAGCAATGCAAGCTGAAAAGTCAGCCATGAATTTCCTTCAAAGGAAAAATATTGGCTGTTGTACAGCATTGTAGCCAATCTTTTTCTCTGTGATGTTATCAAAAGACACAGGCACAAACTGAAATACAGGAAATTTCACTTTAATTAAAAAAAAAATTCTTCACTATGGCTATGTTTGCTGCTAGTGGACCATGTTGTCCAGAGACACTGTGGGGTCTCCATGTGTAGAGATATTTAAGGCACAACTGGAGACAGTGCTGGCAACCTGCTGTATCTGACCCTGTGCTGAGTGGGAGATAACACCAGATGATCCTCTGAGATTCCTTCCAGAGTCAACCATGCTGTGATTCCTCTCACCTACTGCTACCATATAGCCTAAGAAGAGGCAAAAAATGCCCTAGTGAAAACTAATACGTTAGTGGATGCTGGAATGAAAATAAATAAATGAGAAATGTAGTTTTATTAGAGATATTAGAAGAGAAATGGTTTGTTTACATTCAGAATAAATTCCTATTACTGGTGGTAATACTTATGAGGAGATCTGTGTTTTCATTGTACCACACAGTCTGGTCTACTTTGCAGTGGGATTTTCTTCATTTTACCTCAGATTACATCGTCCAGGAAGCCAATGAACATACCTACTTTCAATCCCTCCTCTCTTTCCAGATACCATGCATTGATTAGATAAAATATTACATTCAATACAGCACTGGAGGACAAGAAGGAAAGCTATAATTTAATTAAATGATTGATTCAGCATTTTAACTGACATATTACTGTTCCGTCACACTTGTGATTTGAAAAAAATCAGTCTATCCATCATTCATGTCTCTGTGGCTGGGCTTAAAAAAGAGAAGTTGTTAAACATACTTATATTATTGTAACTACTTCAGTAAGTATAGAGGACATTGTAAAAGGAGAGTGATCTTTGTGAGAAATCTTTGCAAAAAAAATCTTTCCATAGACTAATCTTGGAATATCCTGATAATCCATTTTAACTAATCACTTGCTTTTCTTCTTGAAATTCTAGATGTGAGATGGGTTTGGAAAAACTATCTCTTGATTCAAAACATATTCCTATTAACAGTGAAATCATCAAAAGAGATACAGGTATTTATTTATGGTTGAGGTACAGCATGATACCATGGATACCCATGCTCAGAATACAGAGGAGGAATTAATATATGCTTTTCTTTGTATGTTATTGGGAAAACTTTTTATTCTCTGTTGGTCATTTGGGAAATCACTGTCATTTTAATATCTGTCATGAGTTACACCTGATTTGAGAACTCAAAGACTTTGTTGTTCTCATATATGGGGTTTTAATTGAGCAAAATGAAGTTAAAGGGATAAGGTCATTAGAAAATACATGGTTTTCAAATAGCAGTAACATCAGCAGCAACAATCTTGAGGGTTTTATTTAAATGAAACTGAAAGTAGGAAGCAACTCTAGAAGAGAAGATTTTAGGAAATATGGAGTGGTATATATTGGGAAAAAGTATGGGAAACAGATGTGCTAAAGAAAGCTCACAAATGATTTTTTTCACACATGCCTTTTTGTTTTTCCTGCAAATCGTAAAATTCAGTCATAAATACTTGAATTAAACTTTTCTCCTGCTAATCTGAAATTACAAGTAATCTATTTGTATAACCTGAAGAAGAAATACCAACAAATGGAAAAAAGTAATCAAAGATTCTATTGATTAAAATTTGTGCTAGATGTAGCCAATATGGTTTTCCTCTAATGCTGTTCTTTTACTGTAAAGTACTAAATCCTAAATACTTCAACTTATATGCCTTGGTAACAAAAAAGCCACTTAACACTGCACTATCCAGAGAGTATGTTACAGAGAGCCACTGGCAAAAAAAAGCCCCTTGATAAGTAGCTAAATGGGAACAGGCTGACAGTATTTCGATTTGTAGCAGGACTGCTTTCCCCTTATCTACTGGGTTATTAAAATCCACATGGTGATGTATTGAAATAACCTTTAAAAGAAGAAGGTGACCTTGTGCCTGGAAAAATTTGACCTACCCACGCTGTTTCAGCAGAGTGCACAAAATATCTAGTGACACAGAAGTGAGGACAGAACAGAGCTTCAAATCCCTTTCCATTCTTTTTCCATTCTGCATATCTGCCTGGCCTCTCTATTGAGCACGGCCAGGGTCATTCAGCACACTGTCACACATGAGAAAGCACTTGGCTCACTCAGGCAAAAACGTGAATTTCCCAGTCTGAAGCATGTAGGTATGTTGCTCTGATCTTTTCAGTCTTCTGATATTTTTGCATTCTTTAGAGGAGTTTCTCACAGATTTCATGTAAACAGAGTGATGTTTTTGCAACCGTTCCTTTTTGTTATCATTCCTTTCTCTAAGGAGGAGACAAATGATGGACTTCTAGTTTTGCCAGTGTGGTTGGAGATGTGGCAACCTCATCCACCAATCCATGGTCACTGTCAGAAATCTATATAATCCCAAGCAGAAAATAAAACTTCGCTCTTCTTGTCTCTGAACTCGACTTGAGTGTGTCTTGCTCATTTTGTGTCCTATAGCAACATCGGTACAGATCAAGTATGGAACAGAGAACAAAAATCCCAGTTCACTCCAGAAAACTCAATACTCGAACTAAGTAGAACAAAGGTTTAGCTGCCATGCTCAGCCCTGGGATTTCTTCCTGTGGCTGATGAAGGTCAGGATTTCTCCAGCCTCTCTATGGATGCAGAATAGAGAAAACCTGACATCTTGCTGGTGGCAAGGAAGAGAAGGATATTTCAGTAAAAGACATAGAGAAGGTTAAAAATAATCTAAACACCTCCTCCATTATCTAAGTTACTAAATCTGTAAAAGGTAGAGTTCAAAGAATGAGCAAAGCACTTTGATGACTTTGTGAAGTTTTTTTCAGACCAGTATAACATTTCCTTTCCATTAAGTAGAATCGCATCCACTGTCTAATGAATTCTCCCAGAATTAGAACACAGCAAGACAAAATGTTTGCCAATTCTCCCCATCTAGAAATCTGAATAGATTGGTGCTGATTAAAATGACGTCATACAGTTTGAAAATATCCTCTGCCCACCAGAATATTTAAAAAATACATTTTTCACATACAGATTTTCTAAAATTGATACAAAATACTTCACTTTCTGGATGAGTTGGAAACAGCTAGTCTAAATTGACTAGTTCAGACTAGATTTCACCTAGTTTTAAACAACTACCCCATTCTCACTGTCACTCTGGATAGTGCAATTTAGAGCTGTGACTAGCTAGCTAAAGCCTAAGAAAGATGTAATAAAAATCCTCATTTAATTTTAACAGAGAAAAGTCATAAGTCTTTTGAGATAGTATAATTAATACACAATTGAATACTGTTCAAACAACTCTAATGGAATCCACATGAAGCTTTTTCAATAAAAGATACCCATTTACAGGGAAAGTATTTTCTATAAAAGAAACATTAAGCTATTACAGACCATCCAAAGAGGGCCATGAGGAGGGTGAAGGCGCTGGAGGGGAAATCTTACATGGAGCTGCTGAGGACACATGGTTTTTTCAGGCTGGAGAAGAGAAGACTGAGGGAAGACCTAATTGCAGTTTCCAACAAACTCATGAGGGGAAGAGGAGGGGCAGGTTCTGATCTCTCTCTGTGGTGAACAGTGATAGGACCTGAAGGAACAGCCTGAAGCTGAGTCAGGGGAAGTTTAGGCTGGACATAAGAAAAGGTTTTTTCACCCAGAAGGTTTTCAGGCACTGGAACTCCCAGAGAAGCGGTCACAGCACCAGCGTGACAGGGCTCAAGAAGCATTTGGATAACACTCTCAGGTACATGGTGTGACTCTTGGGGCAGAAGTTGGACTTGACAATCCAGATGGGTCCCTTCCAGCCAAGCATATCCTTTGATTCTGATTCTGTGACTAAATGCACACCCCATTTCCAGACATTCACACAGCCTGTCTTTAGTTTCTTCACTCACAAACCACCACAGTCTTAGTTGGTCTTAGCTGTCCCCGTGAGTCACAGGTGGTTATCACCCCACCACTTCTACATGTAGACAAAAAGGCATTACTTTTCACTGCTCTCACAGATCCCTGAAGAACCACATCACCTCTTTTATGCTTACTGGTATGAGCATCTGTGTGGGAAGGTGCTCTTCTAAAAGCAACACCTCAACATCAGACCAGGACACAGTATTCTCCAAGGATAGATTAAGCCCCAGCATACACTTGACATAAAACAATGTGAACAAAGCACTACTATTCAAGTGTTTCAATGACTGCACCCCATTAAACTAAATAAAATGCCAGCTATGAGACAGCTAAAGAAAAAAAAGATAATAATGAAACTAAATCAAAGAGTTGATTTCACTAAAATAAGATTTGACAAAATTAAAACACTTCCTGTGAATATGTGACTCTGTGATCAAAGCATGCTTTTTCTTCTATAACTCACCAATGCAGTGATTGTGACTGACCTTGAGTATTACTAATTCAGCATCCAAGTTGAGAACACTGCAAAAAAATGGTTTCTGTGTTAAGACACTCTGGCCACAATGGGTCCTTGAAATGGTCAGGCCAATGTGTTGAGTTCATCAACTGAATGACTGATCCCAAGGAATCATAGTGAACACCCTTCAGAAAGTGCATTTTATCATGGGCTGTGTTGACTCTAAAGTTTGAAGAATAGTTGAAATACTGATATTTCAGGTTAGGTAAGTGGCATTTGTCTGGATCATGCTTCTTTATAACAGTCAAAGGAACAGACATAGATTTATTTTTATCTTGTTACACATTCATCTGGTATTTTGATTTAAACAATGGAATGCATTGAAAGCTCTCATTTAAAAAAGAAAAAAAAAAAAGAAAAGAAGTGAGCAATTATTTTAGGCTAAATAGAACACAACTGAAATTCCACATGTCTGGTAAGTTAAATACCTGGTCCCTATACAAATTTTGACTTAAATCTTTAGGGTTTCTTTAAAGCAGAAAGAGAAACTCTACTAGGCAGGAAACAGTGATTTGAAAGAGGAAGATGACTGAAGAATCTTCTACTTCATGGATCCATAGCTGAAGGTCTCCTCAAGATGGAAGAGAATGAGAAAACATTGTCTAAAAGTTAGGTGAAGCAATAGATGCCAGACAGTACTTCTGCTGACTTGGGGACAGGGGAGAGTTTTTTCGCCCTGAATATACACGAATAGACAACTTTTGTTCTGTTTTCCATCATCTGGACTGTATTTTAAAGTGTGATTTGCCTCTATTTGCTATTCAGAAGAAAAAATATCTAAATGGAAGTGCATATCATGCCAAGGTGATATATTGCTTATCAGTTCTTATTCATTGCTCCTGATTGAATTTGAGACAGAAAACTTATTGATGGGATAAAAATATCTTTCCTGCCACTCACACAGGAGATGACAGAAAGAAAGTGATATTGAACACTGACATACACCATAAGTACAAGTATTAAATATGGCTATATGGTGTTTGAGTGATTAGTATTACCTGGTCAGCTGCTTCTTGCTATGTTGAGTTTTGGCTTAGAGAAAATAAAATAACCTTCAATGTTATTTGGCATCTGGAAAAATAAAAGCACAGGCACTTGGGTCACTACAACCCCATGCAGTGCTATAGACTTGTGGAAGAGCATCTGGAAAGCTGCCCGACAGAACAGGACCTGGAAGCTGACAGTGGCTGAACATGACCCAGTGTGTGTCCAGGTGGCTGAGAAGGCCAAAGACATCCTGGCCTCTATCAACAACAGTGTGGGCAGCAGGAGCAGGGTTATGATTGTGACACTGTACTCAGCACTGGTGAGGCCAGACCTCAAATCCTGTGTCCTGTTCTGGGCCCCTCACTGCAAGAAAGACATTAAGGTGCTGTTCAGAGAAGGGCGATGGAGCTGTGGAAGAGTCTGCAGCCTAGCTCTTATGAGGAGCAGCTGAGGGCTGTTTAGCCTGGAAATAAGTAGGCTTATTGCTCTCTACAGTTACTTGAAAGGAGGCTTTAGCCAGGTAGGAGGTGATCTCTTTTCTTGAGTAACAAGCTACAGGACAGGAGGAAGTGGTCTAAAGTTGTGCCACTGATGGCTGCAATTAGGAAGGTTGTCCAACACCCTAACTGGATATTAAGAAAAATTTTCTTCCCTGAAAGTGTTGTTAAGCACTGGAGCAGGCTGCCCAGGGAAGTGGTTGAGTCACCATCCCTGGAGGTATTTAAAAGACACGTGGATGTGGCACTTGGGGCCATGGTTTAATGGTGGACTTGGCAGTGCTGGGTAAATGGCTGGATTTGATCTTAGATGTCTTTTCCAACCTGAATGACTCTATGATCCCGTGAACACTATGCTGGAAGTCTGTGCATTCTCTTTCTAAAATCAATTCAGACACACAGACTGATGTGGAAAATTCTCCAGACAAACACCCAAAAGATATTAAAAACCCCACAAAAACAATCAAAAAACCTACTGAAAAAATAGCAGAAAAAAAAAGGAGTGAAAGATAACTACATCCTAGAGAAAAATCTATGAAATACATCCAAGGATTTCATTATAGGGAAGACACATAACAGCTGTAGAGCACTTTAAGCCTATATTTAACATACACATAGGCAACACCAACACTCTGATGCTCATCTCATCACAGAAAAGCACTATATTCAGAATGAAAAGGCATTCAGTTCTGCCTCCATGGTAGCAGGTGGTAATTATTATGGAGACTGATGCTTCTGTGCTCCCAGATTTTCTTGCTATACTGATTTTGATTTTTGTAGGCAGAACATTTCACCTGTGGCAAGCATCAAGTCCATAGGGAAACAGAGAAATGAAGGCATAGCCAGAAGCCTAAATGCTTCTGGCTATGCTTTCCCTTCTGTTTTTCCCCATGGACTGAACATAATTCCCCATGGACTGAAAGTAATTCCCTATGAACTGAAAGTAATACTCTATTTCCCTGTTACTGAAGGTAATACCTGGTAATACCAAACTGACCTCAGGGTAACTAAGAAAACAAAGAATAAGCAGATATAAAGAAGAAAAATAAACAAAGAGCAAGAGATGACAGTAAATGTATGACAGAAGACCCATGGAAAATGAGAACAAAGGAAAAACTGGTGTTGCTGTGGTCCTAATGAGAGCACAATAATGGGATTTTGAGGGAGAGTCTACATTCCCCAGGATAAGAACAGGGATAAATTTCCCCCAGTCTTTTTGAGGGGTATCAAATTTTTTGTTTGTCTTGTTTGACTTTTTCTCCTAAAACTCCTGTCCTTTTTGTCTTGTCAGCAATTCTATGGCTTATACAACTTTATGGAACTTTTTTCTCAGCAAAGAGGAAAAAATATGTTATGCAGAATCTCCTCTAAACCACAAGCAAAGACTTCTGTGAAACTTGACATATTGCACTTACAAAATTCCAGGTATTTCTCTTAATTTATCTTTCAATGCTATCATTATTGAACTTGTGAAAAACTGAAAAATATTTTTTTATAGCAATAACAGAATAAATTTTGAAGGTTGTCCTTCCTGATTCCCTCCTTTACTCTCTTGTTTGGTTAAAGAGGTGGAAGATAACACAAGTGATAAAGACTGAATAGCTGAATGAATTTGCTGCATAGATACAGGGAATCTAATTTCAATACAAAGAATGAAAATAATTTTGATATACATTATTCATGCTAGCAAAAAAGAAATAAAAAAGCAATTTCTAGTTTTCAAATCCTTCCTTTGAATACTGTGTTCTTTCATGGGAAGTATTTGATTTGCAAATGAATGTAAATCTAGATAGCAAGATTACACTCACTTTTGCCACTTTCAAAAAACCCCACATTTTTTACAACACTCACTACTTTCTGTTTCACTATTAGTACTTGTCAAATATTTCATTCATGTGCTGACATTTTTAAATTTGCTTGATTTTAGTTTGCTAATACGTGCTTTCTTTAACAAATTCAGAGATTTATGACTTCTTTCCCATGCTGAGATACTTTTAAAAATTATTTCATCTCAGTGTTCCCATTGACACACTGTATCTTTTACTAACAATTCCTCAGCTATAGAAAGTTATCCAGGACATCAAGGTCATTTTTGTTTGCAAAGCTGCTTTCTAGGCAGTCAACCCTCAGCAAGTAGCCCCCTGCTAAATGTGTTTATTCCACCTCAGGTACAGAATTTTGCTTTTCCTTGTACTAAACTTCTTTTAAGGTTCCTGTTATCCTATTTCCACCACTGTATAAAATCCATTTGATTTTAGTTTCCTGGTAGAGATACAGCCTCAGTGCTTAGGAGGGACATGTGCTTTGTTTTCATAGGGTACTGATTCTGGCACCTATTTATAAGTTATTCTACCCTGACAGTACACAAATGTTTTGACTCAAAGCCAGATCCCCAGATTTATTTCAAACCTTTAAATATTTAATGATGAATTTAAAAATATAATTTCTTAACGTTAGGTATCATTTGATATTCTACATCACACGCACAAAGGCAAAACTGGGAGCAACCCAGTCTTGCACAACATAGAAGAAAATTGGTAATTGGGTGAGGTGTTTTTCTCCCAGTGAAAAATGAAATTCCCTTTCCTAATAAATATAAACCTCAATACATTAAAGAAATACAAACACCAAAGCCAGTGACTGAAGGAGTACCCTGCTTTTCTGTTACTACCTGGAAACTCCAATCATGCTGTGTAAAACCTCTCCTGGTGGAGCTGCTATTTCACTTAAAAATGCAGCTCCTGGAATCAAGAACATGGATGTTCCCAGGCTGCCATTTTAAAATTAAGTTTCTAAATCTCACAGTTGCAGGAAGACAGCTGAAAATAACAGTGATTACAGAAATTCTATGTAATATCCCCTCTCATCTGATAGGTACCTGGCACAATTACATTTGGTGTTGGCAGTTCACATTAAACAAATTAGTCAATGCTTATGCCATCAAGAGGAAAGGCACTTTGGTGACAATCCTATGTGGATTCATTAATCAGCTAGTTTGGCATTCAAAGAATTTTGGCAGATATCCTATGCCATACATCTTAGAAGATATCCACAGCACTAAACTCATTAGGATTCTCCTCTATGCCATCACACCATGTGAATTTTATGTGTCTACTGCATGAGAGCATCTGAATTTGGGGGTTGCTTTTAAAACAGCATGACACCTCCTCCAGCCTAATAACCTGAGGTTTTTCTGGCATTGAACTGTTAGTGTAGAGAGCTTTGCAGATTTCTTACAGTACTGGCACGTAGCAGATGTCCAAACTAACACACTGACATAAACACTGCAAAAACATTAGAGATTTATTTACTTTTACACATACCCTGTTCATATTAAACCTGGTGCAAGGCTAAATGTATCTGTTTTAGTGGGTTTGTTTTACCTTTAGATTATAAGATCACATCATTCGCAATAGTGAATGAAAGAACAGGCAATATTTTAAAGAGTAGGGGAAAAAACCCTAAAATGACATCAAACTCTGGTCTAGTCAAAATCTACTCTATCACCATCTCAAAAGTTTATCATTTATATGAGGAAAGTCACTTCGACTGTTCAATTTCTAGTTTTATATTAAAACAAAATGCTATCCAAAACTCTCTTAAAATGGATTTTTCAGTAAAACTTACAGCTAAGTAATTGTGAAAAAAAACCCTTTTGTTTTTCTCTTGGTCAAGACAGTTCAGCAATGTTCATTTCATATGTTACTATTCTAGAAATGTGATTGTGACAAATATATATCACACTAATACTCTTTTAAAGTAGTTCTTTCAATTCTAATTTTCTAGTTGCAAAATTTCTGTAAGTTTGATACTGAATATCTTAAAATCCTCCAAGGCCGTAAAGGAAAGTAATATCCTATAGACAGAATGGCTTAATAAAAAGGCCTTGAAATTAATGACACTTCAATGAATTACAAAAGTATTTTAGGTTACATAAAAGAAGTCTCTTCAGTTTCTCAAGACTTTACATAGTTGGAAAAGTAGCCTCTACCTGAGTTAAGAGGTGAGAAGAAATTGAATAAATAAATTAAAATCAGTTAAATACATTTTCAAAGAGCATGCATAAATCTCCTTAAGAGATTTAACTGTCATTATGAATTTTCTATTAAGTTCTGACTATTACAGGTACTAGCTTTTCCTGCGGTTTCAAAAGTGGTTTGTGCCTGCTATAGTTAATGGTTTTAAACTGAAGTTTATATTAAAATGAAGCAGATTTGCACTTGCAGCCTGTCATTCATGACAGTATTTGTGTGATGATTACTTTCCAGAATGTCTAAAAGGTTTCATTCCGACCATCACGGAGAAGAGTGTACATCTCTCTGAGCAATATTTCAGTCTCACATTCAGTTATTACAGTTGTCCAGAAATTCCACAGAGGTAAAACCTCCAGAGAGAAATTTCTGCCATGCCCTGCCGGTCTTTATTGAAGGAACATCATGAGAATACATTTTACAATATTTCAGCTCTTCTGCTCCAAGTTCTGATTAAAGTGAAAAAAAAAAAAACCAAAACCAAAAGTATATGATAACAAAACTGCTTGAAAGAAAAATACTGAGAGATTTTTAGGGAAAGCTGGTCAGATTTCAGCAAAGCACAAAAATTTCAGATAATTCCTGAATTATTTGAACTGATGCTTATGAAAAGTTGCAGAAACTTTTAAAATTGTTTGATAGGTGTGTATATGGTACTATTTTATGTCTTTTTATGTTTGAATCCTGAACAGTAAAACAACTACATATTTTCTTTCTCTGTTTATTTTTTGATCTTGGTCTAGCATCTGTACTAGTTCTCTATGTTCTCAGTACTTCCTAAATGCAAGTTTCCTGTGGATACCCTGAAATCCAGTCATAGTTCTTGATTTTTCTGTCTGGGGGTTCTACCTTATATCACTGATTTTTTTGGATCTGCCTTTTCAAACATAGAAATTACTGTCCATTTTTTCTACTCTGTCAACATCTGCATCACAAAACGATTTTCTACTCTTTAAATATTTTTATTATTTTCCCAGACTGCTTCTCAGCTTTTTGATTCTGCCTCCTTTATTGTATATTATTGTCTAGCTGAATGTCACTTGACCCTTGTCACTCATATGCAGAGGCCACCCTGATCTTCCAAGCAAGACGTATTCTCTAGGTGTTATACTTGTGGTTTCACAGGTGAACCTCAGCCTCTCAACTCCTTTCTGCTTCTCGACAAGGAATGAAGAGGCTGGCAAGAACATTTGCCCTTGCCACATGGAGAAGGGCATTCTGGCCACAGCCAGACAATATGGGAGTGCAAAGAAAAAATGTGTAGGTGGAGAAAGGAAATATTCATGGATTGAAAAGACATTAGGATGAAGTGAAAAAAGCTTGGAGGCAGAGGACAAAGAGAAAATGAGTAAAAAAGGAATGGGGGTGAGGGAGGAGAGGAAAAGGAGAAGAGCTAGAAAGAAGAAAAGGAAAAGATCACAGAAGACAGAGACAACTAGGATGTGTCTGGAGAAAGCTGCAGAAATAGGAGATGATTCTGAGGGGAAAGAGTAAAGGTGTAACAGATTTTGCTTCTGACCTGTGACAAAAACCAGAAGTACTGTCTAATTTTAGCAGAGCAGGATGAGCTGCCACAGTGTCTGAGCCCTTGTGTGTTGTTGTGGTGTGAATGCCAGTGGCCAATGCTATCACGTGAACCTGTGATACAGGGACCCTGTACACCAAGGACCTGAAAATCAATTCCTGCACAGCGGGGAGACCTCCAGGGGAATAAAAGGATAAATTCTGTATCCTGCTTGGCTTTTGAACATGCTGCCTGTTTATTTCAGTTTATGGATCAACTAAAGTTTATCTTGTTTGCATATTATATACCAGTGATTGCTGGCAGCAACAACCATTGCACAATTAAAAAATACAGAAAAAAACATTACCATTTCTAACAGGATAGATATTCAGCCATAAAAAAAAAAAAAGAGTAAATAGGAAATGGCAATAATTTTTACCTCTTTCTCAACTCCTCCTCACTCTCTTGGAGTTCCTCAAGAGAGCCAACATTGAATTGATTCTCTTAAAACGTTTTAAGGGAAAGATGTTTTCACAAGTAGATATTTATACTGCTGAATGTGAATAAATTGCTCTATAAAGAAAAATGTGTATTTTAATATAAAAATTGTTTTGAACGAGAAGAAGATATTATGATAGAGTCAGTCAGGTTGGAAGGGATTTCAGGATGTCTCTAGTCCAACCTTCTGATAAAATTAGGGTTGAAATTAATCCAGACCAGGCATCTCAGGGCTTCCTCCAGTTGCACTTCAAAAACCTTCAAGGACAAAGATTTCACAATGTCTCTAGAAAACCTTCTCCAATGTTTGATTGTCCTTGGTGATTTTTTGTTTCCTTCTATCAAGTCAGAACCTCCCCCACTTCTGGTAACGACCCTTGCCACATTAATTCACCATGCACCTCAGTACAGTACCTGCACATAAGGAATACAAACATGCACTGGCTGTTAATCTGCTTTGCTTTGGCACATGCAGTTATGCAAGATACTGGAGGGAAGATACCCTTTGGTGGCTGTGACAAATCATAGTGAACATGGCTGTAGATGTAAGCAAGACTGTTATTCTGGCATCACAATAACACCTCAGTTTTCCTGCTGAAACTCCCATACAAGTAGTGACCAGTCCCAGCTGGCTGATTTTGAAACCTGGTAGTACCACAGACCAGGATTTTGACTGTCAGTTCTGCTAAGCCTTTACATAAGAAATGTTGATATATTTTGCACACGAATCAATAGAAACCAGCAGTACAAATCTCCCAGACAACTTTGAGATTTGCAAGTTGCTGGGAACAGCCTTTTACCTTCCTCTATGCACTCTCATTTGGTTAGACAAGAAAAGCTTTAAAAATTTCAAGTATAGACTTTGGAAAAAGGTGTTGGGGACAAAAAGAAAGCAAATACAGTGTTATAAACCATGTAGATATCTCCGTTTTCTTTTAATCATAAGAGACATTTATCCAAGAGTTTGTGGCTGTCTTCTCTGATTTCCAGAGGCAAGTAGTGTTGTCTTACTGAAATACTGATTTTCAGACAACTGCTGTGAACAAATACACCATTCAGACCTCAAAGTCCCCTTGTGTTGAAAGTCACCACTTGCAGATAAACTTCTCCATGCTCATTTGTTCTAGCAGCTTCATTTGAAGTCAATCAATACAAGAATAAAATACCTATAAGGTAGAAACTTGTATTTCCTGCTGCTTTTTCTTCCTTTTAACGTAGAAAGACCAACTTTCCAGAATTAAAACATCAACAATAGTGAGTACCCTAAATGATTACTATTTTTCTCCTAAAGAATTGGGGGTTTTGCCGCCTTTCATATAAATACATAGATACTACTGTAATCGCAAAATAGCGACTCTACCTTTAGGTATACATTGCAAACTAAAATAATTATATTGATTGCACCTTCTGCAGTGAAAAATCAGAGAGATAAAAAAGATTGAAACCTGTAAAATAGCTATTGTGTGACTAGGCCATTCACAGCCAAAATGAAAAAAGATACATTGAGAATCTTTTTATTGTCCTTTTAAGGTGAGATTTGAAACTAAGCATCACATATTCAGGATTCAGGTGCTTCAGGTTGTGAAATGGTGGATATCTTCTTTCTGGTGATGACCAAAACACCACAAAGTTAAAATGTATGTTCCTCAAAGAGAAGAGTTTATATTTCACAGGAATAAACTCCTCTAAAAGAAAAAGAAATTCTGGAAATTTCTTCATAAGCTCTGATATTCAGCCTTCTTCAGTTCAAATGCCATGAGATATGCAGATTATACCATTGCAACCCTGAAGACAATATTTTTAAATCACAATTATAGGAGATGCACACTCAAATGTCAAATCAGTTAATGTAGATAAAGGGAAGACTTACAAGCATAGGAACATTGGAATACCTCAAGGCCATGACTAAATATTGACATATATTCCATTAAGAAAAGTTAAAGGCCAGACTGTTTGTCCATTTTAGAGGATTTGTTCTTTCTTTCCTTCATCCTGTTTGGATGGCTTCAAGCATATTGCTTGTGACCTTATTAGCTGAGAACATGCAAGCAGTGAAAAGATTAAAAATTATTAACTATATTTTTTCACATCCATTCTCATTCTTCTAGTTGTAAGTGACTATGTGTAGAAGGATGGATGTCTGTGAGAGAAAGAGAAGAACACAGATTCTTTTTTGTAGGTTTCTTCTTGTTATACTCATGCTGCTTGTTTTCTTATCAAGGACAAAGCTGGAGCAGAAGATGGTAAGATCAGGATGCATCTTTTTTTCTAATATGTCCACTTAAAAATTTCATGTTAGCCTTTCACACTCGTTATTTTATTCTGCTCTAGTCGAGCAACAGTTTCAGTTAGGAATTTAGATAGCTTTAATGTATCCTGGGGCATGGTATAGAATACCTTGATCTAGTGACCAAGTCTAGGAACTTCATTCATTGTTTTGTTGCATAAGAGGCCCATGTCAAGCATGGAACAGCTCTGATGTGTTTTTTTAGTAAACTAAACAACTGTGTTGCTAAGGATGAAAATAGATATTGATGAAGCACCTAAATACTGTGAACTGCAATTCATTCCACACCCTGATAATCAGATTTGTTTTAATAAAAGTCTTGTTTCTTCACTGATTGTTGTTTTCTAGAGAAGAAACACTGATGTCAAATGAGGCTTCCAGAGTCCAAAAAAAAAAAAAAAGGCATAAACTGGAACCTTCCCTGTACTGATGCACTCAGGGCTGGCCAAGCAGAAGAGACAGGTACAGCTGCCCTTGTTTCCCAGTGCTCATCAAGAGACATTAATGCAAGTGGAGCAAAAGCAGCAGACTACATGAAACAACGAGTCTGATTAAGGTGACGTGATGGCAAGGCACCTGATGGAGCTGGCAGAGCTTCTGAGCTCCTAGATTCTCCTACCCCATCAAGACATTATAAAGTCACACACCAGCTCTCCCTTTGGCTTTCCTGTGACAGAAACTCAGGTAGAAGAAGCTAGAAAGGAAACTCAGTGTCCTCTGCACAAATTGTTGATTTGGCAAATCACCTCGGGACAGCATGAACTTTTTCTTCAATTTATATGCCTCTCTATATTTACTTTCTTACAACTGATGGAAAGATTTTATGGAAAAAACAGCTCTTCCTGAGTTTTAATAGATTAGTAGCAAAATTGCCAGAAGTCACATTATAAAATATTAGGGAAAAATAAATTACTTTTTAATATGCATGGCTAACCCAAACATTAAATCATAATTTCCACTCCACAGAAATAATCTCTCTATTTCGATTTAGAAAATTGTAGGGTTTCTTAAAGTACTAACTGAAAAACTACATCCTGTCGTAGGACATGAAATTAGTTATTTAAAAATTGATTTAAATTTCATGTCTTGATGTGTGTTCCTGCTTTCCCCCCTTAAAACTTACCAGTTGTTTGTATGTCTATCTGAGGGGTTATGTGATAGGAAAAGACATAATCCCATCATACATTGTTTTGACAGAAAAATATGCTACCCAACTATGAAAAAAGGATTAAAATGTTATTATCTGTCACACAGCATGCCCTTTACACAAAGTTAATCCCGTTTAAGGAAGCAGACCTGCATTTCATAGCGAGGGATACAGCCAGGCAAACTTCACCAATATTCCTCTTAAAGAAACAGATGAGCAGGGCATTTCCCTGATTGTCCTCTAGCACTGTAAAGAAAACAACATTCAAAGCTGCATGATTGCCTCACTCTCTTAGCTCCACCAGCACTTAGGAAATGCTTTTGTTTTTCCATTAATTTTTCAGTACCAGAAGCAAGAAAAGGATGGGGCTTTTTATTTCATGTTTCTACGCTGCCTTGTTTTTTCCAGGCAGTGTTAAAAGTAAATAAATTTGACAAGACAAGGCTAATGAGTTGAGGACTTGATGTTTTCATCTTATATTTTGAGTCTGTTACAAGTAAACCTTTAATGGCTTCTACTAACCCCATTATCATCTGTCAGCCAAGCCTGGTAAAAGTAACAAGCATTGACTGGGCTCTAGCCAAGATGGGTTTAATTCGAGAGTCAATATTCACTGGTTTTGTTACATTTCTGTAGAGTACTGCAGTTGTTCTGGATGACCTTTGCAGCTCTGGTCTCTCTTCATTCTCCTTTTCTCCTCAGTTACTTGGTATTTGTTCTGGATCTGACACTGGTTTGTTACCTCTTGGTTCTCAAAATCCCAAAAAGCTTCTTTATACTTTGAAGAAATTCTGCAGCAATTCTTCATTTCTTACAAGACCACTAAGTTCAAACATACACTTCTCATGGTTTGGAGATGCATTACTGTAATTTTTAGTGTGGCTACTGAAGTGACTATGGAAGACAATAACACAATCAGGTTTTTTTTTCCTAATCCACTCTTTAAAACAAATGAAGTAATTAAAAATTAAATGCTCTTTGTTTCTTTAAAAATATTATGTGTATTGTACTAGAGATCTAAAATAGCTTGAACCTTCTGTATTCAATCAAGCTTGTCTTTAGAAATGTGCAAATCAGGGTGGAAGAAAGGAAATGTTGCAACTTTTATGTTGCTCAGCAGGGGCTACCTGGACTTGTAATTTCATATTTTATGTAATATTTTATGAGGTACTTTCAGTTACATTAATGGAGGCCACCAGGAATAAAAGCAGGTAATTTTATCAGCATTTGCAGAAATCTAACACTCCAAAGAAAGGAATACCAAAAAAGCAATGTTGTAACACCTACACACATAAAATGAAGCATGAATTGTGGAAGGTGTCTTTGGAAATTTCTTCAAGAATTAGGATAATTATGAAAAACTTGAAGAGGAGTGAACTATGCACAGAACTGTGAAGAGTTTGGGCACTGTTGGCTCTGACTGTTGTCTGTAAGAGAAAATACCCCAGCCTTCTCCTTGTCTGTTTGCCATTCATGCTAACTGAGGGATGTGCACTTTCTTTTACCTTCTTTTCCTCCCCCACATACCTTTAGAGTCCCTTCTTGTTATTCTTTGCATCCCTCGTCAAGTTCAGCTCCAGATGCACCTTGGCCTTTCTGATCCCGTTCCTACAGAACCAGACTGCATCCCTGTACTCTTCCCAGGATACCTGTCCCTGCTTCCATTACCTGCACATTTTCTTCTAGCCCATTAGTTTGACCAGCAAGTCTCAACTCAGCCATGCAAATCTCTCATCTTCCTTGCCTGAGTTCTTACACCTGGGTATCAAGAATTCTTTCAATCTATGGAAAGTGCCCTTAGATATCTGTCAGATCTGTCCCTGAGGGCAGAATCCCAGGGATTTCTATTGGTTCACAAGGTTCCCCTTGTTGCCTTGGTCTCTAAATACCACCCATAAGCTTTTGACCTAGTCAAGGCCATTCTTCAGAGACAGCTCTTAACATTCCATCCACCTCTTGATGTGGTTGGCAACTCCTTGCATCTCCTTCCTGTCCCATCCCTGCTGGACAGCCTGTAGCCACTAAAAGCTGAGCTCCAGTCATTGATGGAGCTACAGGTTGGCACATTTTCCAGTCATATAATTGTGACAGTGTGTCAAAATCACTCATTCCTTGTGCTAAAAAAGTATGCTGCAAAAGACTGCGACTGTCTCCTCCCAGTTCACTAAATGTCACAAATACAAGCTCTGTGTATCAGACTTTACAAGTGTAGGGCTGCCAGGAATTCACAGCTTATGGACCAGCCCATCCCTAATGATCAGACTAATGGGAAAACCAATTATCAAAGACCTTAAATAAGCAACTAACAATAACAGAAACATGAAGGACATAATAGGCGTTATATTACACTTGAGGGTTAAGACTATTTTCTTCCTGCCAATGGTCCATTTGTCACACTGTTAAACATTTGGTTAAAAGAAAGATAAAAATATACAGGCTCCCACTGGCACATGATGAGATGCTTAAAGGTGTTTTAGCTTCAAATACACACTGAATATCTTGAGATCTGTGATGAAATCATGGGAAGAATGATTGTCACAGGGCCTGTTGCTGATACATTCAGCTCTCAGATATGCAATCAGCCATGTCTTGCTTCAGCACTTTCTCTTATTTTCTACTGACACCATAAGCATAACTTAGCTACATATATTCTTGCCAAAAATACCTGGCTCTTCAGGCAGGTTTTTTCTTTTCTAAAAAAGTTTTTGAGGCTGATGATTTTTTTTAATTTTAAATTTTACTAATAGAAAATTTAGAAAAATAAAAATGGTTGCTCTGAAAGGCTAGACTGCACCTGGGATTTTTAAGACTTACAGTCTCCTTGTATAAACATAAGTAAGAGCTGGGGGGTGTTATCCCTGAAATACAATCACCTATATTAAACTTCAGTTCCAGGAATAACATCACTTTTTTTTGCTCTGAAGCAGGTTGCCTAGACAATTTGTTCCAAAATACAGTCATCCCACGTTCCTCAGACAATTGCGCAGGGCAAATGGAGATACTGAGGATCCTTGGAAGACCTCTGCAAAACTGGGGTAGATTCCAGGTTCCTGGAATAGGCTCCCATCAATCCAGAGAGTGTCTGGAAGACTGTGCTGGCCCCAAGATATCATGAGTTAAGCATTTTAGGCTTCACTAATTAGCACTTGCTGTAATTTTACTGTAGGGTCTCATTTTCGCTGGAAGTAATGGCAGCTGTTCCCTCTCCAGAGGAGCCTTCAATCTTGTGGAGAAAAATTTCACTATAAAAGGAGAGACACATTTGGTCTGCTACCAGTACAAAAACGTAGCTCATTGTGAGGAACTGGAGCACAGGATATTACATGAATTAACCATGGCCCTCAATTCTGCCTGGTCACCAAGAAGGCAACAATCAACCCCTGACCCTGGGGAAGTTTCACTGCTTTTTTACCAAAGAAATA
This sequence comes from Brachypodius melanocephalos, assembly GCA_013398615.1. Classification (NCBI taxonomy): domain Eukaryota; kingdom Metazoa; phylum Chordata; class Aves; order Passeriformes; family Pycnonotidae; genus Brachypodius; species Brachypodius melanocephalos. The sequence goes on from VZSR01003803.1 coordinate 52,157,795, forward strand.
TCATTTATGTACTAGTGGTTATCAGATGCAATATCATATTGATTAATATTACACTTTCATTACAACATGCTGCATAAATTTGGAGCCAGCATTGAACCATACAGCCATAAATGTTTAAACAGGTGCCACTAATATACTTTGAACAATGAGACACATTGCTAACAGTAACAGTAGTGCCAAAATAATACTTACAATATGCACTAGTTTGGCACAAATCTACCATAAATTTGATATAGAGAGTATAATTTTACACTGAGTGCACTAACATCACAGATGAATTTGAGCAGTTTCATAAAAATACATCGCATTTGAGAAATTAGATAAAAGTTAGCAGAACTTGCAATAAAAATTAACTTGTTATAATTTTTATGAGCCTTGGCTTGGCTATAAAATAGTCATAAAAATGTAAAGATACTTAATGCAGTGTCTCTCACATATTGTGAAATTTATTGAGTTGCATGCAGAAAAGTAGTAGTGAATAGTCAAGGAATTGGATAAATATTTGACTCCTTAGGAAAGAGTACAATACTCCCCAATATCCCAGATAGACAGACAGAAAGGAAGGAAGGAAGGAAGGAAGGAAGGAAGGAAGGAAGGAAGGAAGGAAGGAAGGAAGGAAGGAAGGAAGGAAGGAAGGAAGGAAGGAAGGAAGGAAGGAAGGAAAGAAAGAAAGAAGGAAGGAAAGAAGGAAAGAAAGAAAGAAGGAAAGAAAGAAGGAAAGAAAGAAGGAAGGAAAGAAGGAAGGAAAGAAAGAAGGAAAGAAAGAAGGAAAGAAAGAGAGAGAAACTAACAAACAAACACACACCCTCAGGGAATTTTAAGGAAACCTAAGGACAGTTAAAACAGAGCAAGGCACTAGCAGAATACATTCAGAAAAGGTATTGGAATGACAAAATGAAATTGCATAATATTATCGTCTATTTTAAATTCACTGTATCCTGATGTAGGTACCTCAGGAAAAAATGCTTAGAAATATTAATGCTCACAGGTTAACAAAGGCAAAGATCCCTACAGAGTCATGAACACCTCATAAATCTTGGGGATGATCAAATTTTCTTTGAAGATTGTCTTGCACAGTAGCCAAGCTATTTGAAAAAATGTGTGATTAAAACAGTTTAAAAGAGGGGAAATGAAATAAGAAGATATAGGACTGTCTGTGTAAAAGGAGAATTAGCAGATGAATAGGAGGAGGGATGTGTCACAGATATGTTTCACATATTATGTTCATTAATTGGCATGTATGACAAAAGTCTCATGCTAAATACAGAGCTCAGGAGAAAACTTCAAAGGACAAATTTTCCATAAATATATTTATTTTTTCTTCTTTATAAGACCTCTCTATATTGACTATTCTCTGAAAAAGACAGTCTTCTGAAGAGAAGGATGGATGTATGCTAATATTTCTACCTTCCTGGAAGAGGAAAAAGCTACAATAGCTAAAATGTGCTCATCACAAGAACTGGTTCAAGAATTCAATTGACACCCCATGATCTGGCTCAGCCCATTACAGAGAGCACAGATGAAAATTCAGATCTGGATTAAAGCTCTTTCTGCACATTACAATGCCTTCCCAGCATCTTTAATGAAACTCCTCTGGAGATATGAACATTAAGCTGTGCTCTTTCTGGCCTGTTCTTCATCAGAAGTAAATTTATACCTTCAGACTGTATTAATGACTCTGCTGATGACAAAGGAGACGAAACAAAGCACAGCTCATTCCACAAAACCAGCATTTACTTTTCTAGGATAGGAGAAACATATTAAAATGGGCGATGACAGCTAGTTGTGCTAGAAATTAATGATACAAGGCTCAAAGTACTGATTGCATATCCATAAGAGGTTTCATGTTCAAATGGGGAACATTTGATTAAACTGAGTTTATATTTAGAAAAATGGGATCTGTTCCTTTCAAGCACTATGTTAGATTTGGATTAATTTCTTTCAAAAGCATTACACATTTCCTTCCCCTTTTTTTTTTTCCTGGAATACTTGGCATGCTTTTGTATGTCACCTTAAAAAAATCCCAAAACCTCTAACATTTAAAAGGCAAAAAATATTTAGTTTAAGTCCTGACTGAACAAACTGGACCATCAATAGTTGGAAATCTTGTTTTCTTCTACTTTTAACTGAACTAAAAGTAATTGAATTCTTTGTGAATCTTTGTATATATATTTTCGTGTTTGCAGTAAGCATGGCATTCTGGGCATGCCCACCTTTTCCTGTCTTGCAGCAATCCTCCAATAATGGGCAGCTCAGGACTCTAGACCTTCTCAGTAGGGAGAAGATCAGTAATTGCCTACAAAACGTGCCATAATTCCTGTTGTGTAAGTCAAAGGTGCTTTTAAAAATGAACAACTGTATCTGCAGTTTAATCAGAACAGCAGCATGAAAAACAAACCAGTGAAAACCCATTAATCAATTTGGTCACTTTATTTTTTTTCTGGCATCTTGCACTGCAGTTCAATATTACTGCATCTGGCATGGCCTTAGAGATTGTTTCCCACCTCAGGCGTGCTGCAGCTAGCACAGATTCCCACCATAAACCTCCTTGGATATCATTAAAAACTTAGTTGACCAGATGCTAAAAACAAGGCATAGTGGGTTTGGCAGCTTCATTTTGGCATGGCTTTCATATGCTGTCACCTGAAGGTGTCAAGTTAATCCTGAGCACTTGTATGGGGAGAGGAGGTGAAGGTTTCTGCTGGTCTGAAAAAATGACCTCAAACAATTAACTGTTGCACATCTTTGGGTGCCAACATTCTCACACTGTCTTGCAGCATGCTTGGTCCTCCCAAACTAAGAAAATCCAGAACATTCAACAGTCTCACCAGTGACTGAGAAAGGAAAACAAAATCATGTAAGCTAGCACAGTCACATGATAACTCTAATGCTGAAGAGTTCTTTCAAGTAGCTTAGTCATACAGCCCCTTTTTCCTGCTCTTAATCTGCAACGCTCTTATCCCTCAGAATAAAAGAAGTAGTGGCCATTACTACAGAGTGATCTTGTTCTGCTTGATAGCTCCCAATGTATTTTTGTTCTAGTGCTTTGTCCAAACACTTTTAAATTGTTATAATACCTGAGCACCTACAGTTCCCTATAGAAGGAATTTCACAATTAATGTGCTTAACTTTACATTCCCAGTCTGCCTTTTGTTGCTTGTGTCTTATTTGTTCTTGTGCTGACATCATCCTTCAGACAGAACACTTCCTCTTCTTTCCTGAAGTTTATGCGAATCCTAACTACCTCAATAAACTAAATTTTATGGCAGCATACTGAGAGTATTTCCAAAATGCTGAAATCAATGCTGAATAGAAATAAACAAGACAGTTTAATGTGCTATTTGAGTGCCAAAAGCAGAACAGCAGCATCCCTTGGCTCAGGAGGATAAATTAACCCAAATGAAGAATGACAGTGACAGAATATTTTTACATAGCTGCATACAGTACTTTAAAACCATATGAAGAAAGAGTGATCATATAGAGCAAAATCATTCCAAGATTGCTCCACTGCAATCAAGTCACAGCATTGATTCTTTCTTCACATTTACAGGGAAATGCACATTCATACCATGCCTTGTTGTAGCTCATTAGTGAGAAATCCTGCTTGGCACACGTGGTTGATCAAACCAATCTGGTGCATGGAACAGACACAGGCTGTCTCATGGCACAGCAGCCCTGCATTATGTTCCTGGGATCAACATTTCACATAAGCACTGTGCTCAGTGCACATCTGCAGAAGGACAGCAGCTACAGACACACACTGACCACAAGGCCTGATGTGCCAGACGAGTCATGTCTTCATGTCACCCCACATGCAAAATCTGCACGAGTTAAAGAGCTTCAGATTATTTCAGTACTTTTTAAGTCCCATAAAGCAAACTAGAGAGCTCCAGGAACTTGTTCTTGAACAAGATTCTCTGCAGGAAGGGGTGGGTGTGTTTTGGTGACTACTGTTAGCACACTGAAATAGGTCATTTTTATAAGCCATTGTTTTCTCCTCATTCTTATTCATCCTGGCAACCAGATGAAGTAGAGTTCATTATTCCCTCTGAGGGAACATCAACTGTCCCCAGAGTAACAACAGGGTTAGGGTGCCAATTAGCTGGCACTAGAGGTAAATATTCTAGACAAAATTTAAAATGAGTTTCATATTTCTGAAATATCAGGGGAAATTTATATAAAAAGACAGAATTTTCAAATATTAAACTTCATCTGTGTGTAGAGGTGTGGGGAATATTTCTTGAAACTTGTGCTTCTTTGTGCCTACCTACAGTGGAAACTACAAAGATTTGTCTGTGTGCTGAGGAACAAACAGAAGGGATGAAGAGGGAAGCAGAGCTGAGCTGTGGGTTCTGCAAAGGTTTTTATTTTATTCAAAGACACATCTTGGAATCCCTAATCAGCTTGTCCCTTCAGAAACTTGTCACAGAAGGCAGTAATAAATCATTCAGGCATTCACTCAGTCATTCACTTCATGAGTCCCACTGAGTGCTGTCTAGCTAGAGCCTGCTATGAATGTACACAAGACTGAAAATACAAATACATTATGTAACAAACTAACCATACAGGAGATGTCCTGTATGATGGTAATAGCAGTGCTAAAACTGTTCTGGAAAAAAATGTAATTCAGTATGAATCTAAAAAAATAAACCCTTGTTATCAATGTGACCAAAAAGGTTGACAAAACTATAAAACATTGTTTTAACATTCCTCTATGAGATCCCCATCTGGCAAGAAACTACAAAGAACACACACAGAAACTGCAACACATTCATATTCTGCTTTACCCTATGTAATCTCCATCTCCATAGAGAGGAGTACATTTCTGATGGCAATACATGTATATTCCAAGGTCAGAAGTGTTCTGTGCTAATAGATCAAAATTAGGAGGAACATTTGCAATACAAAATGTATTTGGAACTTTGCCATGGAGCAGAGCCTGCTGAAGTAGTAACTTGATATCCTCTCTCTTTCAATAAAAACCATACATAGAGTCTAACTCACTTGCATTTAGCAACTGCCTATCTATCAGGGAATGCAAGGTTTGAGGTGACTTCCTATTCATTAGAGTTCACTTTCTTTGGATATTACTATCACAGGATCAATCAAATCCATGTGGTAGCTTTATTTAGTAGTTTTGGACTTAAAACTTTTAGTAGGTTTCCACGAGTCTCTGGAATTTGATTTTTAAGATCGCACACCTTTCTCAGCACTTCAACAAAACAACATCAGATTGCCACAACAGCAGTTTTATGTAGCAGCTAAAGATAGCTGAGGTGCATCGAGTCCAGTGACAAGTGCTCATTAGCAGGAAATCTCCTTCAGGAGCTATCTGCCTCTTGTTCAGTTGAATATGCATATATTACACACACCCCAATTAAACACACAATTGTAGATTTCTGTCCAGGTTCACTTTTATATATTAAAAAAAAAAAAATGGCAACATAATGGTAGAATTTTGGAGGAAAGGGAGATATTTACATGACAGTTTTTGAAAAAAATTTCCTGGGTAAAAAGGAAAATACACCCTGGGTCAGAAATTCAAATCTGTTCTGTGATTGTGGATCACTGTTTGTATAGAGTTTATAAACAGAAAGAAATAACATCACAATAGCATGTTTATTGAATAGTGTTATTCTTCTATCACTGTAAAAGGGATTAGGGAGATAATCTTGTTTCTAGATAGACAGACAAAACAATATATTTTCCTCTCACTTTCTGAAGAACACCTATCCCAAGTCTTATAGATTGTCAAGATTAAAATCTTTAGTGGAGATCCTTTAAAAAATGTTTTCAAAACCTTTGCATTATGTGGCTTTGGATTACAAAACTGTGCAGGTGTTCTCATGAGGAGACAGCTTTCAAGCTTTTTCAAATGAATCAGCATGAAAACAACTTCTCATAGTAAGGTTGGACATCAAAATTAACTCATTTGACTTTTTTTCCCCCTACATTTCCCCAGGTAATTTTTTTTTCCTGTTAGGAAGGTTTTAAATATGCCAGCAAGACAACATACAATGCAACATTGGGATTTGTGGACAAGCTGAGCAATGAAAGGAAAATGAGATTTGCAGTAGCTGCATCATTTGCTTTTACTATGAAACAGAGACACATTACCAGGCTATGTGCTATAAACTCAGATATTCAGAGATTGCTGGGCATGTCCACATGCTGTGCACCTCCACCAGAAAAGTGAAGTTTCAGTTCTCATTTGCAGTGTCAAGTGACTGTATAAATTAACATTGCACAGACTGGTACCAATATCTGCTGAGTTTGTCACTATAGTATAAGCTATAAAGGCTGGTTCTAACAAAAATAACAGAGTAAATCTGCAGGAGACTTCATGTCATAAGTCCATTGTTCAGAAGTGCATGAAAGGAAAACAAAAATTCCCTAAATATTTCAGCAAACCTAAACTTATACCAGTTATGGAACAATTGACCAATCTGACAGAAATCAGAATTAAGCTCATGCCCCTGCATAAGAGTCATATACAAGAATAAGGCATCAAAGCAGCACTTACAGCTGGAGAATATCAGAGGACATGAGTGCTCATCCATGGGGAAGTTGTGTAGCTGCAGCTGGCACTCAGCATTGATGGTAAGCCTGTGAAGAAACCAAGGGTCTGTTACTACGTGCCAGTACAGGGGACAGCCAGAGCAGGAGGCAGGGTGACCTTAAGCATCGTGCAAGAATTTAACCCTGCTACAAAACAATGACAATTATCTTAAATCATTTCAGACATCATCAATACTTTCTGGATCCCAGGAAATCTCTGCATATGTGTTTCTCTAGTCAATTCATCATTTAAGGTTCTGGGCTGAAAACAACTATTCTTTACCAAAGTAACAGGAAATATGGCTCATGTGGTATGTAATTCCACAAAATTAGAATTTCAGAGGGAAACTTATAAAAATATTCTCCATGTGTACTTACAGTGTGAACTTAAAATTCTTTCAATTTCTTCAGGCTGTCTCTCCAAAACTTAATAAATCTCTCTATGCCATTCTATATCATACAGATGCAACAAACAGATCAGCAGAATCATCTTCATCCCTACTTGAAAGCTGGTTTAACATGACATCCCTAACACAAAGCATACTATGAACACAGTAATTTAAAAATAACTAATAAAAATCAATACTCTTCAGTCTAATAGCTTACAAAGTGAATGTACTTACTCAGAGAAATTGAATTAAGTGCTAGTTTATTGTAGAGTTGTTTTTTAAAAATAGCAAATAGCTTAATGACAGAATTCATGCATGTGAGCTATGTGGGTTTTTCCTCTTGGAAACTAAAAACTTTATGGTGAAAGCTCTGTGTCTCAGATGTAGGATGGCTCAGAGAAAACTCCTTCTTGGAAAAGGTCATCTGTGAGGTATTTAGTAGCCCTCTTGCACTGGCACTAGAAGAGGATTTGCAGTGTTACAGGAGGAGGGCATTCACACCCTAAAAGGGGCAGGGAAGAAGATGGAGAGGTCTGGAGCCTGACTGAACCTTGTACACTTTCTCCTGCACACACAACACCCATCAACACCCGACAGCACCAGGGCCTACACTAGGTACCTCTCCTATGTCACTAATTCTGACACTTTAATCAGACAAATTTGGTTTGAATCACACAGTGTTAACAATGAGCAATGATCATTCTGACAGCTTTTCCTGTGTAAAAAGGTCGACCTTTGATCAAAAAGGACTAAAAACATCTTTCACAAAGCAGAAAAGCTCATTCCAATGGGTCAAGTATTAACTTACTTTCAGCTGTTTTAGACAAATTTTGTAGTCCACTCAACAAATAGTTTCTTTAGTGTATGTAAGTCTACTATTAGGTAGATACTTAGCTTGCCCTGAAATACTGAAACAGAACTTAGTAGAAAAAAACCCAACAAAACACCTAACCAAAATCCCCTCAGAAAAAAAACTCAACAGCCCAATCACAAGAATATTGGAGCTGACACCTTAACCCCCAAACTCTTTAGCTAAAGGCAACTGAAATAAGCAAGAGCTCTTCACAGAAGAGCAAGCCTAAGAAAGAAAGGGCACTAAAAATATCCAAATCTTTTCCAGATGTTTATTTCCTTTCTTATTTTTTGCCAAAGACTTTGTATTGGAGCCCAACAGCAGTTGCAAGCATGATCAGCCCTCTCAGTCGCACTGAGAAGAAAATGTGGTGTGAAAGGCATGTCTGAAACTTGTGGAACATGGCTTATGGCAAAACTCCCTTCTGAACAACTCATCTCTTCCACAAGTAAACACATATTTTGATTTCCACAGGCTTTTTAAAATGCAAATATATACAGTACTTCTAATACCATATAGTCGATTTTATCACAAAGATTAGAAAACTGTAAAAGCCTTTCCTCCAGCAATTCACCCTTGTGATGAGATGTGACAGACTATCTTTCAGCATGACTTATTTGAAGAATCAAGTATTGGCATTAGCGTGAATCTAAAAATGCTTCATCCAACCCTGCATCTAACTCCAATCAAAAAGGCTTTTAACAGGTTTTATGGGACTACATATTCCCAAGTTTATTACAAACAATAAAAATCCAAGCTTGTATGATTTAGACAGACTTAATTCCTTCCTATTTCTCAAGGTTTCTTTCTTAGAAAGACAAGACCTTGTTTTTTAAAGTTGGCAGTACTCATGTCTGAATAATTAAATATTTGTAAAGCATGGCCGTGTATGCATCAGGAAGTAAACAGAGGAGAGCAGAGATATTGCTGAAAACTACTATTACTACACCAGAGGTGGGAGAAGCTTTCAGCCCTGCACCTTGCTAAGTGCTCACCTGAGGGTGTACAGGATCTTGCCATCATTCCATATGCGGAGGAGCTGGTTGGGGGTGGTGATCCAGTGAGCCTCTGCTGTCTTTGAGTTACGAAATATCGTGTCTGGGATCCAGATCAAGCCAACCATGTTGCTGTTCAGAGTCAGTATTTTCATGGTGCTGTTGAAGCGAAGGCGGCTGTCTGTCCATGTCTGGGCAAAAAATATATCAATTTGATATTCCTGCAAAGAAAGCATGATACATCAATTGAAATCATTCCACATCCCACACTATTTGGTGTTTGTTGGTCTGTTCTGATGTAGATCAACAGGGTATGTTCTGGCCAACGGAGATGTTTTCTTTTTCTACCACCTTAGCAAATTTTTTTCCCATTTTTTCACCCTTTCATTTTTATGTCTAGCTGCTTAATGAAACATGTCAAACATCTCATTTCCATCGGTCCTGTGCTGTAACAATTTTAGCATTAGCACTTTCTTTTTCATTGTCTCTGAAAAGTCACAATTAGAAGGTATAATTTACAAAGGCTTCTTTTTCATAGGACTGGTAAGAACATGAAAGATCAACAGGACCAACATACGTAAGCTAGAGAATGGTAAATTCTCCTGATTATAGCAATGCTTTTAAGGGAAGTGGTTGTCTAAATTCAATAAATTAATTTTCCCAACTGCTACCATTTGTTCAGCCTCTCTTTCTCAGGCCACACTGCAGCAGAATGAAAAGGCAGATTTGTGCTCCTTTACAGACATCTCATGTACCCTTGATGCTAAGAGAAGAACACTCGTCCCAGAATATGGTAATACCTTAACTTACATGAAATTTGTCCTTCCATTTACTCCATGTTTTACTACCCTGTTTCTGTTGGTAAGCCATCACAGTTCATATAAATGCAGAAATTAAAGTACACACGGACAGACAAAATTATATAGGTGAACATATGAACACACTGGTTTATGCATTTGAGACCCCATGGAAGAAATTGTATTTTAATTTTGTAATTGAATTGTGAATTCAAGCCACCAGAGGCTGGAAAAGGTCATGCTTCATTTGCTTGTGTTCTTCTTCCTCTTTTCATAGACTGAAAAATGAAAAATAGACTGCTCTATTTTTGAACCTCAGGGAAACAGCCATCTGAGTCTGTCATGCAATACCCTCCCAATATCACAGGACTGGCTGTGACAGAGATGACGTTTGCTAACGTGGCACAAAATCTCTGCTCTACAACAGAGGCTAATACAGGGCTTGGGAATAATCCAAAGGAAAATATCTCTTTAGGACCCACAGTAGATGCACTCCTGGTATATCTGAACAAAGGATAATTAGGGCTATGTGTAAAGTCTGGTATGTCTTTGACAACTCTGAATTTGCTTTTATTTAATTTCTTTCTGTCCATTGTTTCAATACAGTAGTACTTGGGTTTGTTTGTTTTTTGGTTTTGTTTTTTTTTTTCTTTATAGACAGTTAGTAGAGCTTGAAGTCTGAATTGAGGACAGAGCTGTTGCTAAGAGCCACCTGTTTCTCCTGTGCTATTACATTTTTGGCAGACCATCCCTTCAAAGCTGATGTTATAACATCAGGAAACCTAATTCACTGGCACTGTAATCCAAGTCCAAAACACACTCTGGGCCTCTCACATCTAGATGGTAAATGAGCAAAAGATGCATTAAGTGGTGTATCCAAACACTAGGTAGTAGATCACCTCAGGAATCAAAGCCTAGCCACCAAAGGCATTAAGGACCATTTTCCTTCATAGCTTATCTCACTACTATTTTTCATTGTACTATTAACTTTGTTTTCACAGGGAAGATGACAGATTTGACTCTGAAGAGTCTTTTCTTTCATATGGATGACATCTCCACAGATCTGAAGTAGGTAATGTAACGTACACAGTGTACTTCTATCATTCAGAAAGAACATCCTTAATGTACCAGGTTCTAGATGCCAGAGCATTTTAGCCTTTGAAAGTCTAGTGAGAAGTGTGTGGCACATTCAGCTTCTGTAGAGAGGAATATGCCAGACATGTCTGTGGGTTTCTCCATGTGCTGAGTGAGTAGGGTTGCTTTTCCTAGCCCGCATGTGAGAGTCTGTACTTATAGAAACAAAGACTATTTGTACACAGCTGGCTAATGACAGTGCTGTCTTTTCATAGGACAAGCTTTTGCATGATATTCATATTTAAGTTTATTTTATATGAATGTTTCATTTTGACTAAATTTAGAAGTAACCACAATTCTTTTCTAGTATATCATACATATTTAATGATTTTTAGGATTTAAGATATTCAGAATTTCTGCCCTACCAAAAGAAAAGAAAGACCTGGAGCTCCTTAATACATTACCCTGAGAAGGTATGGCAGCTAGATCTAAAGGAAGTGGGCCAGAGGAACGGTATAAATGTAACATTGTGGTTTCTATTCCAGTAAGCTACTCTGGCTAAATGGATTACATTAGCCTAGAAACAGGGTCATGCTAACACCACTGCCCAACTCCCATCTTCGATATTTATTGCTGCATCTTCGTTATTTATTACTGCAACTAGAACGCGCCACCAATGGTCATTATTCAAAATACCTGTACAATGGGCCACTCCATTTGCCTTAATAAAATAATTTCAACTCAAAATAAACAATGGTTCCCAGATCTTCTGAGTTAATTAGTCCTGAAAAAAAAAAACTGCTCCTTTTTTTTGGCAAATGGAGATGATAAAAAACAAAGCAACATTTTTAAAAGAAATGTCATTGAAGTTGGTTGAAGTTAGTTGCATTGACTTTTTAAACACTCACTTTTTTTTTTTTAAATTTAAAGTATTTACAGTGCTCAGTCAGAATGTACAAATTACAAAACCAAAATTTTCCCAGTAAAAATTAACACACATTTCTATTTAATATCTGAATTGAGATTCTCAGCATTAATCCCTTTTAGAAGTGAATGTTGTATCAGTACATCCCTTACACTAATCTTTGGAATTTCTTCAGTCTTTAACCAAGCAAATAATGGGGTGTGATATTTATATAGTCACTCTACTGTGAAGGAACAGAATTCACTTTTAAAACTGGTGCTCAGTTTTCCACTTCTAATGGTTCTAAGTCTATGCATATTGCAGAAAATTGCCTCTGTCTTCACTGACAACAGATACTCCAATCCCAGTGAAGTCAACAGCTTCTATACACTGTTTTACACAGAGCTGACACAAAGCAGTGATCTACAGCACACAGCATCAAACAAGAAACTGCCAGAAGAAAGGTTTTACAGACAGGTCAATATCATATAAGAAAGCAATACTCTTCATTTGCTAGCTAATACCTGCCATTTTAAATCTTTACAAAACGTAGAAACTGCACTGAGAGAGTTCAGGCAGGACATCAGGTTTCCATCATGTGATACCTCACATGAAACAACATCCTAGAACCCTTCTAACAATATTCCTTATGTTCCCTTCTACCAACGCACCAATAACTTTGTAAATAACCTTCCTATTCTTCCATTTCCCTTTTATTTTTTTTTTTTAATTTTTGGCAGCAACTATTGACTACTACAACGAACAGAGGAAGAAGTGAAAACCAGCAAAATTTTAAACAAAATTTCTTCCCAGCAGCAAAAAAAAAAGTAAAACACGTTGTATGTGAAATGCCAAGGTCATGTAGAGTAAAGTGTTCTGCCACTAAGTTTTCTTGTCTTAATGGCACCTGGTTTGCCATGCTACCTAAACAGACTCAAGATTTTCCTACTTTTACCACATATCCACACAGTGCCTGGCTATATTAACTGAAGCTGCACTCCAAAAAAGCCAAACTTTGTAAAGGGCATTCTCCTTGAAAAGAAGGGACAATCCTAACAGAAGAAATAGGTCTACATGTTAACATCAAGAAAAATTCTAGGGAAATCCTATTTCCTTTACTATATAGACATGTTTCTGAGATAGTATTAAATTTTAATGATGAGAAATTCATTATAAATCTAAAGGATTGATAGAAGTATAATTTATTATCAGTTTTAATAGATTTAATTTTGTTTGGTTTTAAAAGTAAATTCATGAACCATGCTACATGTTAAATTCTCCACTCTTACAAACTTCACTGAAGTGAAAACTCTTTGAAGATTTTACAATCTGTTTGAATCTGATTACATAAGAACACTTTTTATTAAAAAGTAAATAATTTTAGGAAATTTCAACAAATAGGAGCATGTTTCTTAGCTGAAGACTCCTGACCTATACAAACACTCAGCTAAATCTATAACCACACAACATTAGACTTTTTAGAAAATACTAGATTATCAATATTTTTTACTCTTTCTGGAAAGAGTAATGTTTCCCAGTAAAACTAAATCAGTTTATTTGTATTTTGCTGAATCATATGAAAATATAAAGCCTCATTTCAGGCAGCTACAGTGTATCTTTGTGTGAATTTTTTTTTTTTCTTTATTACTCCCCAATGTTGCTGTGTAGCTAGTTATGACCAAAGAACTTCTCATCGGTACTTTTTTGCAAATTAACCTTAAATAAATGCATTATCTTACACATTTCATCATGTAAAGAGACAGATTGTTCTACTTCCAAGACTTCTGCTTTCAAGAAACACTCACTATAATCTAAAAATTGTAAATGACATTGTGTTACTGAAACTTTCTACTTTCAAGAAACACTCCGTATCATCTGAAAATTGTAAGTGACATTGTGTCACTGAAAACCTCTGTATTGCCTCTTGTGAGGTTACCTTTGAAAATGGAATTGTAAATTGACACCTAGCAATGTTCACATAGCTTCCAAAAGTAATTCCTAAAACAAAGAAAACGTATTATGGTCCTTTTACCTGTGCAGTATGCAAGCAATTGTCTCATGTAGAACATTTCTTCCCATTCAAATTTTATAAGTTCTCCTTTAAATGTGAAACATTTGCTGAGAGAAATGACTGAATGAGATGAGGAAAATTAGATGGTATTTTTTTGTTACATGGTTATGCAGAGATCAAAAAACTAAAGACAATTTTACCTTCTTAATTTTCACTAATTTGTGGACAGGAGACATAACCCAGATTTAGCATCAGCATTACCTGCAAATAGCTGCACATAGTCAAAGTTCCAACTACTTGATCTTAGCTTTTTTTTTTTTTTCACATTTTCAAATATTCCTAATGTGGTTTCATTAGTGCTTTAAAAATAATCAGGAGTCAGCACTGAATTATTTGCCCTTCAGCTGTGTAGGAATGATTAATGATTGGGAACACCTTGAAAATGCCACTGTCTAAGTCATCTGTAGTCACAGAGAAAAATACCTGCTTTTCAACCAAGTCTTCAATTGTTTTCTCAGTCAAAAGAGTAGCTAAGCCGTTGTTGGTAATACATGGAGCTTTTCTCCTACCATAACGTCTCATTTCAATTCTGAAAAATATGATTTAATAAGCCTTTACAGTCAGGTAAGGGATGTGAATGACTACAGATAATAATGTGGCATTCCTTTGTTGCTTCTGCTGCAGCCTTCTCATTTTCAGCATTTTCAAAATTCTTCACAACAACAGCAGCAACAATAACGCCAAGAGTCCTGTCCTTAGGAAAAAAATGCAAGAATTTCTTGCATGATACTTTTCAGGTTTTTGCTATTGCCTACCAGACAATTCTTGGGTTTTACAATTTTAGAACCTATATCTTGATTGGCGATAGAGTGAGACTGTAAATGATTGAAGCTGTTACTGGCATTTGTGTGAGGCTGGTACTCAATCAACTGAAAATAGCTACATAATTAGGGTCCAGTTTAGATTACAATAATTCTGTGCCCTCCCACACCCCTTGTATAACGTGCCAGCACACCACAACACACCATAAACAGTCTGCAGAAGCTTGGAACTAGTCCAATAAACTGTGTAAGGGACAAAATCTCCTTTAAGTATCGAAAGGCTGGACTTCAGTGAAATGGGAAATCCCATTTCTAAGTCTAAAACTGTTCTGGAAATAAGTATTAAACTTTGCTTTTATATTGCAGTCCAAACTATTCAGTAAGAAATATGCTTAAAAAAGGAATAATGGTCAAACCCGTTACATGCAAAGTGCCACAGAAATGTTAAGCATTATGGTTTAAAAGGGAATATGGTGAGGGGCTGTTCAGGGAAACAGGAGAGAAATGGGAAGAAACCTCTAAAGACTGGAAGTCTCCTCCTTATTGCCCTCAGCTGTAGACCACAGGTGAACACAGCCAGGAACATTTTTTCTTTATGCCCCTGTCATGCTTGGATTAGAAGTACAAAGAGAAGGGTTCGAGATATTGTGTTTTAGTAGAAAATGTCCCAAATTTAAATTAATACTCATGATGTCTGTTTATTTAGTCTGCAATTTGATGCACTTTGAGAGCATTAAAAGTGAGTAATCTCTTCAGAGTTTGGAGGTCATTTTCAATAAAAGCATATTTTTTCCAGCCCAGCTCACCACTAAAAGGAAAGTTCAATCAACAACAGAACTGCCAAAATTATCCTGCAAAGGGCTGCCTGACTGATTTAGCTGCCTATTTAATTGTGTGACAAATGAATGAAAGAGGAAATGCTCCCTGAAATATGGGATGAGTGGTTGCCTCTTCCCGAACCAGTACATTCGCATATCTGATATCAAAACACTGAGAGTAATTCTCTTGAGATCAGCCCACCTTCAGCTTCCCTGATTTATTGCATTTTACCCTGGGCTTGAATGAGGATAGAATTATCCTTTGTCTACCTTAAGAACAGACTTTTGCTAATTTGAAGAGGTACCTTGATCATACCTATTTTTGGTAATGATGGAAATAAGTAGTTCCACAGCAACTGCTGCGTGATGTGTGTTGATTGTTCATCAGATTGCATGCTGTACAGATTATGAAAAGTCAGGAACTATGGTGATCTCAGGAGACCTCTAGAAGGCTTAAAAAGTTAATCTTTATTGTAAACCTTAATGCTACTGCTTGACAGCTTCTTCTTGGGTTTGTACCCTGTGTGCAACTTGCATTCTAATTTCAAAAATTGGTAAAAACCTCCCAGATAACCTGTGGAAAGGAACTGAAAGAAACAGAATGGTCCACCAATGGAAACGTACAGTCTCATTTTGTGGAAATTGTGCAGAAAGAAATAAATTACATCTGCTGGAGAAAACACAGTAAAATAGCGTATTTCACATTCAGTGTACTTTCAAACTCTCATGGTATCAAGACTAACACAAGCCTGCTGTGAGGACAGTAATTCTCACACAAGTCCTGAAAGTTTGCCTTGCTTTCAGCAGAGCTTGGGATGAGTGGAGCAGCACCATTACAGCTACCTGAAACTTTTCCTGAAGTATCTCTGCCAGGCCAGAGTTTCATGTTTCCAGAGGCTGCCCAGGAGCTAAATGGGGATTTATTTACTTCACACTACACACAACACTGGGTTTGTTGCCCAAGACACAGCGTAACAGGGATCACCTTCCCATCCTCCACCAGTTTGCTTTGTTTCCACTCTGTGCTCCTGCTCCCTTTCCAGATCCTAATTCCTCATAGCCTCTGTTGACAGTGGAAGAGTGGGTAACACGTTCCCACTTTTGGATTTTTTTTTTCTCTTAATCTGAATTTATCTTTCCCATCAGTGTTAAGGCTGCACCTTCAAAAGACAGTCAAAAGAAATAGATGAAAGATTCGGTTTACAGTGGCAGTAAAATATGTAAGTTTGAAAACTTTCCAGACTGTTTTATGTATAGAAACACTTTCAATAACTTGCTCTTTTGTGAGAATTTGCTTTGGTACTTTCATACTGCTAGAAGCATCATGGTTCCATGGAGAAAATACAATGAAAGAAGCAAAGTCAAAATTGAGATTATCACCACAGATATAAGGGCTATTCAAGTCAGCAATGTCAAAATATTTCAGCAAGCAGCACCAATCATCTCCATAGTTGAATGTTTTGAGTCAAAAAAAAAAAAAAAAAAAAAGAAGAAAGCTCTTCTCATCACTGACTCAGTAGGAATCCTGGAGCAAGGGCAATGGAAGCTCACCTTCTTCACTGTAGTATTGCCTCCTGCCTGCTTCAGAAGGTTATTTCACTGATTTCCTGCTATTATAAAGAGGGAAAGACAGCTAGCTTCACACTAGAAAGAAAGCATGCAATTATCATGAAGCATTTCCTTTCTCTGAGAAAACATTTGTCTGTCTCACTGTGCCTATTTTGGCTCTTTGGAGGCTAGCTCCAGCCCAGCTGTATTCCAGATAAATTCTTACATTCAGTTACACAAAGAGATGGAGATTTTTGTCTTGGCCCATCCCCCATCCTCTCTTTATTGCGTCTCTTCACATTGATGGGTTATCTCTTCTGCTTCAATCAATCATTTCATAGACAAAAACACAGCATGAAATTAAAAAGAATGCATTTCAGAAAATCCTCTGTAGCTCTGTTCTCTCTCCTTTTGGTAGAAGACTTTTCAAATATTGCTGCTTCCCATTTCTTTTTGGAGTCCTCTGTCGGCTTCTGTTGCTCTTAAAGCATTCCCAAAGACATCCTGATTGCTGTGACCATGCCAAAAGTGCATTTCCACAGCCTCCTCTCTTGATGTGTCAGAGTTCATATCCTGTTGCAGCAGACTATGCCTGCTGAAAAGCTTTGCCTTCAATGACACATAATTGTATATGCTTTAAATTGGGCTGCTTTAGAAAAAAAAGGTGTCCAAAGCATGCAAAGAAGTGCAGGGGATGCACATGGCAGCATGCAGACTTTTCATCACTGTTATCTGGTGAGCATTGTTACTCAAAATGCTAATCAGAGTAGTAATTCCTAAGATTGCTGCTGGAAGGAACAATGTTTTTGTGATCGACAGAGAAAGTTCAGTGCTCGCTCTGACCTGTGATTTAAGGCTTTACTAAGACAGCAGGCAGGATGGAGAAAGTCAGAGACTCCAAATGCATAATTGAAGAAACCAAGGTTGTTAGCTTAAGAATTTAGTAACATAAATGCACAAGGACAAGTTTAACTCCTGTGGAAATAGTAAAGGAATAAAAACTAATAATCCTTGATCAGAAGAAACAAAGAAAGAGAACATTAAAAGTCTGTGACTATAGGTTAATGGCTGTACTTAGTATAATAAAGTACATTATCAAGGTCTCCTAAGAATACTTGATATCTGAAAAATTTATAAAATAGTATTTATGTATTATAACAGAAGATGTACTGACTTTATAAACACAGTTCTTGAGGCATTATCTTACTCAAAACAGAAGCTAATCTGTACTTTTCACAAAAAACAAATGCATTCTCAAAGACTGTACACAAAAAGATTTTATGCTCATTGTCTCTGCATTAAGTAAGTTTTTTTAAATGATGGAAAGAGTGCCTTTTAACCAAAGAAGTGCAAGGATATTTTGAAACATCTTTTATGCCATCGGCAACCTAGAAAAGAAGAGGTTACCATGATGTTTTTACATGTACTGTCACTCTTAGCACAAGAACCGTTGTAAAGGAATGGGAGACAGGGCAGTCATGAAAAAACAGACATCTCAGAGCAAAGGGTCAGGTACAGTGATGGTCTCACACAGAATTCTGAGTGAGAAAAGTTGGTAAGGAACACTTTTTAAGGAGGCAGGTGGGAAGATGAGAAGGGTAAATGTCCTGTTCTAGCTGTTCCCTTCCAGAGTCACTTTTAGGCTACCTCCTGAGGCCATGTTATACCTTAGGAGCCCATATGCCACTCTGCCACAGAACCCAAGTGTCTCAGAAACTCTTACAACACTGTGGTTGGGAAACAAAAAATTATAACCTCTTTTTCTCAGAAGCTGAGATATGGAGGGCTTTCATGTCTTCTCCAAGATACAAGTCAGCCGGGCTTTTTCACCATTTCAAACCATCCTGCCACGTATCACTGAACATTTTCAAGGGTCAAAATGAATAAATACATAAAATTCTGCATTTGTTTAAAACAAACACTAACTCGATTGCATCCCCACAGCTGAATAAAGAGAGACTACACACATACCTCAAGCACCACACACCCAGTCACTCACCTTACTTTACTGCCAGCTGAATTCCCTGCCCCGTTGCTCCCAAGGCAAATCTGCCACAGAAGCAGCTAAAACTAAGAAATGTAGACATACACCAGTTGGTGCCACTCAGTCTTGGGGACAAGTATTGGTCCCTGGATACCTTTGATTTAGCAGAATAGACACACCCAGGTCACAAAGTCTAAATTTATTATAACATAAATAGGATCCAAAAGGAGAGTTTAAAATGCTGGATGACAGAAATCAGGGAAATAAATGAAGCCATAGTGAGCGAGGGAGTTGTATCCTATATCCACAGGATGTGAATAGGTGCTACTCTCATTAAACAAAATGATAGACAAAAAAGCCAACTGTGCACAAAGTAGTAGAAAAAAGCTCATCTGTAAAAGCCCTAATTTGCATATGAGGGAAATGCAAATGTTGAACTGCTCTAAAAATAAAACTACTGTTTTGCCACATAGGCACAAGTAGACAGTCTGTAATGAGTCTGTGTACAAACCTTTCTTGCTCTTGGCCTCCAAAGAAGCCAGGGCAGCCCTGCACCCTCTGCACTGCTGCCTCAGGTAAAACCAGACCCCTCTCTGCTTCTGCACTACTGGGAGCACGCTTTGAAGGCAGGCTGAGACTTCATGTTCAAAATGTAGAGCCCATAAGTCTGTGCTGGTTGTCCCAGTAGGCTGAGCCTAGCCTGCCCCCATCTCTAAGCCTAAGAGCACTCCAGATCACAGCTTGCCTCTTCAAAGGAAAACACAGCAGGCAAATATGCTCATGCTTCACCTAGACCTCACAACAGAAGCAAAGAGGCATTTCATAGCATTGGTATCTGGGGGTCAATCCTTGCCTCAGTTTCTTCATCTCTTGCATTTTTTTTTTGTTTCCATTTTGATCTGGTTTTTCAGCCAATTCTAAAGCCCCGAGCTCCACTGATCCAAGCCACAATTCCTCCCAAATCTTCTTGTATTGTGTGGTTTGACACTCAGAATTAGTTCTGCCTCACCATAAAACCCTTCTTTTCAAGCCAAAGTTAATCAAATTCCAGTTCCTCCTTGACTTCAGTCTATTCTTTCTCGATGTGAGACTTATTAATAACACCTATTGACATTGGTAATTCTTCACTGTCCCTAGTCAGGGGACAAGGAACACCAGATGAAACAGCAGATGGCTGATTGCCATTCACTAGGCCATGCAATGATGAAATTTCAGGAGTTCAGGCTGTTCCAATCAGTTTTACATGAGCACATTCCTCTTATATTCACAAACTCCATCACTCACCAGTTGGGGAAATTCAAAAGGAAGCTACCAGAAATTTTCAGTACCTGATATGATTAGGAAAAAAAAGAAAAAAAATTTAAGAACCCAAAGAAGAAATTTTAAGACCTGTCTTGCAAAGCTCCTTTGGGAGAATGAAATATAATCCTGTAAATGTGTGTAAAACAAACTCACTCCTTAAATCAGCATGTCTTCTAGTACCTCATGATTAACTCCTGATACCAGCACAAGGTTTTTACACTACATTAGAAAGAATAAAAAGGAATTCTGCCACGACTTTTGAACTAGTTATACTGCCATCAATGAGAAGAGATGAATACGGGTGTAGCTTGTGTGGGAAAAATACTTTCTCTCCAGCGAAGCTTCACTTTCTAACTAGAAAGGAAACAGTTAAAATAGTTAATATAATAGTTAATAGTTAATAGGTGACAACACAAGTGCTCTTGATATGCTGTGCCTAAACCCAGCAGCACCAGGCAGGTAATTTTACGTGAGGTCAGCTGCATCTCCAGCCCAGGGGAGGAAGGCACTCCATCTGTTGCTGTGGTAACACTGCCACCGCTCCCCCTTGCTCCCTGCCCACCCTCCGCTGGTCCCTCCCCGTTGCCGCGGTAACCACTCGACATCAGCCCCGCTTTCCCCAGCCCTGCATCCCCCCGCTGCCGCTGGCCCGGCTGGACACCCCCCAGCCTCCTTCAGCCACCAGCTGTGGGCACGGCCTGACAGCAGCACTGTGTTTAACCAAGGAGACACGGGGAAAGCAACAGTTTCGGAGCCAGAAGAGGTTGTGGAGGTTCTGTTTGTTTTGTTTGGACGGATTAATGCAGGGATGTGCTATAGGGGAAAGTCATGGGGTCAATACAATGTTTGTATGCCGTTTTCTGTGGTCCATGGAGCCAGGCTGATCCTTTGATCACAAGTGTATGTCACTGGTAATTAACCCTAGAGCAGTCTTTTTCCTGGTGTTGTTTCCTTTTATTATTTAATGACAAACAATAACATTGATCCAGTCACATTTCTCTGACTCAAAGTCTTTTGGCTTATTCAATCTGCATTTTTCCCTCTCTGAATACTCTTCCTAAATTGGGAGAGGTTTTATTATTATTTCTATTATGTTTTTCTTTTGCCTAATTTCAATTTAAGCACGATGGAAAGAAATGTTTTGCTTAGAATCTTGCAGTATTTCTTTCTGAATCCTGCTGAAATTTCTCCAGCTTTGAACACTTTCCTCTGCAAAGAGGTAAAAAACCCGGTAAGCTTTCCAGCAAAAGTTTTCTGAAACTTTCTTAACCACTTTAAACTGTCAGAGATTAGTAAAGCTTCTTTCACTAGAAGAATAGGACAAGCCTTGCATGGTCTATCCTACTGCTGAATTGTAGCAGACAATTGGAAGTACATCAAGAAGACATGTGATAATCCAAGGGCAAACAGTAATGTCCATTTTTACCTGATCTCAATAGACATTTACTTCTTCACCTGAGCATCTCTAAACTTGTAGCAAGAGAGAAAAGCTAAGATCTAACTTGACAACAACTTATGTCAATACAGGAAGAAAGATAGGTCTTTTCCATTTTACTCTTGTTCTTGAAAAGAGATTTCATAATGCCCTGCTGGGAAGTGTTTAATGTAAAACTTAATATGCATTTCAACTGCCTATGAAAGGGAAAAGTGATTATTGTATTTTGGATACCAAATAACTACTCCATTGTGAACAACATAAAAGAAGTGGACATGCTTTTATGGTAATGAAACCTTTTGTAAATCCTTACTTTTTCATTTTCTAGCATAAAAAATGAAAACATTTTTTTCATTTTTTCTAGTAAAAATGAAAACAAGAATCTCAAAGTACAAACTGCAGGAAGCAGATTTTTCTCATTCTCAAAATGTGGAATGAAACACATGAAAAAGATTGTTGAAATTGTTCTGTAGGAAATAACTGAGCGAAAAATGAACTTAGAAATGTGAGAGTTCCTGAAAGCAGCTATTGAACAACTGAATTTTTAATTACGCATTTTTTAAAAAGCGAATGTCAGTCCTAGTTGATAAATACTTACATGTGTCAGCTGCCATTACAGTGAACAAAGCTTGAGGAGCAAGCCTAACACAGTTTATGTCTTTTACCAAACTCATAAAGATGAACACTCATCAGAGTTGGAAACTGGCCACCTGCTGCAACTTTGCTCATTTGAGTTCAGTGACCTTCATAATAAAGTGACATTACCAGCCTGGGAGAAATAACTGATCAAATGTTAAACCAAAGCATTTTCTCATGTGATCCTTCATTTGAGTTTCTTTTCATCTTGCTTTTACTACAATACACAGATGTAGGAGTGCACAACAGCAACCACAGGAACTGCTCTACCTGACGTTTTGCTCTTTGATAATAAGCTGACACTAATTACTCTGCAAGTGAGAAAAACACTTCAAATACTACAAATTTTTTTAAAAAGGCACCCAGGGAACAACTTTGTACAGTTGTCACTGGTCAATGCATCTGAAATGGAACAAAACTGAATGTGATTATGTTTTAAAGATCGAAGACTAAATGTACAACTGATGCTTTTTCCTAAGCATGACAATTTTTATCTAGATGAGGGTCAGCAAAGGCAGGTAGACATTCCTCAAAACATTTATTTATCCAAATCGTCTGAACCATAAATTCAGGAGAAAAACTCAGCAAAGCTCTGACCAAAAATGCTGAGGTGCTTCAGAAAACTGAAATGCCTAAAGATATGTAGCAAACTCAGCAGGTTTTGCTGCTGGATGGCAGCACATTGCACACCTTCTGTTGAAGATATATCATTGCATCACCAGAAAGATTAGTTTCACAGATCCAGAAGATCAAGAAAAAAAATATTCCTTTGACTGCAATATATAGCTTCTTGCAAAGTTAGCCAAAAAGTGGAGCAAGAGTTTATGCACCTGACATTAGATAATCACTGGATGAAAAGGAAAAATACCATGCTAAAGCTTTGTCCTTCTACCTTAGCTCTCCAATCCTGTCTAAGTCAAGCTCTGACTTCCATTCTCCCAGAGATATTTAGGGCTATCCAAAAGTCAGTGCTCCAAAGCATGTCCTTTTCCATCAAATGTACTTTTTATTAATTTAGGTACCCCAGAACTCAGAATTGTGGCCATTATAAATACTGAAATAGGAAAAAAAATCAGAATTTTCCTGGTGTTTGTGTCAGTCAAGTGTATGAATTATGTTCCCAGAGACGTGTGATTCATGCCCAAGTTTGGGGTGAATGACACAGCTCTTTAGACTTCTCATTTAAATGTGAAAGACATTGCAGTAGATCAGGAAATGTAGCAGGAAAAGGGCATGTTTGAACCACACCTTGAAAATTTCCATACCATTTTAGCAGTAAATTGTTTCTCATAACAAAAAATGAAAAAAACCCCATTCAAGCCAGTTAAATAACTGTATTTGAGACTGTTCAACCACATTTTTATTGGGAAAACTGAAGAAATTAGAAATAAAGGCACAAAGCTTATGTGTTGTTAAAATATATTTTTAAATTTAAAATAAATTTATTTTTGTGTGGATGAGAATTCTGAAGTAGATAAAAGACAATGTAATCAAATGGCAAAGGCCTAAACTGATCCAGATGAACAGCAAGCAAACAGAAGTCAATGACCAAAGTGTAACACCTGCTGCCACAGCCAACAGCTATGTAAGAAGTATATTAATAGTCTGAATCACTATCTCCATCCCTATCAGAGACCCAAGTATTTAATATATTAATCACAACTGCTGCCAGAAATATTTTCATATATGCACCCAAGTGACATGTACTCCACACACAGTTGTATAAATAAGGTTTATAATGAACATTAGGAACTTCATGGACAACTCAGCATAAGGCTGCTCTAAATTACACACCCAGAAGGATAATGCTAAAAGCCTCAAATCTACGAGTTAAACAAGATTCTCTTTAGTTAAATTTATTAGAAAATGCAGTTCTGTTATGTGACTAAGAGTTTCTACAGCAAAGTAATTTTGTTATATTGTAGGTGAAGTTCCTAATGCCAACAGATATTGTGGGATCTGACTTGTCTCACTACAGAAATCTATTCTCAGTACATACACCAAAAGCAATATCAATGTCAAGTAAATGACTCAGATCAACTTCGTAATTATTGTTTTCATTCCAGTCAAAAAAGTACAGCCATTTGTGAGTGTGAAGGTATCAGGCCAACATCATCTTATTTAACATTCCAAGAAAAAGTTTTGCAAAGTCATGGAAGAAACTCTTGCATCAAGAACACAAAAGTCACAAGAAGGGCATCTTTGCCTTAGAAATCATACATTTGTCTATGTTGAAAATTTGCCCAGACTGTGACTTAAAGAAAACCCGTAAACAACAAACATATATCACAGTCTGTGTATTCTTGGTAAACTATTTCTAGATTTTTGCAACTAAATTTCTCAAAGAAACTGTCAAAATAGACAATTTTCTCTGCTGACAGTAAAAATAGACTTGATTTGTAACCATTGCTCTGTATTGCCGAGGCCCTATAGACAGAGAAAAAAGGAAATATCCTGTCTCTTCCTACCTCCACATTCTTTTATTTCCAAGTACAGTGAGTGGAGGATAACTCTTTCAGATTAAGACTTGGCAGAACCCAGCAAAACTTCACTGCAACCTTCCCAAGGAGGTGAATGAGAAAATGAGAAAAAGAACTTGATCAGAAATTTCTATTAACTTTTGAGTTACACAATTTCACTGAGATCATTGCATCACAATAGGTATGTCAGAGGACATTCACTCTGCTATTTGCAGTGGAACATGGCATGATGAAATCACTGTGACTATGCATATAAGTGTTCCAAAATACATGTGTTGTTGAAGGTAAATACTGACTTCTATAGCAAGAAAACAATCTGATAGATCAACCTGAGAAAAACACTGGCTAATGAGTTCATGGTTTTGAAAAATGTTAGGAAAAGAAGAACAAAGGTAGGATATGAAGAAGTGTCTGAGGAAAATTGTACCAGTTTTGGATTTAGACAGACAAGAATTTCTAACAGAAAATGTACAAGTAAATTCTCAAAGTGGTGCTATTCTTCCTTTTTGCTTTTCCAGTTTTTAATTCTACCTGATTTTAAACATTGTGCAGACCACCATAACATTAACAGGAGCTACTAAAATTGCAAACTTTATCTCAAGACTACAGTCCAGGCTTGTCTCTCACTAGAGATCTTCCTTTTCATTTTATCAGTTGAAGATAAAACAGTTAGTATGACATTTTACACTGTCACATTATCTGAATTCGTGTATTTGATGGTGGCACCTCTATGCTAAAGTCAAGCTCTGGCTCAAGCAAAAGCTAAAGTGTTGTTTCAGAGCTCTGTCTGTGAAAAACACATGCACACCTTCAAACCCCACTGAAATCTGCACAAGTGCAGTGCCCTTAAATGCCTCCAAAGTTTGCAAAAGCTCAGACCTTGATTTGGTCACGGAATGATGCAGAGATTGCCAGGACAAGAGGAAGATTATGGCAGAAGAGCAGGACCCACCAGTGCCAAGGGAGCTGCCAGGTGGGATTGCAGAGCCCCTTTGGGTAATCCTTCATCAATCAAGTGACTCCAAAGACTGGAGAAGAGCAAATTTTATTTCAACCACCAAGATGAGCAAGAAGAAGAAGGGCCCCACTAGCTGATTAGCCTCACCTCTATCCCTGGAAAGGTGACGTAGCAGCTAGTCCTGGAAACTAGTCCTAGGTATGGGAATGACAGGAAAATCATGAGGAGTAGTCAGCATGGAGAAATAAAAGCGGGAAGTAATCCTTGACCGAGTTGATAATCTCTCATGATGCCAAGACTGTCTGGCAGATGAGGGCAGAGCACTGTCTGCCTGGACCTCAGTGAGGCCTCTGACACTGTCTCCCTGAAGATCCTCACAGGGCTGTTGGTGGTTGGGCTGGATGAGTAGGAGGGATGAAAGCTGCCTCAATCATTTGGCCCACAGGGTGGTGGAGATCAGTGGAAGAAAGTTTACCTCTTAGTAAGAACCAAGAACTTACAACAATGAACAAGAATTTACAATCCATGCCTTCATTTGCCTTTGCATCCTGCCCATTCTGTCATTTCATGATTATCAGCCAAGATTTGTGGATCTATGAATTTGCAGCAACAGGGTATCTTCCACTTCAGAGCTGCTGTTTCATTTATCATTGTCTTAGAATCCTAAAGGTTAAAGAGCATACCAGGTGTTGTATTTCTCTGTCTGTGGAAAGTGAAGGAAGGATTACATTTCATCTGATTAAAGAGTGACCACATCCCGAAAAACACTGCCAGTGTGTCATGCTAATTGTTTCCCTTTCTCTCAAATGCTATCACAGAAAAGGGATTTGTCCACCTCAAAATATTTATTTTCACAAAGATCAGATATAATAAGTATAATAAGTAATATATATTTGAAACATCTTTCTTTTGCAGTACGGCTTTGCAAAAATACCCCACAAAACATGAAACAACCAAAAAAATCTCAGGTGTAACATCATCCTGTATATGCTCAGTGCAGCCCTTTGCTTTGGGACAGACAGGTGATACAGGCATGTCAACTTAGTGAAACATTTCATGCGTCACAATATGATATTTTTTCTCTATCTCTTGCCAAAAAGGATTTAAAATGTCAGTTTTACTGAGATGGCAGGTTGGTATGAAATGAGAGAGACAGCCAAGTGTTTTGGTTTCCTGCATGTACCATATGTATTTTTGATGTAACAAGTACAATAATTTCAAAGAATTACAAAATGATTTCTGACATTAGGATCTTCATATCAATCAGTACATTTAGAAAAAAATACATCATTATGGCAGGCATTAAGAACCTATTTAAAGTACAAAATACATATCTCAGAATCAAACATGACTTTTTTTTCCATATGAAACACCTGCCAAATTACTTAGGCAGTGGCTTCACCTGCATTTGCAAAAGCAGTGTTACCTCTAAAACAGTTAATGTTCGATATATTTTCCTCATGTCCCTTGTTAGATTTACTCCAAGAATTCTCTTCAGTGCCACAAATTAGAACTGCACTGTTGAGAAGTGCCAGCTGGGACAAAAATTTTGTTATCAGACTGATTAATCAATTGTACAAAAGGTCTGCTTATCCTGTAAAAGGCAGACTCCAGAAGGCCTTTCCAAATTATCAGTTATGGGACCTCTGCAGTTTAAAAGAAGGGCAGAGATTTTAAAATGGACCTCTCTAGAAAGATTTGGGAAAACATTAAAACTCACTTCAAACCATATCAGGCACAATGGACGTGAGTTACCCAGTGGAAATTACTTCTCCTTTTCAATTAGGAGCTTTGAAATACTGCCTGAACATGATTACTTTTTCAACAGCACTGCTATACTTGTAAAGGCTGTGGCTGAAGAGCATCTCGCTGCAGAGTGCCTGAGCATCTGTTGCCAACTGTGCATGGCAGATGAAAATTGAGAACAGAGATAATTACAAAATGACAGCATTATATTGTTACTTTTTTTTTTGTATAACAGATGAACAAAAATACCATCCAGAAACACTACTGTAAAAATATTTTTGTGACCAAATGCCCAGTATCTGACCTTTCCTTCACATAAAATAATATCTTTGCTTATAGCATCCCAAGGTCTTCTCACATGTTCAAGAACAGAGGTCTCCTTGTTCTTATTTCCCCCAGTGTACCAAGAAGACATAAGTTCATCTCATTCAAATAGGACATGGCTTTATAGTATCAGAGCAGCATCAGTTACACAATGTATCAGCTACCCAATTACACTCTGAGGTTGCCATCAATTTACACAAATTTGCCTTTTCTCCAAAATTCTGCCAGAAGACTATTTTTCAGTTAAAAAACCTAAAAAGCAAAAAAACCCCCATCCCAATACAAAACAAAACAAAACAACAAGAAACGAACAAACAAACAAACAAAAAACCTCAACCCTCCAGATTCTACTTAACAAGATAGCACTGCTTGAGTAAAAACTCCTCATCTGCATCTCCTGCCCACAGTGTTCAAATTCTCACAGAATATTTATATATAGCTCTATTCATGAAGATAGACAGATTTTGCTGATATGATAGGAATGGAAAAATTACTGAAACTACTCATACCATAGAGCTAATTGATATTTTGTTTTGGCTGGAAATAGCATGAAAGTTGCAGGAAGAGATGTTGAACTACATACTATGACATTAAAAGTATAATAGAGTTATGATTACTGCAGTTGCAATTTGAATGCTGCCATTTAGTTACACAAGTGCTTAACCAAGTCCCTGTTTATATTCTCTTAATATATTTCTAAAATAAGACACTGCTGTTTGATGCAAGCATCATTTTCCCCATGAGCTTCCTGGAAAATGTTTAATTGTAAATCTGTGCTCAGTGTTTCCAGGCTTTGCTGCCTGTGTGCAGGTCCTATAGCAATAGTTCAACATCATATAAAAGTCTTGCTTTTCAGAGTTTTGAGGCATCAACATACCCCATGAAAAGAAATTGCTGATAACTCACAGAAAATTTAAACATACTTTTGAAGACTAGAATATGCAGCTGGCTGCATAAATATGATGTCATTTGCCAAAATTTGGGCACCTAACTTTATATATTTTGGTTCATTTGACAGTAAAATAACATATGGAATAATTAAACTTTCTACAGGAAGCAAGTATTTCATGGTGTTTCTTTAGCATCTTTACTCCATTTGGAACACAGACATGAAGAGACATTTAGAAGGTATCCAGGAATTTTACTATTTGGGCTACAGTTCTCAGCTGGACTATCAAACAGCACAGAACTCTACACATTTTAAAGGTGGCATGTCTATTGCATGAAATGACCCAGATAGTTCAGAAACACTGAACATTACCAGGGAGAATGCCACCAAGGAAAATAAAAGCAAAAATAAAAGCAGCTCCCCTGCTCACCAAGGAACAGCAGCACTGTGGGAAAAGTGGGTGGATCAATGAAGCACTTAGACAGCCCAGAGGGCTGATTAAGTCCTGCTATGTGTGGTAAAGGTCCATGACTCTCACTCATGACTGGAACAGCTGAGCTCACAGTAGGAGCATTTTCTGCAGGACAAAGCCTGTGCAAGCTTCCTCAGCTGCAGTACAGCAGCAGGGAGAAAAGTGCTTGAAGGAGATTGTACTTGTGTTACAGGACCATCAGTTACAGAAAAACAGAATGGTTCTCATGGAAAATCTGTGACTGCAAACCTGCAAACCACAATATCCCACTGTAAGTCCTTCTAAACAAAAACCATCAGCCAGTGAGGTCAGCTGTACACATTAATGTATATAACTACCATTTGCCAGGCACACAGTGGTTACTTAGGGAAAAACATCATCCATTAAATATTTCACCTGAGTGTAATACCAAGTTTTCACTGTATTTGAAAAAGCTGCAGCAATAGGCAGCAATACAGGTCTGAGTTACTCGGGCTTTGTGCCACACTTTGAACATTGAAGTCTCCTCAGAGCAGTATCCTGCTCCCTCTAAAATTACTTTGCTACATTTCTTTCTCATTTTTGATGTCTGATTAGCTTAAGGATTTATCTGATTCTGAGTTAAGATACAAAGAGTATATTTTTAAGTATAAGCCATCACTCATGGAGCTTGATATCAGAACAGGACTCATCTCCATGGAACAGTTTCATTGAAACTTATATCTTGGAACTGTTTATCTCTGTGAAGGAAGAACATTGAATTAGGAAATTAGACCAGGAGTAGCCTCAGTGGTCTAATTCAGAACTATATTTCATGTGTGTGTATGTGCTGTCAAATATCATCATACAGTCACCCAGACTTGGCTAAAAATTATACTATCCATTAATTTCAAAGCTCTAAGGTATTAAATACTGAATTCATCATGAATCAGTAAGAAAAAAATCAGAACAGCAGAACTGTTCACAAAGCAAAATATTCCAAAATATTTTTTCAACCAAGATGTAGTTTGTCCATAAAAATCTTATTTTGATGCATTAAAAATCTGTGAGGTACATTGAAAATCTTGGTGATATTTGAATAACCGGTTTTGAACTTCTACAGTAAAATGTGGATCATTACATTTTGTAAACTGGTCCACACTGGAGAAATTATTTTCCTTCATTCTAACCGCTCTAACAGCAGAGTGGCATTTTGAGGCACTAAATTAACAAGCTTCTAAATATGCACCAGACTGTACCCTGCAGTTGAACACTATATTAGTGCTATGTGCTATGTTTTCATTTCCTCCTGAAAAAAATAGTTTAATTTACATAGGAAGATAACCAAGAATGTAACAGTGGTTTTTAGGCTATAAAAGCATCATAACATGCTACAGAAGGTAAGTATTAGTAACCAATTCATAATGAGCAGCTCTTTAACATTTCTGCTAGATTAAACAACATGTTAAGTAACTAAACTACTGAAAAGATCTGGGCATGGTCCCCTTTAGTCATCCTCTCTCATCTCCTCAGTTTGAGTGCTCCTCATGCTAGGTCAGAGATTTTTGAACTGCAGAGCATGCTGGAACAACTTCTTAACAACTCTGAACACTATTTTCTGCTATAGTGGCAATTAAATAAAGGGGATCCAGTCAGCTCATATTGTTTAAGAAAGAGGTAGTGGTTGCTTCTGCAAGGTAAGGTGCCTGCAAAAGGAGGAGTGTAGATCCCATTCACTCCAGGCTACCCCACGTGTCCTGTCTCAAGACACGATGCAGGGATTATGCTAGGTCAGAATAGAGCAGCTAGTGGGAGAGCTCAGCAGCAGTGCCAGATCCAGCCCAGCTGGCTGAAGTGGACGCCTCTGCAGCTTCTTTCCTTTATCCTCTGCAAAGAAGGTGCTGCAAAGACAATTCAGGAATGTCTGTACTCACATCTTGGCATGCTAGCAACGAATCTCTGTGTATCTATACATGTGCACTGCTCTTTCTCCTTCATTAGAGTAGCACACACTGTTTATTCATCCTATGGTGCCTCTCATAGTGAGCATCTGGAGTTCAAAGACAAATTGACAGTGAGTTCACTTTATGTGCCTATCTAATTTTAACCATCATTTACTTATATTGGCTTCTGCAAGGTATTCAGTTATTAAAAATTCAAATAAAGTCCTATCATTGGTGCTTTAAAGAATATCATGGAGACATATCAGTTACACAAAGCAGTAATATACAGCTACATTTATTGCCTATAACCAGAAAAGCCATCAAGAATGAAAAAACTAACTATATTTAAAAATAATAAAAGCTACACTTTTGCCTATACTCTCTGAA
The DNA here is from genome assembly GCA_013398615.1 of Brachypodius melanocephalos. Classification (NCBI taxonomy): domain Eukaryota; kingdom Metazoa; phylum Chordata; class Aves; order Passeriformes; family Pycnonotidae; genus Brachypodius; species Brachypodius melanocephalos. The sequence continues at coordinate 52,189,077 of VZSR01003803.1, forward strand.
TAAACTTGAATGGGTTGTGGCTTATGACCAATTTAGAATAATTTACCATTCAGATAGTCTGCACTGGAACAATAAAAATCCCATTTGTTTAGATTTATTTTAACAGCAAGATAATCATAGACTAATCATATATGCATCTTTTTCCCTACTGCATAATATATGTTTTCATTTAGGCAAAATTATAAGAATTTTAAATTCACTGGCCTTAGTTGAATAGAAAGGTAAAACAAATTATTTTACTGAATAAAAAAAGCCTTTGGGCCATTGATAATTCAGAACTCTAAGAGAGAAAAGGTAATAACATTATAACATGGATTACAATATTGAAGCAAGAAAACAGTCTGGTTTATTTCTACGCTACTGACTTATCTCTTATTTGAAGATACACCAATATAATATTAAGCACCAGTGCAGACTTTAAAGTTCAACACTTCTGAAAAAGCTTAAGTCGACAAAGCTCAATAGAAACTACCTGAGTATACCACCTGAAATGGTCTTATCTGTCTCCAGAGTAAAAATTGCTTTGAAAATTTGTAAGTATTTATTTAATATTTATGTTTGAGTGCAAGTGGTTATACATCACACTAATTTGTAGGATCAAGTGGACTGATTTTATGCACATTTTTTTCAATATCAGAATTTCCTAGGTTGCTTCCCATACACCTAAGTGGCTCTCTCAGCAAATGCCGTGAGTCAAATGACAGCGCAGCACACGCAGTCCTTGTGAGCAGCACCATGTTGGCACTGACTGACAGCAGGAAGGGCGGGCAACCCTGGGGACTGGCACTTGGCAGGACACAGGGAAGCCTCCTTCTGCAGGGAAGCCTCCTGCAGCAGCTTCACTGGAAGTAAAACAACACTTTCAAAACAGTACAAGCAAGGCATTTATCAGAGTGATTGATTTTTTAAAAAAGCTTTCACTCAGGGATTATGTTCCTCAGTGCAGTCCTGCGAGACCACCTGCAGCACTGTCGGAGAGGAGGGAGGAACATCTTTAGTAAGGGCCAGGCACAGCTGCCAGTAGCTGCTCCTTGAAAGAGTCCACGGCCTCCAGGAGCAAATGTGAACATGGAGCAGAGGGGCACAGGAGGAAGCAACACTCCTGGCCCCTCAGCAGGGCTGCACGAGCACTTGCAGGCTCCAGCCACAGAGGACAACCTGGATGACAGACCCACCAGGGATGGCTGCAGCTTAAAGGTCCCTTTGCCCTGAGCAGCTGGTGGCATGTCAGAAATTTTGAGCACAGGTGTATTTTACCTTAGATGCTTGCACAACTCAAACATTTCTCTCTGATTTTCCAGGAACACAACAACTTGATGATCATTTCTCTCCCTCATCTCTCATGGGTGAGCTCTGTTAGTCCTAATTATTTCTTTATTTGCATGTTTCCAAAACAAGTAACAGAAATCGTGAAGAATAACGAGTCCTGATGTGCAAGCGGACATTAAAATAGCTACACATAACAGATACATATAAAATGCAATGTATCATTCACTTTAATTAAACTCATGCAAAAGTAGCTGCCTTTCTCTAGCAATTCCTTGCAGCTCAGAGTGCAGAATCATCTGACTAGCTAAATATGCACCCTCTTGAATGGCTGCATCATGACAGACAGGTTCACCTGGTAAGCTCAATCCTGGGAAGATGCTGATCTTTTTTTTTAGTGCTACTATTCATCAGTAACTGAAGGATAATTACTGTGACTGGCTGAGGAACCTGCTTGCATGAATTTAGGAATTCTGTTAATTATGTAAAGTTACTCAATATTTAATGCCTCAGTGTGTAATGAATCCTTTGTAATTTACTGCCCAATCTGTCTGAAAGATGAGGCCATAGATAATGGAAGAGAGAAGTTAACTGAAATATTTAGGGTTTGGATGAACTCTCCAGTCAGATTAAAAAAAAAGAAAAGCCCTTTGGTCCTTACCTGGACATAGGACTGGTAGATGTTTGAAAAATTCCAAGGAGGAAAACAGAGTATACAGAGCAGGGGTTGACAGAAACAAAAAGAATTTCAGGGCAAGAGAGTAAGAAAAGGAACATGCTTTAACTGTTGGTTTGGCTGCTGGAGCAGCTGAGAAAGAGATAATTACTGCAGAGAGGAGGAAAAAAGGGATGATGTTCAGCAGGAGACGCCATTTGAAGAAAAGGATGTCGGGAGGCTAGAAGAGGACACAGGGCTGTGGGTCTGTATCTAACTATGAAGGCAGATTTGTGAGCTCAGAAGGGAGCTGTGCCACAATCAGAGCCACGTCCAGCTCACAAGTGTCTGAGCTGAGAGGAGCTGCCACAGATCACAAGAAAAACCAGAGAGCTCAATTGCACCCACTCAAGAAAAAAATAAGGAATGGGTAGATGTAGCACCTTTGGGCTCAAACACAAAAGCACAATAGACATCATGGACCTCAGATGGGTTATGAGGCTGGGAAGGATGGCATTTGCCATCACTCTCCTCATCAGCAGGAGAAAACAAGAGTTCAGTTACTAAATTAGAAAAATTTAATGTTCCATGCAATTTAAATTCCTGTTTTTCAGATCATTAACTGTTTTCTAGAGGACATAAAACTCTGATTAAGCTCCATTTCTACACTGTAATATCAAGCTATTTTTGAGTGCATAAAGATGATTTTGAGGATACTGTCACTATAGAAACTAGTGCTAAGGAAGTTGTCCTCTATTTTCCCACTAGGGAAAGGGAAAAAATGCTCTTTATTAGCTGGTAGAAATGGATGTAGTTGCATGTAAATATTTTCCACCTGGTTCTCGTTAACTATTTTTTTATTTGACAATGCTACCTTCAAAAAAAGCTTCCATTACCTTTATTTCAGTCTTCAGAAAAAGGGGTTTTCCCTTTTTCCCCTGCAGGTTGTTGTGCTGGTATGCTTGTGTGTGACTGTGCTTGTGTGTGTCCCAAGCAACAGACACCACAAAAAAAACCCCACACAAAATCCTTTTAGATCAAAGCTGATGTTGTCTAAACATGTTGTTAAATAACATGCACTTTTGGACATGGGAATTCCCAAGATAATCTTCCTTCCACAAAGCTCAAGTTTGTCCTCATGCATAATGTACAAATGCAGTCAAGATGAGTAATAGCTTAGGAGAAGAATAAAACTGAGGAAATCACATCATAAAGTATGATATAACTATGCATAGTATAGTAAAACCCAGATGCTCCAAGCCACTTGCTCCCCCACCATTTTGTGCCCCAGTTGTGCTAGAATCTAAATGTATATACATCATATATGTATTTCCTCTAAAATAATTTTGTTTCAGTACACAAGGACTTTGGAACAATCCCACAGTTTGGGTATTCCATACTACCTATAATGCAAACACAGACATCGTTTCTCCTTGCAGGAGAGCTGGTGTGTTTTGTGAAGAAGGCAATTATGACCCATTTACAACACAGATCTGAGCACCTTGCTGGCCGCTCCTGATGCTGCAGCTGTCTCGGGCATACCACAGTGAATGGTCAGGAGCGTGGTGTGAGAGCAGGCAGGGGGTGCCAGGACAGCCTGCACTACAGGCTCTGGTGTGCCACCTGGGTGGCCAGGCCCCTGGCAGGGGTGACTGTCACAGCCCCAAGGCAACACACCAAACCTCTTCAACTGGCTCCAAGCTCTGCCTGCTCAAGCAAGCGCTACTGACTCACCGCGCAGCAAAGGCCAGCAGGGTGTAACCCATGGGTGCTCTGCACTCAGCACCCAAGAGCCACACACCACACAATCCCAGCCCTGCTGAGGGAATCAAAGGTCTAACCTAGGCATTACCTTTGGCAAGGGAACAACTGAGGGCCAAATCCCCATGTCAAACACACCCTGAATGCAGCTGTTGTCCTGTGTACAGATCCCCTCCCAGCCCATTGCATAACAGAGCACACAGATCCCGTGTGGATATGGGGGCAGCTGCTCGCTGCAAGGATTTTACTCCAAAAGCATTTGTCAAGGAGGCACTCACTGAAAAGGCATATTTGCCTTCTTTGGGAAATGTCTGTGAATGAATGAAGACTGATTGGAAGCCAACAGAATTTCAGTAACTCAGACTTCCAAAGACAAGCCTCCTCATTTTTTACACCAACAGTTTGTCTTTTCAGAACAAGGAGTTCAACAAATGTAGAGCCACTCTGGCACTATACAACCACCAAAAAATGTCTAAGGCAATAAGAAGGAGCTGAAAAAACAGCAAGGAATGTTCCTGCCTCCTTCCAACAGACGGTCCTGGGTAATATTATCAAGAGAATTCAGAGCTGATCCGTTTAATGCTGCAGCCTGGCATACTCCGTTTGACTTAGGTTTTTAAAATGCTTAGGTCAATAAAAGTCCTTCAATCTTTTTAAAGTATTCCTGAGAGCACCTACAACTCTTACAACTTAATTATGTTTCTTCTATTTTACAGGTTTCCTTTCCTTTACATAGAACTTTCATGTCATAGAGCGCTAATAGAGCACAAGGAAATAGTGCAGAACCTCTCGTTGCCAAAGCTGCTGCTACCACATAGATATGAACTGAATGGAAATGTCAACGTTGACTTGACCAGGAGAAAATAAGAGATTAGGTTGCGAAATCATGCAGTAGTATTATTTTACATAAGACAGAAAACTGCATTGCACTGGTTGATATACAGAAGAGTGACAAAATCAGCTGCAGTGCTCTGTGGTAGACCTGAACCATCCATACAAGAAATTAAACGGCCTACTGAAATTCAATTGATATCTGTTCTTTATTCACTACCAATATTGTGTCAATAACACACGCAGAATAAAAAAACACTGTCCTGAGAACTACAGAGCCTTTTTAGCTACAGGAGAAAATTAGTGATGAAATACACCAATTTGGTCCTAATGGATTTTTTAAAAAATATTTTGGATTTTTAAAAAATAATATTTGACTCTGAAAGTAGCAATGCTTCACTAAAGAATTTGCTAAAGAAAATTTCATCTACAATTTCACAGGCAATGCTCCAAGCTCCCTCTATGACCTTCTACTGCTCCCATTGAAGCTAAATTAATAACCTGAAATACAATTTACACAAGTGAGAAAAAAAGAGAAAAGTGAGACTAAGTAAGTAGAAGTATGCATAATTATTTCCAGTGGTATAAATTATTTTAGAAGACATCAAGATACTACCTATGCAATCTATACAGCTGGCCAGAGTTGAAAGGTTTATTGCTGTGACTCTAGAAGAAAAATATTTAATGATTATAGAAAGCTGAATATGGAGTCTTTTACGACTCATAGACAACAATAGACTACTAAAAGGTAAATGCCCATGCCATGAATGAAGTATTTTATGCTGTAAAATGATAACAAACATTCATAAATTAATGGGAACTGGACTCTGGTAGTTAATGGACTACAACCTGGGATTTCCTACTTGTGTGCACCAGAGCTCTTACAGATCATTTGTTCTTGCACAAATGAATATGTTAACAAATGAATATGTTACCCAAACCCGTGACATTTTATCATGATTAGCACTTGTACCAAATAAAAAAATCCCCACTAGCATAATACTAATGCTGCACTTTTAAACAAAGGCTAAGAAAATCTGCAGGAAAGCCTGTTTGTTCCTAAGCTGTGCTATTTTCAATTACCTGTTTGTGCAGACTGACATTTTCTTTCTGAAATTTGTTTTAATAGAGCCCAAAGTAGCAATTTAAAACTGTAATGCACAAATCTAAATAGAGCTGAAAACACCCCTAGGCGTTCATGGAGGAGGAGGCTTTTCAAAATCAAATGATACGCCTTTGACAATCAGGACATCAACAGGTTGAGCTCAATGAAAGAGGACAGTAGCAAGTGATGGGCAAAGGGCTGCACAGCTCTCTCCAAATGAAACTGTATTTGACCACGGGGCAACTGCAAGATGTGGAAATAAACTTCCATCAAAATCAGGGATCATAACAGGCAATCACATCAAGCTAGGCTGCATCACTTGGAAAGTACCATTACTGGAATATCTCGAAGTGAAAGCAGTGTGATGTTCAGCAAAAGACTGAACAGAGAAAACACACCTACTGAGTTCAAAGCTAAAAAGTGCTGCTTCGTTGAACAACAGGAATCTAATGCTGGTCCTTCTATGGTCAGAAACTCAAAATATATACTGTCTCTCTGATTTTGTCTTATAAACAGTATCAAGAATCTGCACTTGTGAAAGAACTCAGCATCAAAAGAATAAGAAATGATGAATCACTTTACTCAATCTTCTGGTAAAATATATACAGCAAGAAGAGAAAAAAATATAAGAAAGATTTTCATATTATTACAGTTCTAACCTTTCCAAGTCTGAGTATTTTTAGAAATATTCTGAAATTGGAACTTACTGTTCAGGATGAAAATATTTGCATTTAACCTCCTCTATCAAATATGGATTTTTATTTCCAATTTTTATTATTTAACACAGACTACAAGTTCAGCTTACTTTTGTTTCAGAATATGTGTTTATTTTCTTTCTTTCTCACTCATAGAATCATAGAATATGCTGAGTTGGAAGGGACCCATGAGGATAATCAAGTCCAATGCCTGACCCCTGCCAGGACACCCCAAGAATCATACCATGTGCCTGAGAGTGTTGTCCAAACACTCCTCGAACTAAGACAGGTTTAGTGCTGTGACCACTTCTCTGGGGAGCTGGTCCAGTGCCCAAACACTCTCTGGGCAAAGAACCTTTTCCTGATATCCAACCTAACCTTGCCAACACAGCTTGAGGCCATTGCCTCAGGCCCTGTCACTGGTCAGCACAGAGAAGAGATCAGTGCCTGCTCCTGCACTTCCTCTCATGAGGAAATGATTGCAAAGAGGTCTCCCTCCAGTCACTGGGATTACCAACACATAAAAAATGAAGAATGCTTTCTTCATTCAGAGGCATCCAAAAAGACAGTGATCTCATGGAAATCTAGCAGAAATACTTTCATTCCTGTTTTTATTGACAGAAAGATTTTCTTTAGGCAAAGTGAATTGTTTTAATGTCTTCAATGATTGGCAGGGTCTAGAGAAAATGAAGACAGATCCTTCTCAAGGGACAATGGTGGGAGGAGAAGAAACAGGTACAAGTTGTAGCTAGGAAGTTTCTGGTTGGATGTTGGAAAAAACATGACTGTCAAGCAGTGGGAAATTCTGAAAGTGGACGAACTATTAAAAATTATAGTGGACAACAGTTTGAACAACCTGATGCAAGGTGTCCTTACTTTTAATAGTGGCTTGAACCTGATAACCTCCAGAGGCCCTTTCCAGTTCATATAATAATTCTACAATATGAGGGTATTGGACACAAGCTAGACACAACTATAACTAAAGCTGGCTCCAGAAGAAATTAAAAGTGCTTACTTTAAAGGAAACAGCACCAACATTTCTACACAGGTCACTAATTTTCTAATTTCCTTTGATATCGAATTCTGAATAAATTTATGATTTGTGACTTCAACAAAAACATGCAGCTCCACAAAATACTGTTCCTTCAAAATTCATTTAATTAGCTCTGCTGTTTTGGTTGTTATTCCTTTGAAATAAGAATTAATTTTATTTATAAGTTACAGTTTTTGCAAACTAGCCAGTGAATTTCAAAGGAGTTAGAAACATACCCATGTTGTGGTATTCATGAGAGATACCAGAAGATTTTAAAAAAATATATTATCTCCATTTATGTTTCTGTTTATAATGTTTCTGCTTTGAATTCAGTGGGGTCTTTTTTACTAAAGCAGACTATGAAACAACATGAATATCCTGCCTCCCACAGTGCAGTATTCCTTGCCTGTGCTAATAAACGTGTTCTTTGGAGTTCTAGTTGTAGAAACATCTACTTGGGTAATGAATGATTTCTATAAATTTACTGTTTCTTGTTAGGATCCCTACAACTCATAAAATTCAAGCACTCAATGTAGGATTTGACTGGCCACCTTCAGGTCCGAACTAAGCATTTTCTCCAACCATGTTTGAATCCTCAAGATAATGTTATGTGAATGAGTCTCCACAAGTTCTGGATTCAGATCATCAGGTGTGAACAGAAGGTATGTATCCTGAATCCTCCCAAAAATGAGACAGCACTGCCAATTATGAAGTTGACCATACCTTCTGATTCTGGAAAAACTGGGGGCCAGCAGCTAAAAGGACTAAAAGGTGAACATTCTCAGTGGAGGGAAGATCCTGAGGTAGGAGAATCCTGGAGATCAGGGAGGTGCATGCAAACAAATGGCAGAGATCCCCAACAAATGGCAGAGTTCACCAACAGCTGAGACAGGTCACCAACAGCTGGGCAGCTGCAGAGCAGGAACTGACACAACTTTCTGTCCCATCTTCCCAGAGCAGCAGCCATCTCTGCTGGGAGTGAGGCTGAGATTTGTGGAATACAGCACTGAAGGGAGTGCATGAGATAAACAAATATAATCTTGCTGGTTTTTAAATAATTCCCAGTATCCAGATCCTCTCTGGGATGATTTGCACTCTGCCTCACTCATGGCAGAGCCCACAAATAATAATGAATATAAGCAGCCGGCAATATGGAAGGTCTCTATCTCATTCTCAGTCATCTTGTTTGTCATTTCATTATGCCCTTTAGGCTATCCAGAGTCTGTGGAGCCACGTAGCAAGACACAATACACTGTCGTGCACATGACAGCACAGATCACATTGCATCCAGTGTAATGTCCAATGTAATTCCCCACTTTCTGTAGATGATCTGCACTCAATAATGACAATGTTTCCATTATGCAAGAAGAAAACCATAACCACAGGTAACTGGCTGCACCCCTTTTCTGAGATTAGTCACTGGCATCAATTTTAGCGAGCAGTTTTCTTACAAAAGGAGAGGAATTTTTCACCTGTGACACTGCTTTAAGACATGGAGAAAAACAGCAACACTAAGCAAGAGTCAATAGGAAAGAATAAAGAAGAAAAGGGGAAAAAATACAAGAGGCAATACATTCAGAAGAATGAATAAGGGAAGATGGAACATGGGAAGTTCATTCTTTCATTTCCTAAAAGGAGGTTAGTCCACTGTTACCTTTTCTGTCTGCACCCCTGGAAAGGGCAGACAGAACTGAAAAAGATTTAAAAGTAACTGAACATGGTCTCTGTACCAGGGTTTCAGGATTTTTTTCACATACCAAGACCAAACGATTTGAAGGTACAATATAGAGAGAAAGGAATATAGAGAGAAAGGAATTTACACAGGCAAACACCATTGCCTATATACTAATTAATATTACTCAGACTCAGAAGTCACTGTTCTCTTTTTCTTCATTTTTTCCCATTCGTGACAGAATTTAACTGGCACATAAATTAATCTAATGGAAGCCAAGCTGAATGGCTACTGTTGACCTTTCTGATTAATTAGATATTTCAGCCAATTAGATTTATTACAGCTCCACAATTTACTTCTTTACTTGTATCAAACAGCCTCCTCTCCTAAAGATATAATTCTGGCAGTTGCCACTAAGTGTCACTGTTCACATAGCCTCAAAACCCATATTATCATGCAAAGAAAATTGGGCTTGGGGAAGACCCTCTATAGTTGGGTGGGTTCAGGTGTAGAAGCTTCGGGGTGACATTCTCCTGTCACCAGAGTCATCTACTGACAATGCCCCAAGCTGGGCCTGTTTGTGTCTTAGTCTGGAGGCTGACACATCTCCTGTGACACAGCACTGAGAAAGGATCACAGTTATTGGAGGAAAGTACAAACAGTGGATACCAAGTGGCGAGCAAGAAGGTTAACATGCAACACAAGAAACTTGAGGTGAGATAGTTCAAGTTCGGTAAAGAGCAGCTCCTCACACCCCCTCTCCATTGTAACCTAGTGCAAGAACATTTCTAGCCTGTTTCACAGGAAAGGCAATCTCAGGTTAGCTGAAAACACCAGCCATCACCATCCTGCTAAACATCAGGACCCAACCGAGCACGACCTTGGATAAAGAACCCAGAAGTTTGTTGAGACAAAATAGGCTAAGCTTTTCTTGGGAATGCAGTTCATATCCATTAGCAGAATCTGTTCTGGAACTTCAATTAATTCCTAGAAACTGGATATAGCCAATAGAAAAATTACATTAATGCTGTCTGACCATCTAATTTCAGAACTGGTGTATGTGTGAACACAAATCAGATTTACAAAGCAACAAAACCAGATATTACCTTCAATCAAGCTTCTGAGAAATATTCTCAGCATTATTAGTCTCCCTTCTGTAGGACATGTGAGTATGAAAGAACATAGGCTATCTTCAAAATCCAAGATGGGAAGTTTTCCAAGTGGCAAGGTCCCAAGTGCCCAAATAATCCTCCATGGACTTATATGTGAGGGCAAGGCTAATAAAGAACAGCCTGCTGTTAGCTTTCAAAGTTTACATGTGTTCATCAGTAGAGATAAGTCAGGCAAAAGATCATCTTTGCCTTTTGGAAATCTCTTTTGAGTACCTGAATCTATGAAAAAGTATTTTCTTATCATCTAAACCTAGTGACAGGCAGGGCACAATTTCAGCAGAGCTCCAAAAAATACTGGGGAGCAAAACTAGGAATTTGGATCACTTATAAGGAAAGAAAAGGTGAAGAGAAGACTGTGGGTGGAATAGTTCAATGACAGAAATGTGTCTGCATTTCATGCTTACAAGACAGTTTGGCTGGAATTTTGAGACCTGGCTGCTCACGATGAGCAACCAGCAACAGAATGTCAAAAAGGTTTGGGGAATTAAAAAGGTTAGGAAGACTGGATGAAGGGAGCCGAAGTCTCCTCCTGCTCCAGGGGAGTGCCCAAAGGCTATGCTGTTGGCTATGATTGACCTTGGGCACTCCCATGCTCTCCAAACTGAAGTGGAGTAGCACAGCACTGACTTAACTATGAATGCCCAAAGGCAAGACTTCTTATCTATCACCCTAGCACTAGCGTGATCTCTGTGCAAAGGTCAGCTCTTGGTTCTTTTAACATTTTTCCTTTGTATTTCTTCCTTCATCATTTTACATGGGTCTGCCTCAGCTTGAGTTCCCTCTTTATCACATAAGGTGCTCATCTACACAGCTCAGAGTTTGGGATTATGGCAGGTGGCAAGGTGTGAGGGTTTTCATTGCCAAACAGGACAGGAGCTCTGCTACTGGACTGCAGCTGCCAAGGGTTTTGGTGTAACACAGGGTGATTTGATACTTCCAGTTTTATACTAACGAGGCAAAAAAGTTGTATTAAAAAACCCAAACTGAACTCTCAAAAATGAACAAACAAAAAATCCCCCCAAAAAACTCTCCCTTACCTTTGCTGCCCCTCCAGTCAGATACAGTAAGAAAACAAGAAAATAAACCTCTAATAACTAGAAAAACAAACACTTAGCAAATTCTTGGCAAATAGATATGATTTCATTAAATATAGCAAAAAAAACATGATAAGCAAAACACCTAGTCATCTTCCAGACTTCTCTCTTATCTGAGCAAGAGTTTAAAAAAGATGATTATGCACAGTTTTGTATTTAGGCAAATTACAGAACATTCTCCAATATACTCCTGTAGTGTGTGGGAAGACATTTTAGCTTGTGCAAGCTAATCAATCCCTCCCATTAGCAGATTGAGCTGTGTTTAATAGGTCAGAGAAACACCGAAATACTATTCTGTAGTCAGAGGAGATATCTCTGAAACAGATTTTGAAACTTCTCAGGTCATTTTCTTCTGCTCTGTCAGCAAACAACTCTGATTTACAGATATTTCAGGCCTGAACCAACTATTTCTATTGAGAAGAAAATTATTAGAGAAAACAATGAAAACATGTAACAAGTGATTTTGGTAGTTGCTTATGCAGGTGAAGAATACAACAAGTTTAGCTGCAAATGCTGGAACTAAGCATGAGGATATATAATTCTTCAGTCAGCTTTGTTTCTAAATCCTGACTCTACTTTACTTCCTCACATGCAAACTGAAAAGCAGAATTCATGGCTTTCCATCAACACACACAAAGCTGGAAGTTCGTTGCCTCTGCCATTTGTCCTGGCAAACAGACACATCTTTCTTCAGTATAGCATCAGTAACCTTTACTCTACTATTACCACTGGGATTCACAGAAATATTGACACTGCACTACAAAAACAATGAACAGCAAAATGAACCCCACTGCAGCACATAGGACTTGCTTGGGATTATTGCTGTTTTTGAGGAAAAAACCAGAGATCTGGATATTTGCTGCTCACGAAAACTTTACATTCTGATTTCTTTTTCTCCCAATTTCCAAATAGCCATACTCAATTTTTCATCAGGGATTTGGATTACTGTAAATTTACTCTCAGCAGTACTGTGGTACCACTGACACAGCAGTGAATACAGCATCAGATGCTACAGCAGAAGGCAGTGTCAGCAATTTACATACAACCCTGTGCTCACTTCTACTGGCACATCAGACATTTTCAGCAGAGGTAGCCATCCTGCAAACACACAGGAATATGGCCCCAGAGGAGGGCTCAGTCCAGCAGCTATTGTTATTCATCTTGGAAAGTACAAGATCTCACCTGTTCCATATTCAGAGACGCCCCTTCAGAGACACAGCCACATCTTTCTCTCTAACAATATTTAGATAAGCATCGGAGTCTCAGGAAGAATTCTTTGGTTCCAATTATTCACTTACTGTGGTGGCTGGCAATTTTTGCACAGCATACACCAAATAACAAGCCCACCATTTTGATGAGTAATTATCTGTATCTTGAGTCTACTAGGGGATTATTTTTATTCTGTCCAGTGTTTGCTGAGTTTTCTAGGTATGCACTCATTATGACTTTTTCCTCCTAACTTTAAATCTGTCGGGTTTTTTCTCTCTCTCATTTACCTGTTAGGTTTGTTCTTTTCCTTATCTTTGAATTTAAACCTGACCTTTCCTATTCTGTCACAATGCTAGATGTGTTCTTTGTCTTTATTTTATTAGATTTTCTTTCCAAGGCTTTTCACATTTTGCGGTTCAAGGTGTCTCTCAACAAATTAATGCCTTGAATGCCTTGAGTGATGAGTATCAGCATAATTAATATCGGTAATGGCAGCTTTATAGTTTGAGATTTTCTGTTTTGTTGGGTTTTCTTTTAGAGTGAAAACTAGTTACGGTGAAAAGAAATTTACCCTTCCAGCATGCTCTTCATTAAGGCCACAGGCACTTTGTTTTCCCCACTTGGTTTTAACTGATTTCAGACTCAGAAAGAAGTCCAACAGCCAGGATGAAAAATCAGGTAACAGTTCCAAGGTAAAGGATGATGGAACATGCTACTTGAAAGGTTAAACAAAATAATAAAGGTTAACCCAGCAAACAAAAAACCAACCAACCAACCCCAGAAATGCAAAAATGGGTATACTTTATGTGAATATGATTTTTCAAACCACAATACAATACAGAGTTATCCCAGCTGTTACCAAATCAGCTGGGTTTACAGGCATACCAGCTAGATTTGCTAAATCTAGATTGCTTCACTCAAAACAGTGATTCACAGTCATGTTTCTCATTCTTTATTTTTAGTAATGTCAATACTAAAACCTTGCACTGGCTCAGAACAGCTTGCTGGAGCCACTGGGTTGTCCAGGCTGTCTAGAACTGAGATCAGCTTTCTAAACTCTGCTGAGATATTGGTTCCATTTAAGCTTGCTGCAGTTTAAAATTTCTTGGGCCATTTGGTTTTATTCTTGTGCACATGAACATATTTGTTGTGCTTTAGGTTTGGGGGTGGTTTAAGTGCAACTGTGTGGTTTGTCTAGTGGCAAAGATGAAAAACAATGAAACATAAAGAGCCATGGTTCCTTTACTACAGAGAAAATCATGAAGAGAAAGACAAAGAGAAATGCCAAAGTTTACCACACCACAAGAATTTTGGAAATTTGTGAAAAATTCTAACACATTTCCTAAGCAGCTGAATTTCAGCATCTCACAGTGAATTTGGAAAAATCTTTTTGGGACCAGGAATATTTTTCTTACTGTAGAATACCACTTAACATGCTCTACCAAAGGAAATCAATGACAGAGGGAGAGCAGGGAAAAAGACTGCAGGTAAAGGAAAGTGTAAAACAGTATGGAAATTATAGGGGGAAATGTGGTCACTACTCCCTGGATGACACAGTTGAATGCATGCCTGACTTTCCAAACACAATGCAATCTGAAGGGGCCTCAATGAAGGGTTAAGCAAAGTGAAGACATCTTGGCCAGGCTCTGTTAAAATCCTTGCAGAGGAGGGAACCTGGTAACACCTTTTAGCTGATTCTGAATGGATTTCGGGTGTAGAGTGTACTGCTTTGAAATCAGAAAATCAGGTGTTCAAGTCATTATTACCCTTTGAGAGGGATAGAGGAGAAAATTGGGAATACGAGTTGATAAAATTATGACTGAAAATTATCATCTTAAAATTGGGAACAAGCATCTTAAAACTGAGGTTGACAACCTTAAAGCTCTGCTTGCTGCAGCTGAGCACAGAGAAAAGCTTGCTGAAGAAACAACCTCCTGTTTCAGATAGGTGGCTCTGCAACTCAGTACTTTATATAGACCCTGAGGCTTGGGGATGGGGATATTTGGTATGATAATGATGATGACGAGACCTCAGAGAACCCTGACTCCAAATCTGATGAGGGTAACAATGAGATCTGCACTACTGTGCCCTCTACTCCCTGGTCTCTGACAGAGTTGGCAAAATTGCAGGAAAATTTATTCAAGGAAATCAGAAAAACCTGAAGGTGAAATGATGTTTATACAGACTCCTGATTCCCTTGACATTAATGGAAATATAGGGGGTTATCCCTGTGATTACAAACCAGGGGAAAATGATTCTTTATCTCCTTCAAATTCCATTGTGCATGAAGCCAGGTGTCCTACAAAAACTCAGGATGGATAAGGGGAGCCTACCCAAAAAACAACTCAGTTCAATCCAATCCTAGTGTTTGATTCGCAAAGGCATTATGGCCATAAGCCAGGCGAGACTGAAAACCAGCAAGTGGAATCTTCTCAATGTATACATAATAGCCCATGCATTTGGATTCCAGTAGGTTCTTGTCAACATTTAATAACATTTCTAATAGATAGGGAGCACAACCTTTGATACTAATATAGCAAGATGACAAGAAGCTGGGTGTACAACTGGGATGGCAAAAAGTTAAAACCACTGGAGTAAACAGAGCAAGTGTTATCTGCTGCTAATGTTAATTTACGGCTCTTGGGTGAGAAGCAGATGTTGGCTACTCATTTTTCAATTAAAGATCACAAAGACTAATCAATCACAAAGGTTTTGAGAAAATCTCCTCTTTTATGTGACAGTGGTACACTGTATGTGCTGTTGAAACACAAGAGGAGTCAAGTTTATTCTACATATAGTTATCTAAACCAACATCATTAGTCCTAAACCAGTCAGGTTACTGGGAGAAAGCTTTTAATACTCTAATATGTAAATCCTTATGTTTATTTTTATGAGTTCTTTACAGGGAAAGAAATTTTAAAAATTTATTTGTCCACTCACACACAAACACACACTCTCCTTTTCTTCTGCCTGCTTTGCATCAGCTTGGAGAGGTTAGAAAAAGAGAATTATGACGTGAAAAAAAAAATCCAAATGTCATACCCAAACTAATAAGCTTCAAGCCTAAGGCTCAGGTGGTCCCAACACAATATGTGATTCGAAGACTAACATATCAGATGTTCTGAAGTAAACTTGCCTCATTGATCAGACTTCAGTTCAAATCACTGCTTACACAGCAGTGAATGAATATCCCAGTCCTATTCTCTTGAGAATTACATTTTGCAGGATATGCATTTTTACCCCACAGCATTTTGCAACATAAATGCCAGAAGCTCTCACAACAAGTAATATAAGTTCAGGAGTCTAACATTCAAATTCTGTCAGTGCTTTGCAGGCAGTCCTATTTGAAACATCTTTTTTAGCCTACAGTGATTCGTAGCTTGAAAATTATTTTTCTTAACTAACAGAAATGCAATGTACTGTATTCCTGATTATTGTGAGAGATTTTCTGGGGGGAAAAGTACAACACCTCTTCAGCATGGAAGTGCAGCAGTAGAACAGGACAAGATCTTGAAGCATTTTTCCATTGCAGCAGAAGGAGGGTAACAACGAAATGAAAGAGAAAAGGACCAGCTACTTGAAGACGAATTTCAGCTACTCTTGATATAACATCATTTCTAGGTACCTAAAAGAAACCTTGAGTGAAGTTATGCAGCCTTGACTAAACATGAGAGGTAGCTACATTTCTGTATGACAACAGGTCTAAGTCTGGAGTTATCCATGGATACCACCCACATGCTATGTTATCAGTATTTTGTGTGAGCTTTCTTAGTCATCTGAGAAAATGGCTTTTAGTTGGCAATGGCTACATCTGATTTGCTGCTGGCAAAAAGATAACGGGTTTGGTTTTGGCAGAGAGATTACTGCAGTGTTCCTGTTGAAGACATGAAAAGGTATACTTGGTACAGGCTAAAAGCAGTTCCTGATCTGACTCAGACTATTTATGGATCCCTATTCCCTGTGCCAATCTGGGATACCAAAAATGAAAGAGGGCACTTTTAAAAAAAAAAAAAAATTGCGCCTGGGCTGATCATAGAAATTAACTAGTGAATTATTACATATCAGATGAAATAATATCCAGAGTGAGTTAATTCCAGGAGGATGTCAAATACTAATGGATCTTATATTCCTCAACTCTCCAGAGCTCTTTGCTGGCCAATGAGACAATTTGCTTGCCAGCTGGGCTGTATCAAAGAACTGCCTAAATATCATGGCAGAGCATGTATTCATCAGACTCCTGAGAAATCTCTGCCTTATGTTATGACGGATATCTGACTAAAGGACAGCATGAAATCAAAATAGGTGAGCAAACCTCACCTAAGGTGAATGCATGAGAGGTTGTTACAGTGCCCTCCCAGCACCTGGTCCGTAGCAGTTCATACCAGCCATACTGTTGTTGCACAACAAGATGAGATGTGGTTGCACATCATGCCTTCACAGCTCCCAATTTCCTTGGAAGAAAATCCAGGTACATGCCAGGTTGACAGCTATGGTAAACTTCTGTAAGTCTCCCACTTGACTTAATGAGAGAAGGACTCTACTGCAGAGTATACCTTCCTCACAACATAGGTAGAAGGTGTCTCCTAAATGTTATGCACCACTAATAAAAAGTCCTATTTTAACATACAGATCAGTGGGGGAGAGAAGCTATGGCTAAGGCTTCTTGGTATGAGTGCTGCTCTTTGGGTGTAGACTTCTTGGGAGATGAAATATGGGAGCTACTCAGGAGCTGTCTTTCCAGAAGAGAAGGTTTTCTGGGTAAAGTTTACTCTGCTCAGACTTTAATGATTTAATGGCTGCCTTTCCTTTGTATGATGTGTCACTGACCCCTGTGACCAAAAAACAGAGGAAGTATCTGCTTATGAAACCAAAGGAAATCTCAACAGTAGGTAAGTCAATGCTATTCTCCAGAATGATCACTCCCCTCCTCAAAGAGCAGCTGAATATTAAAGGACAAACTTAAACAAAATAACAAAGCAACTTTGTTCAGTCCCATTGATCCAAAAGACAGCACTCACTAAACCTTAAAATCTATTTTGTGTCTCCTGCAGAAAGTCTGCTGTGAAAGAAATGGAGTTTTATAATCACTATTTGGAGCCTCAGGGGTTCAGAGCATCCTCTCATTCACATTACTGCTGCCTTACTACCCAAATGCATTTTCATGTGTATCCTAATCAGTTCATTTAGTGTTTGAATGCTATTTTTGATGCCAGAAAGAAATATCTAAGTAGAACACTGCAAAAGTTCTCTCTTCATTGGGAATGATGAAAATCCTTCCACACAGAATTCAGACTCTATTATAAACTGCATCAGATAATGTGAAAGCTCTATCTCCTAGCAGTACATTAGAAAAATTAGTTTTAAGCTCTACTTGCTCATAGGATTTAATATGGAGTTTTATTTTTTAAATCTGACATGTCAAAAGAGAGATGACAGGTAGTGCAAGGGACAAAGAAATTTCCTGCAGAAGGGAATTGAAAGGAACAGTATCTGAAACTTAAAAGAAGGGGAGAAATGTGTGAATACTTCAAGAATAGCAGAAAAGCACCATTATTATAATTATGTGGAACATGAAAGGGAATTGGACAGATGTCAGGTGGGAAAGAGGGAAAATTCCTCTTACCAAGCCATTTGCTCATGGGTGCAACAGAAAAATAGCCACTAGACAATGCTTAAATATTATGGTGACATTTAGTGGTCACTTTAAAAAGTATTTGATATGAGTTCTGTGGGATAAAGTTTAACTTACGGTATCTAAAGGCTTTGGATTTGATAGAAATGTTTTCTTTTGAAATGTATTTGGTTTATTTTGTTGAAAAGAGTGTTGTTTCTCACTGATATCCTGGCTATTACTGAAGTCCTTAGTGGCTCCATTCATCGTTTGTTATTCACTAGACCACCTCCCCTAAGAAGAAAGGCTGAGAAATTTGGAGCTGTTCAGCCTGGAGAAGAGAAGGCTGCATGGAAAACTCACAGCAACCTTCCAGTACCTGAAGGCAGAAAACAGGGAAACCAGTGAATTTTTGTCAGGAACAGTAGTGATAGGATCAGGAGTAAAATGAGTTCAAACTAAAAGAGGAGAAATTTAGGTGGGATATATGGAATAAATTCTTTACTGTGAGAGTGGTGAGGCACTGGAACACGTTGCCCAGGGAAGTTGTCGATGCCCCATCTGTGGAAATGTTCAAGGCTAAGTTGGATGGGGCTTTGAGCAATCTGGCTCCAACCATGGTAAGGGGGTTGGAACTAGATAATCTTTAATATCCCATTATCTTTAAGATAACTGTTCCCAAACTGTTCTATGATTCTATGCCCAATAAAATGCAAGTTACTTCTGAGCAAGGTCACACCCTATTCTCTGTAATAGAAAAAGAAAGTGAAGTGACATCTCTAGCTTTCTTATAAGCCAATACAGACTCCCTCACCTGCATCAGAAATGGTATTTTTTTAGCACTGACTTAAAATACGTCCCTGTTGTGATAATTATGATCAAATGCTTTTTAATCCTTTCCTTCATAAATCAGAAGACACCAGCAGTGATCAGTTTCCCAGCCCCACACAGGTGCACAGGACGCTACACATCTGTGAGCGCAGTAATGCAAACTGCAACACGATGGTTGAGTGCTTGCTCTGCTCAATTTAACACAATAAAATATATTTTTAAGTGGAAATGGTTGCAGGATGCATAGTATCTACATTAAAGGAAGTAATATGCAAAGTCTAAATTTAATTTGTTCTCCTCTGTGTCATCTTCTGAGAACCTTTTGTATTCAGTTGGATTTCATGTGTCATATTGTTGGGGTAGGAAACTGGAAAGAACACATGACATTCACCTCCTGCTTCTAATACACAAGGTAATGGAAAGTAACATAAATGTACACACAGAAGTGCATAAAATATTTTCAGTGGATAGTCTGCTGGATTTTGCACAAGGATGGGTGTGCGTATTAGTCACAAAGACACTGACCATACCAATGGACTGAAATACAGTACAGTTTGAATGCAAAACTACTGCTAGCCTAAGATAAGCCCGTTTAGCTCTGTAGTCACTGGAGTTCATCATACCAAGCAGCCATTGATCTCTACATGTAAGCAATGCAATTTTACATTAGTGGAAAGACATAACTGAGATTCAAGATCTTGAAAAGAGTGACTTAGTTTGACTGGACAGCTTAAGGACTTTGATGCAGAGGCAGCTTTGAACTGGAAGACAAAGAGCACATTGTTGTTTCTTGACTGAGATAAAGGTTTGGTGGTAATCAAGCAACTTAGACTAATATGTGGGGAGGTTGATCAGCAACAATTTATTTTATGTCTAAAAACGGAAGTTGTTCCTACTGTAACAAGTCTATCAAGACAGATTTTCATCCAGTCTCATTGGGTGTTCTAGGTTGCAGCATGTCCAAAAAGGAGAGAGGAAGCTTCAGCTCTCTTGACTCACGTTACAGCAGAGGGAAAGTTGGCAGACATAAAAGACACCTCTCTGTCCTGTATATTCAGTCCAAAAAGACTTAAAACAGCATTTTTCTTAGGTAGGGACAATACCATAAAAAGCGGTCAGGCAAAAGTGATAATTTCAACAAAATTTCCAATTCATGGAAAGCCAAATTATATATGTTCAGAGTCAGACAGTAGCAGACACTGCGGAAGAACAGATAAAAACTGGAATATCATGCTTTCAAAAGCATAGATGTTACAAGATCTAGTAGAATTTTTGAACATATAGTTTAACCTCTAAATGTATGAGATAAGTTAAATAGCAAGAACTGAAGCCACTATTTGGGGTATTATTCCACTATCAAAAGGACTGTATGTATACATAAAAGCAGTGATATCTCCTTGCAAACGTTCCAGCAGTTATGAGACATCTTGGATAACTCATTGTACAGGTGCAGCCCCAGGCAGTTACACTATTGCATTCAAGCAGGGCCTGTTGCAATAGGACAAGGGTTGATTTAGATATGAATAAGGACAATTTTTACCAGGAGGCTGCTGAAACAATGGAACAGGTTTCCCAGAGAGGTCACGGATGCACCATCCCTGGAAACATTTAAGAGCAGATTGGAAGGGTCTCTGAGCAACCTGGTCTTGTTAAAAATGCCCCTGATCAGGTCCCTTCCAGCCCAAACTATTCTGTAATTCAATGATTTAAGGATTGTCCTTATCAGACTGTAATGTATATTTACATATCATATACTGGAATGTATATCTATGATGATTGTCCCAATCATCAGACTGGAATGTATATTTAATACATCTGTTGTTCAACTGAGAAGGCTTCTGTGCCCATCAGATAAGGTTCTGAACCACAGTACCAGCAGGATTTACAGAAGAAAAACATCTCAGAAATTTTAAGACTGAGCTTTTCTAGCTTGTGAAGTGGATTAGGCCACATGGCTGAATACTAGGAGAAGCTTCTAATTTAATCAAGAGACCAACATATATATAATAAGTAAGAAAAAAAGAGCTAAGCTTTAAATAAGCAGAGTTCCCCAACACTACTTACAGTGCTAACTTTGCATTGGTTTTATTTTTTCAGTCAGAATCAGCCTTGATTCTAAAATATGCCAGATATTCAAGTTACAGAAATTAAATTTTAAGAAAAACACCTTGGAGAGAGATTTAATAAATCATCGTTTAAATCAGTACAGATTGTAACTTGGTATAAAGATTTCATTTCTTATGGTTAAATAATCTGCAGGTGAGAAGAATGCTTTTTTTTTTTTTTTTCATTTGCAGGATACATCCACACCTATCTGTAAATTTATGTTGTTCAAGAGTAGACACTTCTCACTTTTCATTTATATGTGCATGAAAGACATTTCCATGCAGTTTTTTATTTTTTCCCCACAGCTATACCTGAAGAGTAAGTTAAAATGGCAACTAAGAGCCCATCATAATAGATGTATGCTATTTTATATGCTGTTATAATTTACCAGAAACATTTGGAAGGAGACAAGGCAAGTACATGAGAAAATATTCACATGATGCATATGAATTATCAATCACATTCTTCACAGATGGGATATTTCAGTTTTCAAAGAATAAAAAATAATCCTCTGTTTTAAATAGTGCAAGTTCACTGAAGCTGTATAGGAAAATTCACAGAATGATGAAAAGAACAGCATAATAATTAGGTACACTATAACCCAAATTGCACATTATCTAGACTGACGAGAGCCTTAGGGATCTGAAGGCTGAATGGGAAGAAAGACTCCCACTTAGAAGTAAGGCAATAATGGAATACTAAAAAGACCATCCTCAGCACTCTTCAGGATGACACAGAAGAGATTTTACCAGAAGCCACGGCAGTATCCTCACCATCCACACTGCCTGTGGGCCATATCTTCCAGGTGGGATGACAAACCAGCTGGTGTACCACCATGCAGTCATCGTTCCAGTCCCACCCTGGCTGCATGCAGCCCTTGAGGAGCCACAGAAATGCTGTTCAGCCATTTACAACCAGCAGTCAGCTTCCCAGGAGGGCTTAGATGCATACAAAAGATAGGGAAATCATTAAATGGCTGTGAAGTCTTATGCAAAACTTCACATCAGTATTCAGGAAAAATTATTCATATTGTTAACTTAGAAGTTCTTGTTATGTTTAGGAGTCATCCAGTTACAAAACAAACTAAAACTGTATTACTTAGCTGAGCAATCCCAGTGTGAATAACAAATTAAGAATAGTCTTATAAAGTAGTTTGTGAGTAGTCTGTAGGGCAAAACGGCTCATGTAAAAGCCTACACTGAAAAATTCAACATCATCAACAACTTCATGAACAAAACAGCCTAACAGTAGACTACTCACACACAGAAAATAAAACTGGCTTCAATACTTTGTTTCTGGTAAATAGCTGGTCTTTTGCTGTTCTGCTAGTGTGAGGTAGAACTGCAGTACTGCCCAAAGCTGCTACAGCTAGTTAGCTACATAAACAAACATAAAAAAATATGGAACAGTATTAGTATGACTACACCTAGTAGGAGTAAAGACTAGATTTCTTCCCTTCTATTTAACTCTTGTAGGGTCACATTTGAATAACTGTGTTCACTTTGGGGCTCCTCACTCAAAAAAAGATATTGAAACACTGGAGAAAGAAGATCCCAAGATGTTCAGAGGCAGTAGTACACGAGATAAAGGAAGAGGCTGAGACAGCTGTATCTCTTCACCCTTACGACAAGGCTCAAGCCAAGATTTTTAATACTGCCTGATAAGAAGGCAGAGCCAGATTCAGCCTGATGCTGCACGGCAACAGGATAAGAGGCAAAGGACTGAAGCTGGAACATGGAGAATTATAAATTATGATTAGATAAAAAGAAAAAAAAAACAACAAAAAAAAACAAAAAACAAAAAACAAAAAAAAACAAAAACAAAAAAAAAAAAAAAAAAAAAAAAAAAAAAAAAAAAAAAAAAAACACCAACTTTGAATGTGGTCAAACACTGGGAAAGGGGGCAGAGAGGATGTGGATTCACAATCTGTGGACGTGTTAAACATCTGATGGACACAGCCCTGGGCAACCTGATCTGACTTACTTCTGGGCATAAGGCTGGACTAGATTATTCCTGGAGTTCCCTTCCAACCTAAATTATCCCATGATTCTATGACTTTAAATATACATATATGCAGAAAAAAAGCTAAACATACAGAAGTTAGTTACTCAAAAGATCAAATATTGAATCTGTTGTTGGGGAGCAGAAGATTGGGCATTACTATTTGAAGTTATTCAGTGTGCCAAGCATCTAAAGACAGGTGACATTTAAGACTTTAGGACATACACAACAAGTCATGAAAATGAGTCGCAATTAGCAAGACCTTTCAAAGGAGAAGAGCGCAGGCTTTCCAAGTACAGTGTTTTAAATGACTTGACACTTTTGGGCCTGCATTCTCCCACAAAGACAATCAAGAAGGTTTTGATGGTATTTGAGAAATCTGCACTATAAATATGTAATTCATCTCAGCTTGTTCTATACACTGGACTCACACAGAGGACAACAAAGCCACTTAAAAGCACACAAAAAAGCTTGAGAATAGCTAATATTTTGTTCTGATTTATGTCAGCTAGACAGAAATTTGTATGTGTAGCAATTTAGTCTTTATTCACAAGATGAAAAACATAGGAGAAAACTCTCAAGTTCCCAATGCGTACATAATTTTATCCCTAAAACTTTCTTGATAGGACAGTGAATTGATTGCATCAATATGCAAAAATCAGACAGCTATAACTATCAATTTGAGAACTAAGTTTAATATTGACTATAGTGAGAGAAAATAAATAGTAAATTCCCATTTATTCATCCACTAAAATAATATTTTACTTCATCTTTTGTAATGTGAAGGAAACAAAAATAGTTTAATAACATAGTAAGGAAAGGAAATTACTAGATGATAGTTTTGTTTTTAGTAACAATGAATACGTTACCTGCTGTTCAAAAAAGTAAAAAATTATATTTTAAAGGTTATTCCAAATGTTATAGTATTAAAACATAATTAAAATCAATATAAAACCAGAAAAGAAAGGTCAAAGAAGGTGTACACCCCCATTCCTGTAAACAATGCTGGTGAACTGGTACCAACAGGTGAGGAGAAGGCTGAGGTACTCAACGAAGTTTTTCCCTTGGTCTTCAATGAAAACTCTCTTCCCACCTCTTGAGTGGATGGACAGCCAGACAGGGACTGGGGGAGCAGAGTGTCTCCCACTGTAAGTAAAAATCAGTGACCACTGTAAGAACCTGAACGTGCAGGGATCATTACAGTATAGGACTGTGGAGGACCAGGCACAAGCATGTTTTGTCTCAAACATTCCGACTGTTGTGACAAAATGTTGTGATTGGAAGAGAGGGTCCTGCAGAGGTGGGGCAGTTCTGTTCTGAGCCAGCTTCTGGTTCCACCTGCAGACCTGTGCTCAGCATGTCCAGGTTGAGTCCCACCCTCCCACTCATCTCCTGGAGGTTTCAAAAGGGCCTGGTTGCACATGTGCCAAAACCTCTAGTTTGCATAAGAAATGTACACCAGATTAACTACAGAAGGAAGTGGATCAGTGCCCCTCCCCCTCTATTTTCCCTCTCTTTCTTTGTCTTATTGCTTCACATCCATTGTAGGATCTAAGGACTGATGATATTATTTGTTCTCTTTCTTTTTTTCCCCTTTATTTCTCTTCTCCCTTGCTTTGTCTGAGCAGCTGTTATATTCTATCCTGTACTCCATCCTGAAGGACAGGATGTCATCCAGAGAGACCTGCACAAGCTCAAAAAGCGGGCCTCTGGGAAAGTCATGAGGCCTAAAAAGTCCAAGTGCAGGGTCCTACACCTGTGTCAGGGCAACCACCAAGATCAACACAGGCTGGGGGATGGAGAGATAGAGAGCAGCTGTGCTGAGGAGTTGGGGGTGCTGGTGGGTGAGAGGCTGGACATGACTCAGCAATGTGCACTCACAACCCAGAAAGCCAAACCTGTCCTGGGCTGCATCCAAAGCAGTGTGGGCAGCAGGGCCAGGGAGGGGATTCTGTCCCTCTGCTCTGCTCTGGTGAGACCACACCAGGAGTGCTGCACCCAGCCCTGGGGTCCCCAGCACAGGAAGGACACAGGCCTGTTGGAGCAAGTCCAGATGAGAGGCACCAAGGTGATCAGAGGGATGGAGCACCTCTGCTGTGAGGAGAGGCTGAGAGAACTGGGATTATTCAGACTGGAAACAAGAAGGCCTCAGGGTGACCTAATTGTGGCTTTCAGTACCTGAAAGGAGCCCACAAGAAAGATGAAGAGAGACAATTTACAAGAACATCTAGTGACAGTACAAGGGGGAATGGCTTCAAACTGAAAGAACGTTTAGATCAAATTAGGAAGATCAATATTAGGAAGAAATTCTTTACTGTGAGGGTGGTGGAACAGGTTGCCAAGAGAAGTTGACAATGCCCCTTGAACTGGAAGGGTTCAAGGCTAGATCGGATGGAGCTCTGATCAGCCTGCTGTACTTGAATATGTCCCTGTCCATGGCATGGGAGTTGGAACTAAAATATCTTTAACTTTCTTTCCAATTCAAGCCATTCTATGATATGCAGATAAACAATATTTTCCTGCTTTTTTTTGTTTTTTCCATTTTTTCTGCTACAAGACAAAATAAATTCCCCAAATAGCTGCTGTTGAAGTGGAAATAGTTTTGCAATTTTTGCTATCAAGGGATTAATATTTATGGGAAAATATTTTGTATTTTGAGGGATAGTCTCCTGGGCTATCACTGTGCTTTTAGCACTGCAGATGTCTCTGAATGTTTCCTCATAGCTAGTTGCTGTAAAAATAAGTATATACAGATGGAAGTACAGCAAAATGATGCAAAGTTACAGTACCCCAGGCACTAATATTTTATGCACTTTTTAACGTTACATTTAAAAATTTTATGAGCATCTACTCTGCAAACCAACTCCATCGCTGTTCCTGGGGGTTAAAGTGTGGCTTCACATAACACAAGTATTTCAGGTGAGTTGGTTTGAGAACCTAGCGACAAAGGGAAGAAACCTGTTTTCCAACTCCCAGTGGTGGGGTATACCATGGAAGTTGGAAATAGTAGATCCTGCATTAATTCCTTAAATTAAGTGCTGGAAGAAGCATTGTTTTGGTGATCTCTGCGATGGCTGAGGCCAGCTACACGATCTAAAGCTCCTTCTCTCCTTTTAATCTGTAAACGTAAACATGGCTGTTTAATTGAGAGTGTCCAATCAAGACGACAACTACAATACATGGAGTAACCAGAATGCAAAAGTAGATCAGGGAGCCAAGAGAAGTTTCCAAATACTAGTTAAAAAAATAAGAACAGGCTAAAGAAAGGCTTTTAGCATAGCAAAAAAAGCTCCTGTAAGTATTTTTCTTCTGTAAGTCCTGTATTTGCCATTAAGCCTTTCCTTATTCATAGAGCCTTTCCAAAGTCTGATCAAGATGCTATTTACACAACATTTGCAATGTACAGAACTTACAGCAATGGTTTACTGGTATCTCAGAAATTAGGAGACAGAAGAGTGGTGTGAAGCTGTGCTAGCCAGATTCCAGATCCCTGCCAGTACCCTACCATTTCCTTCACATTCACTGGGTATTTTCTAATCCATTGAGTGATATAGCTACAAAATGCAGAGCTGATAGCATGGGCAGAATGATTTTGAACATGCTTACCCAAGCCTTAATTTAACCTTCATTAGCAATTATGAATTGGTTGATAGCTATAATTCAGCAAAGCTTCGGATGGAACACAGTTTCAAAACATTAGCAGTAGGTGATTTACATTTAAAATTTATTGTACAATCAAGCTGCTACTATTATATTAAAGGTGTGGTAATTTATCATAACCCAATTAGCTGAAAAGCCTGGTAATATATATTCGTGTCACTTTAATACACTAAGAAAGATCAGACCCCTACTAAGATTTTATTTCATTTATTAAAGCAATGAAAAACTTCTTTAAAAAATGCATGTAATGTCTGCTGACTTCTTAACTCTTCTTGAGGAACACAGAAGACAAAAGTCATCTCCATGAGGTCTAATCTAACATCTCAGTTTTTTACATAATCTCACATCCAAGCATGCAGTGATTACAATGCTGAGAATAAAATCTGTAGTACTCATTTTAATAGTATGTCTAGTACTTGTAACAAATAGTTATAATCTGAAATACTACATATGTTTATGGCAATATATAGTCATATACAAATATTTACAATAAAAATTATAAATATTTGGAGGTATTTTGCCCTTAAATTATGCTTATCCACAGGATCTATAGCATTTTGCTTGTGCACTCCAATGAACAGCAGCTGAGTATCCAAAAGCTTCCAAGGCCTAAATTACCAACACTTCACCAATTAAGCAAACATCTTCATGACACAATCAGATAAAAGTCCACATTACCAGAACTGGAAAGGAAAATGAGAACTACATAATGAAGTGCAAATATATACTCATTGTTTAGCCTGCTACAGTATGTCAGTTGATGCTGAAGCAGAAGGTGCTGAAGCACCAGTTTTCATGTGCAAACGATTTCCTTGGTGTCAATACCTACACAGTGAATACCAATTTGAACATCTCAAATGGGGCACTAAGGCAAATTGAAGAGTAGTCCCAGAGGTAGTAGTGCTAAGAATCTTAGAAAAAGAAACAAATCTAAAAAGTGTATCTAAAGTAACAGTATCTGTGTGTGACTTAAAAGTGACTGTAGAAATGGTTGACCATGAAATACAATCCGTTTTGTTAATTTGAAAAACATCCTGTGTACATAAATAGGCTCCACTGAAATTTATCATGAATTCAAAGTAAGAAGAGTCGATAATTTTATAATGTTACAAAAGTACATGCAATTTGTAAGTAGATATTTAATAAAAGAAATAGAAAAAAGTTGGTAAAGTAAGGCAGCAAAAGTGTTTGATGTTGCTATATCAAAGACTTGCTAACAAAAGGGAAGAGAAATTTTTAATTGAAGAGTTGGCATACAACTGTGCTGAATGGCAGGCTCTACCATGTCACCGTATCTGTCCAGCAATCATCTTGAATTGCTGAAGTCACCCAAATCATAGCTAGCCAATTTTGGGGGAAGAAAAAACATCTTTTAGATGACAATCATCTACTTCCAGAAGAATGACTAATAATATCCAAAGTAGGTATTCCCTTCACTCCCGATAACTTTTATGAAAGATGCAATTTATGACATTGTAATACAGTGTAAGCAATTTCATAATTTCCATGTAACAGTGACAAAATATATAGTCCATAGGACTGTTGGGCATAAACGTAAACTAAACAACAGGAGAGGCCCTGTTAAAAATTCCTGTGCAGTGCAATGATACGTTTAGACAGAACTCAGGAGGTCTCGTTTATCTCTGACAACGCTAAGCAGTTGGCTGATTTAGATTCAGAGTGGGAAAAGCTTGTACTCTTGAAAACCCTAAAGGGAGAGATGCACCTTTAAAAGGCAATCTAGAAATTCCCCTCAGCAACGAGTTTTATCTTGGGACAAGGTATTTGCTTACTCACCAGTGGCCCATAAGCCATTAGCTGCCCTCTGGAAAGCTCTTTGAGCAACTGTCTTCTTTCTCCTCTCAGTGATGAAGGCAGATATCTGTGATTGCAGTTTAGAGCACATTTGCAGTCAAAGTAGCAGTTAATCACAGATGACAGCAAAAAGCCATGATCGGTGAGAAACCACACTGAGAACAGTTTAAAATTCCTTTCAGATAAACCCCTGGCACAAGCAGGACAAAATATTATCCTAGACAAATTAATGTCTCAAGAAGACACATTGCAAAGCATCCATGTACATGCAGTCCTTTGAAAGACGTTCCATGCATTAGATCCTTCTGTGAGGTAAAGCCCCTTGAAAGTGAGGTAATACCCCTTGAAAGTACTGCACCAGAATGTCTGAATTAGCCTCTGGTTTAGCCATCCACTTTCTTACACAAGACAGGCAAACATCAAAATAGCACATTGTTTGTTGGTAAAGAGAATTCAAATTAAGAGTGTGCAAAGGTAGGTGGGGCTGCAGAGATTATGTCACAATTTACCATGCCAGACCTGTGATGCCACCTGACTTTACCAACTAACTTGCTGTTCCTCTCCTCCTATGGCTCACAGTGGGCAAGATGCCTGCAGAAATAATAATTTAGGTCAGTGGGTACCTTCCAGCTGAAGGGGGAGAACATGAAGAAAAGGCCACTTCTGCTTCCTGAGAACAGCCAAGTGACTAGAGAAAACTGAGGGGAGGGTGAGTTGGAAAGGACAAAGAAATCAAAGCTGAGGAAAGCTACAAAAGAAAGAAAACACTGAAATACCATCAAGATGGAGTGAGTGGAAAATTTAAACCAAAAGCAAGACTAAGGACAGAGAAGGCTCTTTGAAGGTAAATTTCTGAGGTAGGAGTTGTCTTATTCAACTTAGATATTTACAAAGTAGTTGTCCACATGTCATCTACCCACCCTAGGCTATCCTGGGGAGAAACATGTTCTTAAAACTATTTACACTCTAGAAGCATCTGGGTTTTTTCCTCCTTTGAACATTCAGGGAGTATAGATTCCTTTTTCAGAATTTGACATCTACACTTGTAACTTTTGGGGAGGAATCATAACTGGCTAGAATGCATATAGAGTTATTAAAGAGAGGAAAAATACAGGATTATACATGGAACCACTTTGAATTCAGGCACAGAATTATCCAAATGTTTTTATAATATATTATTTTATACAAAATATTCTCCCATAAAATTATCAAGGGAAGTTGCTGGGGTTTTTTGTTTGGTTGGTTTCAGAGTGGTTTCTTTAAAGAGAACATTTCATTTTCCCAAAACCATAAAATTTCATGTTTATTTTTTAAAATAAACTAGAATAACCTCTAAGTTTTGCTTTATCTGGATTTCAGACTGTGGTAATTGGTTTGGTCATCTCCATATTCCAAATAAGCCATTTACCTTTGCTGTATTTTTTAACCTTTTCAGGTATTTTACTCTTTTATTCTTTAGGGAATAGGGAAGCAAACTTTGGGGCAGCATTTTCTGCTGTATTCAAGGTAACCTACATACTCACTGCAGTAGCCAATTGATTGCCAAGCATTTGATATACAGACATGTTTTTTTAAGGTCATTCTACACTTACAGAGATTTAACCTTCTGCCAATTTAACAAGAGGAAAGTGGAACAACCTTTGTCTAACAAGATGGTCTATGCTTGCAATATTTAACAGTGGTAAATATTACCCTCTAGGTAATATGACCTCTACGGTCATATTTTTGTCAATATATTGAGATCAGAATTTTATCTCAACAAAAAAATAAAGTTTTGTCCCTAAGTAGCCATCTGCCATGTGAAATGCACAAACATCAGCTGGAAAACTTCAAGTTATTATGGATGTCACAAGACATCTTCCCTCCCTCCTTCCCTGTGGGGGAAAATAGAGAAAGGAATCAGTGAGAAAGTAACTTATATCAGTAAGGAGAAGAGAAGACAAAATATGAACATACCTACTTTGTTGCCAATGCTGTTTCTAGAAAAAAAAAGAAGAAAAAAAAAAAAGCAGCATAGTTTTTACAGTATGAAGGTGATGCCAAAATTATATTTTTTCTTTTATATTTCCTTCATTTGTTCATAGTTCTGTACACTACTGCTGCATAGTTATATAGTTCCTAGCTAACTCCAGTACATTTCCTTCCCCTGATAGGCAGAAAGACCAAATATATTCTCCTGAAGCTCCAAGTCCTGAGGGTCCAAGGCTAAATTCTCTGGGAAGCAAGAACAAGCTACTCTCCCAAGACATGTTTTCATAAACAAAATACAGCCAATATCAAGAAGGGAGCTCTGGAAAAAGGTTGGATCAGAAGCGGGAATTGCCTCATCACCTCTGCTGCTAATTGGGAATTCCTGTCAATTATGCTAATTTGCTAAATTTATAAAACTCTATCAGCTCTGTGTAGAGTGGGCATTTTTCCCTACCTGCCCCTGGAGGCCTCCAATTAAAGACCAGCTTTTATACTACCTCCTATACTAATATTAACTCGAAAGTGTATTGTTTTATTTCCAGATCTTTAAGGCATCAAAAGATCCAAAAACATGGCTCAAAGTTAGACTGAACCACTCCCATGGTTCACAGAGTGTTTGAATCGGGTTCCTCTGTTTCTGTAAGATACAGCTGTTACAAACTAGTAATACAGTAAGTACTGAAATACCATTATTTGTTTCTTCCATTTTTATAACTGTAACTTAGAGTTCCTAAAGTTATCTATCTCATAGACAATATACATGCACTGTTTTTCCAAATATTTTTGTACTGGAACCCTGATGTGCTTTGTAAATTCATCAACCTCTTTAAGTTGGACAGCAAGTGCCCATAGTGCTGACAAATTTCTCAGCTCTATTGTAGTTTATAGAGCAGATCCACTTTATTTCCCCTAAAGAGAAGTTCTTTTTGGTTTTGACTATTCATGCTCTTTAAATAATGTCATGTTTGCATGGCAGCTTTTCTGAGAGAAGATATATATTTACATTTTAAGGATATTTTTGCATTCTCTTACTATCAGTTTGTGTGTCTTTGAGAAAAAAAATGTGGATCTTTGCTCCCTCCAAACACTGTTGGATTTGACATCATTCTGAGATTTTTTTTTTCACTATCTTTGAAAAAATAAAAAAAGGACTGCAATGTTTAAAAGAGTACACATATTAATGATCATAGCTACATAGAAACTGTGTGCTGACCAGTTCTACTTGTAGCCCTGCAATACTTAAACATAAAGTCAGAGAAGGAAAAGTCATCTATTCCCACATATTTATTTGTATACTTCCTGGGATTTGTTCCCAGCTAATTTCTACCTAGATTTAGCTAACAGTACAGTCAGTAGAAACTTATTTCATATTCTAACCAAAAGAACTGTGGCAGAAGAAAAGAATAATAGCATAAAATTTACATTTATAAGAGTAGGTGGGAAGGGTTTATACAAGGCATGCTAAGGTTTGGAAATAGCATATGCTGTTCAATCCTCAGCCAAAGGGTAAACTAACCTCGGAGATGCTCAATCTACTTATTTTTGCCATGGAACTTTTGTAGAAGTGTAAAAGATAAGTAGCCTTACTTTGTTGACTAACCACTAAGACAGAAATACTTTGTTGCTCTTACTTTACTTCAATTGATTTGAACAAATTGATCCTAAAAATCTCCCTGCAGCTGACAGTTGTTGGAACAAAACTTAAATGAAATGACTGCTATAGAAAATATAATGAAATAGTGTTAAAATCAAACCAGAGTACACTTTTATATTAAGGAAGTACTTGGGACAAATCCCCTTCTCTGGCACCTGTAACATAATATAAGGTGCTATAACACAGCACAGTTTGAGGGGGTTTTTTAAAAATATTTTATTCTTGATCAAAAGTGAAAGCAATGGGGAAAAAAGAAAGAAAAAAAAAAAAAAAAGGTTTTAGGTAGAATCACAGAATCAGTCCAATATGCATACCATAAAGATTAAGGGTAAGAAGTGAGACAAGAAATTAGCTACAGACAAGTATTTTTGGGCTTGGGAGTTTTTTATTAGGAACAGGTGGCAGACATCCATATGTAAGAGAAACTAATGGTTTGGTCAATATTGCAAGTGAGAAATTAATCTGATGCTTACTTGTGGTCTATCAATCCAGTTCTGTAGGAATGAACAACATATATAAGGCAAAAGAGCGTATGAAGGCAATATAAATCAATGCTGTTTTGTCTTTGGAAATTGTTATGAGATGGCAGCACCAAAAACATTCCCACAGTTAGGAAACATAAGGTTGTTGAAGCTTGGCAGAAAGCTTGTAGACACTAATCTATTCATTCCACACAACCTACAAGGAAATGTGCAGTGTTACCCCCAGTGCTAGGCAGCCTGGGAAATGCTTGCTTTTAATCTGTAAAAAAGCTAATTTATCTCCTTTCCCTCATTAATAGTATGTGAGAAAAATCAAGGAATATGTGGAGATACTCCTCCCACAGCCTCAGATTTACCTTTACCAGGCTATACAGCACAGCAGGTATTGAAGGTCTGGCAAAAGAGTCTCATGATCTGAACATTTATAGCTAAAAAAAAAATAAAATTAAAAGAAAATTCAGCCATCAGATAAAGGCTTAAGACATGCCCAGGGTGGTCAGAGTGGCTGACACAAAAGGAACTTGGGAGTCATGTACACAGCTGTTCTTTAGGCTATGGACATAATTCATGTTTACAGAGGGCAAAAAGAGGAGCCCCCTCCTGCACTCGAGATTTTTTTAAAAGTAACTCACAAAGTTTCTGAACACTTCAATCACAACAGGATTCTCAGATTCATACCAAGCTATATAAAAGCTACACAGATTTGAATTATTAAAGATGCTTCAGTCTTAAAAAAACCCAAGGCTGAAAAGACCTCCTTGAGGTACTTATACCACTTTCGTCTGTGTTGATTGTCAAAATATTAAAGGAGCAATTTTGCAGCCTGGAAGATAAAAAAGATAAAAAGTAAACAGCAGAAAAACCAGACCCCTTGAGTATCTAAATATTGCAGGACTTTCAGAAAACTTGTTCTAGCACAAACACAAAACTCTGCGGCATCAAAAGGAATACTTCAATTTTTGTTGTCTGAACAACTACCTGAATAAATAACACTCTAATCGCTGTAGATACAACAGATGAGAATATCTTTACTCTTCTAAATAGTAGCTGAACTGGTCAAAACCTAAGCATGCATTTCATAAGTAATATAATTTTTTTTTTCTAAAAAGCTGCAAATGCTTTTAAAAAAAGGAGTGATTAATTATAAAGGAAGCAGAAGATACCTGTTTTCTTTTGTTTGTAATGAAGATAGACTATCATATCTCAAGTTTACCTGTTTTTGTAATTAATTTACAAGGGATATAAAATATTTATTACAGAACATTGAATAAAGCAATGTTTTTGAAGACTATGAAGTGTCCGGATCCTGCAAACGAAATCTCAACAAAAATCCCTCAGCTGTAGTGGACAAAATGACTTAATTATATGTCAGAAACATACTTCCCATTACTATTTCCAAAGCCCTTTATAGCTCTTGAAAGCACTACTTTTATAAAACAAGGGAGAAAAACTAAAAGCAAAAATAAAGGGAAAAGGAAAGAGTAAAGAGCATCTATGAAGTTGATACATGCACAGTGTGAACATATGCAGACCTTTATATTTACATATAACTTCCTGTAAAACCAGGTTGAATTGGCTTCACAGGAAGTTATATAGAAATATATAAATTGGTGCATTGAATTATAGACTGCAGTCACAGGAAGTATCTGCAATGTTCATTAATTTCCTCAGGAAGGATACACATCCTTCCCACTCTGCACAAGGTCCTGGCCTCCAAAAGGGGTCCCCAGTGATCTCAGTGTTCATTTGTGGAGAAGCATTTTGTGTCAACCATTCTTCTCAAAAATAAAACTACTACTGGGAGCAGTAGCCACAGTGTGTCTCCTTTATTCACAAGAGTGCAGTGTCTGCTCTGGCTCATAAAAGCTCTATAAGGGATCACTGTGGATGCAGTTCTTCCCACACTGACATGTTAATGGCAGTCTCTGCCCCTCAAATGAACTTGTCTTTGGTCTCTACTCAGTCAAAATATACCAACAGCTTTTTTTCCTGGCAACTCAGACTTTAGCCTGCTTCCAGCTGTACATACTTGTGGTAATTTGTCATGAGTAATTCAGTGGACTCAAATGGAGATAGTAAAATTTTCAATTTCAGAAGCATACAGACAACATTTGTGGGATTGGGATCATTGTACTACCATCAATACTTTTGGATTTCTGATTAAAAAAAGAAAACATCTATATACAAATCTGAAAAGCCACTAATCAGTTGCAGCTATTCTGCGAGTTGTCATGACACACAACATCAAGAGTCTTCTCATTTAACTGCCTTGTCATTCTATTTTTTTTTTATCCAGATAAATATAAGTAAAAATGCTTCTTATAGAAAGGCATATACTACTGTAGGAACATTGCTTTTCTTGAACTTTCTCTAAACTTATTTTGGTTCTGAAAGATTATAGCAGGAAAAACGTAACAATTTACTTTCCTGACAAACTTCCACCATCACCTGTTTCTACCTTAAACATTCCTCACCAGCAGCAACACTTCCACTACACCAGTATGCTGACTAGTCTCAAAATAAAAGTTAAATGAATGGGGGGAAAGTTCTAAAAAACTTAATATTTTTCAAGATTCTAGAACCTGTACCCATGTACACAGATATGACACGTGCAGAAGGAGATATATGATCTTTGGCATCCTTGGAGAGTTTAGAAATTATTTAAGAACTGCTACATGGACCTGGCCTTCAAGTGTAACCTGCAGTTCTGTCCTGACTATAAATCAGATGAGATGAAAAAAGGACTTGCTTTTACAGACTCCAGAGAGTCTGTAAAAGCAAGTAGGATTGTATCTGTGGGCCCAGGCCTCTTGTTAAAGATGACCTGGGGATCAGGACTGTGAAGATGCACCTGTCTGGTGTTATCCTGCCAACTGAGATCTCAAAGCTTGATGCAACTGCAAAGAAAAGGAAAGGGAAATGAGCTAACTCCTTGCCTTGTTCTAATTTTCACTTTAAAACTGGATTTTTCTGCCACTGTTCAGAAAAAAAAGCAACAATTGAAAGTGAGTGGAGGAGACAGAATATCTCATGATATTACCAATGGTATCTAGGTAAGATTGGTTTAAAATGATGTATAAAACTAAAATAAGAATGCTAGATATTTCTCTCCTACCACGTAAGCTATAAAATGCATAAGGAGGCATTTCACTGTAAATATTATCGAATAGTTCCCCCTCTCATAACCAAAAATTTTAAAAGTCAAACATTCATCCACTGGAGGAAAAAAAAAAAAAAAAAGAAAGGAAAGCATTGCCACTGCAACACTGTTCATCTTGAGAGGAGTCACTGATAAATTGATTTCTGTAACCAAGTAAGCAACCGTGGTTAAAAGTGGACCACCATAAACTAAACTTTTAAAGCTATCAGTTCTAGAAAACTAAATCTCTGAGCTTTGAAAACTGCTTATGATTTTGCATTCCCCAGTACGTCAGCACTATATTGTGCAAAGACTATCATGAGCTTTCATTTCAGCCTAACATAACTTTTTCTTTTCTAGGTACTTACTGGTTTGCAGAAACAGTTTTCCAGGAAAAAAATGGCTGTTAAGAAAATGGACATCACTGAGCAACAAAGGAATCTGTCTATATTTTCAGAAATTCCCACCCTGAATATTTTTGCACATCAATACATAAATCGTTTGGGAAAATGTGCATATAATTAAAATATAATAAAGCATGTATTCATGTGTGTGAGTGCATCCAGTTACACTTCTAGAATTTACCATAAGCTCTTGGGAAAAAAAAATCCCATTACATTCAAAGGTATTCAGATGGCTTTTCCAGGTTCTTGCCTACAGAAGTATCTGGCTCACTTGCTGTCTAGACAGAGATGAGGATAGAGGAAGGTAGGAAAATAACTGAGTTGACTTCAGTATGGCACAGAGTGAAGTGCTCCTCCACAGGCACATGAGGAAGCTACAAATGAATATATGGACCTATAAGACATTCCCACCTTCTCAAATTGTTGAGACAAGCTACCCTGACAGAAAAATATAATCATAATGAAAATTAAGACCTGCCATATTCCCATGACCATGACTGCACAATACTCCAGAGAAAATGAAGAATACACATTTGCTGGAAAATATTCAAGAACAATTTTGATCCAGTGGCAATCACACAATTCCACATGTAAACACTGAAGATTTGGGGTGTGATTTTCATCTCCATTTATGTAAGTGTATACTGAAGGTGAGTAGATACTGCACGGTTTTCTTCTATGGGAAAGACAAAAAGGGTTTTGAAACCATCCCCGGGTCTAGCACATCACATCTGATATCACATTTTGTGAGCAAATGTCAAATCTCTGCTTTTCTGCCCAGCAATGTCATAATTCTTTTAGAAGACCAGATATGTAAGAGAGAGTAACTAATACAACTTGAAAATTGCTATTAATTTCTTTATTAATGGTTAAAACAGGCAACAGAATGAAAGAGAACACAAGGGAGATCAACAGATAGAGGAAAACAGAAATCACATATCATAATGATCTAACAAAATCAAATAAAGAGAAATATTATTTCCTCTTTAGTGGTATTGCAAATACTAAG
Organism: Brachypodius melanocephalos; assembly: GCA_013398615.1. NCBI lineage: Eukaryota > Metazoa > Chordata > Aves > Passeriformes > Pycnonotidae > Brachypodius > Brachypodius melanocephalos. Next base: position 52,226,253 of record VZSR01003803.1, read on the forward strand.
TATGATTAGTCAGTAACATGCAAGAACATAGGACTTTCCCAATCTCTCCTTTTCCCACTCTGAAAATACTACTTTATTTTCAAACTTTGTAAAAAGTGTAAAAAATCTAACAAGAATTAATCTCCATAACTCAAGCATACATCATAAGTGTACACTGATGTTTCAGATGTGGAAACCCAAGCATTTACAGGTGTAGTTGTAACAGTTGAAGTGTAAAAGTAAAACCAAAAATGAAATAAAGAAAGAAAAAGGAAAAACACACAGATCATGTCTCTATTCTGGATGTCTATTCTGTCAAGCATGGCAAAGAATCCTCCTTGCACACAGACGGATGCCACACTATGAGAAGGAAGAGAAATCTCATTCCTAATTCCAGCACCAGGGGCCCAGCTTTCAGAAGCCTGCTTTTAGTTTCTGCTAGTAGTGTCTAACCTCATCAGGAAGTTCTGCTAAAGTCCATTCTCCCTTGGATATTGTGCCAAGCAGCCAGAAACTGATTTCAGCCTCCTTCAGGATGCCCTGCTGAAAGAAGTCCTTCTGCACTGGAGTCAAACTGTCCAAGAAATCCATGCAAAAATCGTAAGGGGAAACATTCTACAAATAAAAACGTTAAAGTCAAATATGCTGCAGTACTCTTCAGGCAGTTTCAGATATTGGGCCACAATGTCTCCTCACCTGAGTTTTACACAACTGTCTTGTCTTTATATACATGATTAATACTTAGAGTTGCAAAGATAACACTTATACATAATTTAGAGAGAATTTAAATAATTGTTGTGATTTTGGTGATGCCTTCCTAATTGCAAAATATCTTAAGCACACTTTTTGAGGTTTAGTAAATTGCATTTTCTACTCTAAACTCAAGTAAGTATGTCAAGCTTCCTAATTTCTGCATTCTCAATTGCCATATTGAGATTATTGTACTTATCTAATTTTAAATTTTAGGTTTTAAGGCTAAGTGGTTTTTAAGATATTAGATGGATACAATTGCCTTTTTTTTGCATTCTCAAAGTAATGTAAAGCCAGTCGTCAACATTCTGATAGCTTATTTTTTTAGTCTAATCAGGACTGTGATCGTCACCTTTGCTCTTACTGTGTAGCCTTTGAGTTTTGCTAATTATTTCCTACAGGTAGTTTCACTATGATCTACCAAGAATCATTCATGCTAAAGGGAAGTAGTCACTTTGTTGATTCTATGGAATAAAAATATGATGGTAAGAGATATCATTCAAAATAAACTGCATCCTTTAATCTAATAACCATTATAACTTAAACATTCGGGTGTTCAAATCACAGACTTAGGAATTATCTATTTGCTTTAGATATTCACCAACTAATTGAATACCTAATTGAATCACATAACCATTACTTTCATTTATTAATTAATAGACTAATTTAGTATATTAATATGTAATATATATAATAATTAAATTGATATATTTTATTTAATAATGAGTTTCATTAATAACAATAGAAAAGTTTCTACTTGTATCAATTTTATTATTTTAGTACAACCCTATGTTACTACTTAGTATCTACACAGAAGTGTATTTATATGTGGTGGTAGATATGAATCCACTGCTAAACAAACCAGTAAAAAAATTACACTCAGAATATAGTATTCATAAAATGTCTCATTAAAAAACTCAAAATGTTCTTAAGTCAAATTCTGAAATTTGATTAAGTGTTACACAGCTAAGACCACCACTACTATTGTGGACTTTCCAAAGCAAAGCCATTTTTTCTGCGTTACCACGGAAAATACTGGCACAATTCAAGAAGCAATGACAGTGGAAGCTTCTGTTCTCCGATTTTTATCATTAATTTCTATTTCTAAACAAATACATTCTAGGAATTGTAGAATAACACATTGATAAAAGGCATATTTTACAGTGCCCTCCTGGAATAAGGCTACTTGAAAAGCTCTTAAGGAAAATAGATTGTTTAATGTTTGCTATATTGCAACGTTTTATCACCCACTTCTCCTTTTTCCTACTATTAAGGACCAATAAGAATAAAAAACAAACAAACGAGAAAAACCCTACTCATTACATAATAAATTTTTGATCCAATAAAAGCTAGTTTTAAAAAGACTACTTTTCAGTTTGTTTTTCCAAATCTATCCCAGTTTAGATTTTAATTTCTACAGTCTCTGCCTAATTAAGAATTAGCCCTTGATCTATAAAGGGACTTTGACACAATTCTTGAAGCAACCTGGCCAGATGGTGGATTGAATTGCCTTGTGTTAGACACCCACATTTACCAAAATACAGGATGAGTCTCAATAGCAGACTGAGCATTGTCTATGGAAAAGCTTAGAAGAAGGACTAGTCTATAAACATGGCTTTTACCAAAACAAGAAGTACTTAATATCATTATAAATACACAAGTATATGTGTTAAGGACTCACAGATCCAAAGTTTCCTGTGGGAAAAAGAAAAAAAAAAAGAAAAAAAAAAAACAAAAACAAAAACAAAAACAAAAAAAAAACCCAACACATTTAAAAAGCCATTTATTTGAAAAAGGAACTAAAAAGAGCCAGCGAGGCACCTGTCATGGAATCAAGACAATGACCATAGCAGCAGAAGTGCAAATTTTGACAAAGAAAATAAAGTTTCAGATTAAAAAGATGACATACAAATCGAATACTGAAAGAGGGCTCAGGCATGTAGGCCACGGGATGCCCAGTAAATGGAGCAGAACAATTTCCAAGGCAGGAGTTTCAATGCCATGCCCATTTCTGCTGGTCAGTACAATCAATATCAGCAGTATTGAACTGTCTCCCCTCCTGAAAATGCTCTGGTATTCCCTGCCAGCTGGAGGTGGATGAGATGTGAAAGCAACAAGATCTCTAAGTGTGTGTGAGATGTATAAAAAACAGGTGCTAAAATCTTGGGATACTTGAACTGAAATGCAAATCCTATGGATAGCCCCTAGGGCTCTGAAACCCTTCCAAGCACAGTCCCAGCACTTGTCTAGTTCACTAGGTTTTCTAACAAAGAGGATTGGATTTATAGGGTGAGGCAAGGGGAGGAATGCACTCCTGCCATGTCACTCTGTGTGTGAAGCTGAGCACTGAATCTCAGCAGGCTCATGTTGCTGAAATTTTGCTCAGGTTCTAACAAGAGTATGTCCTGGGGGTTATTTATTCTCTAACTCACATATTCTTTGGAAAATCATTGGAAAGATAGACCAGATGTTAATTCATTGCTGGAAAAAAGTCCCAGTGTTTTCGAGCAGCAAGTAGGTATTTAAAAAAAAAAAAAGTTAAAATATATGGTGACTAGGAGCACTGAAAAAGAACAATATAGTTCTGTGGACTTAAGCTACCTCATGGCTTGCAAAACCAGTGGCTTTTAGAGACTGTTTGTTAATAACAGTTTGCAATACTGTGGTAAACCAAGGCCTATAATTTGCAGTTTTTATTTTTAGAAATACTCATTGGAGCACTGTGGCATTGATGGTTATGAAAAAGAAAAAAGAGAAAGGGGGGAGGAAAGAGTCCATGCAAAATTAAAAGCCTTTCAAGTTTCCTGAAAAGACTGTTTCAGAACATGAGGTTCCCCTGTTTCTTAGAGGAAGGATAGCCTCAATTCAAGGGCATAGCATATGCAAAGCACATTCAGTGTGAAATGCCTGACATTGTATCACATTCATAAAAAGCTGCTGCTAGCAAAATAGATAGCCAAATTGAAACACACACCCCATTTCTATAAAAAACAGGGAAGGAAAACATCAGAAAAACTGATGTCAAGATGAAAAGCAGACTTTTCTCCTGCTGTCTTTACTCAACACTGCAGTCAGGATCACACCACAATACAAGACAGTCCAGTCACAATTAACTCTGAATGGGGTCATTAAAGGCAGAAGATACTCCTTTCACAGTTTAATTTAATTGTCATTCTTGGCAACTGGAAAGCCTTTTAACATTTTTGGAATACAGATGTGTTTCCAACAGTTTCTCCTCTTTGCTAAAATGCTAAAGTAGTCATTTTGGAATTGGTTTCTTTCCAGAGCTGACAAGCCCTGTCACAGTTGTTTTTGTCAAGAGGCGCTGAAACCCCACTAGGTCGTTGTAGTTTTGTTTTCTGAACCAGACTTACTTGTGTTCACTGTTTCACCTCGAATTGTCGATTGTAAAATTACATGCTGTCTTAAAAATTATCCAAATGCTCCCTCCCTCAGTGCCTCTTGAAAGCCACGCTGTTTGCTAATGTGACAGTGCAACTGCATCCCTTTCTTTTGCTTTTTACAATTCCCTCAGTTCATTAGTGTTTTCCTTGCAAATGTGCAGACATGAGCTGTACAAACAGCCTCCAGAAAATAATAATAACTAAACAAGAAGTCAGAAAAACTAAACCCAACATTCTCCTTTCAATTAGCACAAGGTAATTCAAAAGTCCCAGATCTAAATTAACTGGGAGCACTGATCGTGGATCTTAACAGTGGGCTACAAGCTCAATCTGCTGGGCCACCTATTTTCAGCAAAAGGAATGGAAAAACTCAGCAGACTTCCTCACATCTTTTTTGATCTCAAGAGCAATTCAACACTGTAAAACAAGAATGGGTTCATCTCTTATCTAGGTAATATCCAATATGACATAACATTCCACTTCAAATAAAACACAGCTCAGTCACTGGCAGCACTCTCATCACTGTGGTTCAAAGTTTAAAAGCATGCACAAATCCTTACAGACTCAGACTACAAGTCACTCACTCATGTACAGTCCCATCAGCAACTTTATGTGACATGAATATTTCTGTGCAGTTCGTGGCTTGACAACAGCATTACTTCTAGAAAAGCATAAAGGAACAACATCAGAAGTCCTTATGACTGCCCAGAGACTTCAGGTGACTGTATCAGATAATAATCAGTAGCCAAAGGATCAGAACATTTTGGCAGCTTTATTCTCTTTAAATTACCACCTCCATCTAAAAACACTTTCAAAAGATCTAGCACAGGAGATCTCATTATGACTTTCAAGGGTGGCTACAGTTAAAAAAAAAAAAAAGCTCTTTCAAGATTGGATTTTTTTATTTCTCACCACAACTACTGTGAGACCACCTGCCTTTTATGCACTGTTTGTAAAGCCAGTGTCTTAACTGCCATGAAATAGTTTCCATTTCTGTGGCTGGGTACATTTAACATCACTGAGTTTTCTTCTCATTGAGATACAAAGGTTTGCACTGAAATCAGTTCTGCAATCTCTCCTCCCCTGGGTCAAATCCTGCCAAGTTCTGCCCGTTCCTCTCAAATGGCTTCTGGCATTGTGCAACAAGGCAGCACTTACTTGAGAAAAACAAGAAGGCAAAACACACTTTGAAAAATCGTGTTGCACAGTGTGGGGTGCGATTTGTCCTACTTGTATATGCATCCTCTTCCTGATTCCTAAGCAGAATGTGCATGAGTATGAACATAACAAGTGTTTAGTATTTTATTTCATGTCATCCTAAAAAGTTGATGTTTTTCCCTCTAGTTCTTTTAAAAGAAACTGTACTTGGGACAATTTTAAAATTCCTTATATTCCTTATGTTTCTTTAAAATATTAATACTAATACTAATACTAGTAGAACTGCTACTACTATTACTACTACAGCTACAACTAATACTAATACAAAGGCTCCAGAGCCATACTAAACTCCATGCAGAACACACCTCCTCTAATTTGAAAGCCTCTTACCTGGAGTTTCCACTGCTGTGGAGATCAAAGCATAGAGATAACCAATCTCTTGGGTGCCAGATGGGTTACACATCCAAACATAGAGCTCACAGTAGAATCTACATCAGTTTTATTTGTTAGAAGCCTTATTCATGGCACATCTTCCCTGTTTTTCATTGTTTCACTCTGCTCAGCTTAAATTATGTTGCATCACTCAAAAATAACTTTATGCCTTATTTGGGAGCTAAAATATCTTTCAAAGTGTGTAAATATTCACAGACAAATTTGGCAAAGCTGTGCTTTCACTTGCTAAGCAAAACAGCAAAAACTATTGGGTTTTTTTTTTTCCCTTGAGCTATTATAGTTTCCTTCCTTTCCTTCCTGCATCTCTGATCTATTTATAAAGGCCTTTATGTGCAAACGGTATTCATCTAGCATTAATTTTTTATTCCACAACAGTAGTTTTGAAGGATAACCATTAATTTAATTTCTCTTTAATATCTTCTAGGCTTGGTAGACACTGTTTTTAAAATAATGGGTTTCCATGATTTTGTAACTAACTCTCTCACTTCTAACTGCCCCTACACACACCCCCTTTACAATTCTTGTAACTAAATTATAAATATAGGAAAAAAAGTAAAAATACACACCCTGAATTTTCACTAACTGAAAAGTGATAACGTAATGGTTTATTAATTATTTAAATCAATGTGAATTCTACCATGATGCAGGTACATACTATTCTCCATTAAGTTTTGGAGGTTTTTTTTTACTGTTATAAAACAAGCCAAAGCCAACTTAGATCATAAATAATCTACACAGTGCTTCTGACTGATTAGTACATCTACTTTGAATATGTACCTCTGTCTGTGGCAAGTACAGCAGCTCCCTACATTCACCTGGAAAGGAATCAGAGTGAAAAGTTTGGTAATTTGGACACCCCACCTTCAAATGCTATTTAGTTATATTTGCTGGATGGGCATTCCCAAACGAATCACTGTACTTTGAAAAGACGGATCCCTACTTTCTCTTGGTGTGCCACATCCTCACATTAGTCTGAAACATCACAAAGCAGCAGCACTCCCTGTCACACAGGACAGAATCTCGAAGTGAGCTTGGGCCCCTCCTGAAATAGGACAGTCTCGATGACAGTCTTAACACTGAAAGCAGAATGCCACATCCAAATCCACAAAACTAATAAATTAGTAGGCTGAGAAGGGCAGTTCTGGGTGAAGTTGTGAGAGCTCCTGCCCCCACTAAATTTCTTTTCAGGAATATTGTCTCTTTGTGGAGCCTTAATACAGGAGTCTCCCTGAGCCAAGAAGAGGAGAGAGGAAAAATCTGTTCCACTTTGTATTTCTTCCTGCTGGAGAGCAGAGACCAGGCAGGCAGCCCAATCCCAGGAAGATGCATAGCAAGGAGAAGCACAAGATTGGTGCAGTAGATACTGAAATAGCCACAGAAACTACAAAGGTTGGTACAATTTACAACCTGGGAGTATTTTAAAAACATTATCGTCATTATTCTAGGTATTATGGCATAGTTCAGATAAGAAGTCCTCACTGACAACGTAAGAAGAGAGGGAAAGAAGATCAACAGATCTTCCAGTAACTGGACACCACTTCTATTCCATGCAACAGAAATAGGAGAGACCATTATTGTATCAAGAATTTAGTATTCTTGGATTTTCTTTAATCTAAAATTGAATGTACTATTAAAGTAAAATATAGTATTACCAGTCCAGACCATCCTATTTATTTCCTTTTATTTCTTTCCATCTTAAAAAGGGAAAGTTAAGGAGTGCTGAGGTACATTTCTTAAGCCCTTCCATAGCTGAAAAGGGTTGAAGTGAGGCAGAAGGAAATAACCAATTCTTCACTATTTTTTTAAGTTCTCTCACTGCTTAGACCACTGCTGTTATTAAAATGATGCCTAATTTCAGTAATACCATATCAAAAAAATCCACATTAATATGGGTCCATTTCATGAAAATCCTGCGGGATGGAACACTATACTAACCAATGTTACAATGTATTATTGCAAATTTCTGATGTTTCTAATAGAAGAATGAGATCTCCAATGAAACTTTCAGACAAAAACAATCTTTAGTCCCTTCCTTTCTAAACATAAGCCAACTAAGTTTTGAAGGATAAGAGGAGCTGTTTTCCTATGGCAATCAATATATTTTACATAGTTTTCTATTTCCTGTGCTATGCTACAATCTACTGAGAAAGAACTGAGAGAGATTCAATGGCAGAGGTTAATAACCCTAGAAAACATCACATCTAAGACAGCCTATTTGTGCATGCCACAACAATGATAGCCAAGTACACTGAAGGGTGCAAAGATGAAGATTAGGCACTCTGTAAATGTATTTTTATGTGCAAAGTCTACCATTTAAAAGCTTCCTATTTATACAGACTCAAAAGAATCCTTTGAAAACAAAAAAAGAAGAGCTTCTTTGAAGTGCTTCTTAATGCACCTGGCAAATTATAAGTAAGAAATTAAACAGATTTGGTACTGGCAGGAGAAGAAGTAATTAATGTAATCAGATAGATGGCAAGCTTCAAATATGACTGCAGTAGAGTACTGATGTTAGCAACAAGGGATGAATGCACGTATTTTAAAAAAATTAGACCATGAACAAGTCTCTGAACTGACAGAAAAAACAGAGACTATGAAGTGCTTTATGTTCTAGAAGCCTGTTCTAGAAGTGTTTTTAGAAGCCTGTTCTAGAAGTGTTTTACTCCACTGGCTGCAGAGGGATTGCCCCATGTGCAATGTGAACTGCATGCAGCTGAAGGGGAAGACTCTGGCAATGCAAAGCCTAATGATGACAATGCATCCCCAGCAAAACTAATGACATTACAGTGATGCTACTACACAGATAAAGGATCAAGCAAACAGTAACCTCATGGAGCTCATGCTCATCAAGTATTTACTGAAGGTATCACCTTGTGCTCTGGCCCATTTCAGTCCATGTCAGGTTTCCTCTTAGCTAACACTGATCAATTAACAATGTCAGCAGGCCCTACATTGCTCAGCACTCAGATCCCAGGGTCATGGGAGCACCCATTTAATGTTGTCTGATGTTCCAAGCACATCTTCAGAAAAACCCGTGCTTATTTATGATAATGTAGTCTTTGAGCAGCATTAAATCCAGATTACAGTTGTTTCCAGATGAAAAACAAGGAAATTTAGTAGCCCAACCCCTGTGCTTTCTGTGTCCCACGAATGAGCATTAGAGTCAGTGCAAAAGCTTCTGTTGAGTCTGGCTAAGTATTTACTATGGCAGGAGATGCTCCTGAGGCTGGGCAACTTGGGTTCAGAAACATCACTCATCTTGCCTTTTTTTTTGTTTGTTTGTTTTTTTTTTTTTTTGTTTTTTTTTGTTTTTTTTTTTTTTTGCCACCAGCGTAATAGCAATGAAGATAATCACTGAATAGCAAATGGAAATGCTTGGAGGGGACTCGGGAGCTTCTTGAATATTTTCTTTCCTGTCGTCTGCTAATGTCCTTTATTTGAGAGTTACTGAAGGCTGAACTATACACACCAAGAAATTTCCAGAAACAACCAAGACTGAGAGTAGGTAATGCCACTCTTGTAGTTACACTGATTTTTAATATCTTGTTGATCAAGTCTCAGTTGAAACTTCAGTGACAGACTCAGAAACATAACTACTGTGGTTCACCTGCCACCTTTCTTCCCTTCCCCCAGGAATGGGTCTTAATTCATATCCATTTAAAAGGGAAATCTCTCTCTACTCCATACCTCCCACTGGTGCTGTACAAATGAGTTGCCCTGAAAAGAACCAGAAAATCTCCATCTTGTATCAGTTGTATCACCTTAATGGTTTATGAGGATGCGATTTCACTTATTTGAACAGGAACCATTTTTTTTTTATTTCTGCCAATCTGTGTTAAGAGGGTTTTAATGCTTGTTTAATGAAGCCTGCAGAAATGAAGATGTTACTCTGATTCTGCCTGCTTAGCTGCTTTGTTAGAGTTTATATACCTCTTATAGAATTTTACCCATTAGTTTTTCAGCAGCAATATTTTTCAGTTTCACCAGAATTACAGCATATGCTAATCCTTGAAAGAAAGTCCTGCTCTTTGCAGAATGCATTATAAACAGCCTTCCTGAGGGCTTTGCCTTTTAATCTCATTACAATGATTTATTTGCTTTTATCTACTTTCTCTTTGAAAAACAGGTATTTAAAAGTATGTTTATAAATTTACTTTATTATTTGTGTACTGAAAATTTTCCAATAGAATACATTATTGTTTCTTTTAAACACCAAATACTGTTCAAAACCAAAATTTTAGAAAATAACATTCCATTTATATAGAAGTGAATGGAATATTTTGGATATACTTTTAGGACTGCTCTTCCAACATTATTTTTTTTCCTTTTTCCCCTGCTTCTTTTTAGAGTAGCATGGAGTTTAGTTATATTAGGGGTTGTATTAAAATGAACTTTATCTGGTTTATCATGTGATCCTGTCTTTTCAATTCTCTTGGCTAGAGTATTTGGCTGTTATCAGGTTTTTTCCACTGAATATTACAATATTTGATACAAATAGGTATTTTTTAGCCTAAACATTCCATTCATCTGTCTACCCTGAAGGTAAAGGTTTGTCCTTGATAAAAATGATCTTCCTCCAGGGGCAGTTGAAGGTCATGGGGAGATCTTTCAAAGGACTAAAGGCAGTAACAATTTGAGTTTTCAGTTTCAAAGAATATTGCTTTGACCCTTCTTCATATAACAAACTTACAGTAAACGTGGGCAGGATAAATTTAATAAAACAAACCAAAAATATGTATTGCACTGCACACAGTTGTTCCCTTGGGGTACAGGGAAAATAAACATGGGACAGATGTTAGTCATTACTGAAGGCATGGTAGTGGCATGGCAAATGGAGCAGTCTGGGAACCTATAAACACTGCAAATTCTACAGAGTAGGTGTGCAGCATATGCTTTCAATGCCATTCCTAGATCATTTTGAAACAAGTTTTATTTTTGAAGCTGTTTTTCTTTCATTTCAGTCACATCTCTTGTGCTAACAGTGGAAAGCAGAGGAGGTAGGGAAAGTACTCATTTGAAGACAAAACTAGCAGGGTACCTTCTCAATAAGCTTCCAACAGCAGCTCCACCTGTCCCTCCACCCACTGCTTTCCTTCACTGACTTTGGAAATTTTTGTGTAAAAAACACCCTGATGATGAACACTGAAAATATGTCACTCTAGAACTGTCTTACACAGATTCCAGAGCCTTGGTGAAGACTGAGTGTGAGGGGGTGTTGCACTTCTCGGTTTAGAGCTGCAAGTTTAGGTGGGAACTCTCCTATTTTTTTTTCTCCCCAGAGTTTACTCACATATATCATGCTGGCCTGAAGTGTCAGGAAATACATTTGAATAAGGAGAATAAATAATGCAATATTTTAAATACCATTGCTGCTGAGATCACAAGGACTCTTCTAAACAATTGTTTTGAAAACTTTTTTTTCTCCTCTCAGACTTACATTATTTCTCTCTGTTACTGTTGTTAAAAGTCCCCATAAGAGTAACATAATAGCATCCTTCAGGACTAGGTAAAAACAATGAGTGTTCAAAGCAAATCGTGATCTGAATCTGCAACATCGAAACTTTGCAGAGATATTAAAATTCATGTTCTAGAAGATGTAGCTTTATATTCTTGCATCATTTGGAACAGAATCCCATTTTTAAATGTTACTGAAACATACATTAGAAATGTTTAATCTGGTTTGCTTCCTCAGTCAGGAGATTTTCATATTACATAACCGTTCGGAAGGAGCTTTTAGTTACTTATAAATATAAAACGTCTACTCCAAAGCCCTTCATACATTGTTTTCAAAACTGCCTTATTCTGACTATTTACTTGGAGTTCTTGATGGGGGAAAAAACACCCACATGAATATGACAATGAAGATCACCATAATGCATAATTTTGTGCAACTTCAGCTGTTGTAAGTCAGTACGAAGCCTTGCGGCTCCTACAGTTGACAGTGCGTTACAGAAGGGTCAATATTTCCAAAATGTTTTTTAACAATAGAAACTATTAGAGCATCTGAATTTCTAAACGTAATTGGTTTCTCCAGAAAGGTCAGTTTCTCTTTGAACATGTTTTAAGACCAAAATAAAAAACAACATTCTAGAAGGGTAAAACCGACAAATTCCGGATTTGCTCCAGATGGTGTGGAGGTTTGAGTTTTTCTTTAAGCAAATCTATCTTCCATTTCATAATTTCAAAACCTGGATAAACACTAAATAAATAAGTGCATATACTATTTTGAAATCTTTTGTTAGTATCTTGTTTGAAGAGTTCTAGCAACTGTTCTAGCAACCTGATGAAGGTCAACAGGAAAAAAAAAAAATAAAAAGGTATTCAGTGATAATAGCGACAAGGGCTCAAAGCCTCCAGACAATCAGGCTACTTATTTTCTGTAGCTAAGTAGATTTCAAACAACAACAGGTTATTTGAAATAACACAAATGATATATTTATGAAATAAATATTTACTAAATAATAGATTTATGAAATAAATCGATTTCAAATAGCAACAGGTGCCGATCACTGCTCGGGGACCACGCGTGCATTCATCAGTGAGTCCAGTGGTTGTGATGGAGCCCTGCTTTCCTGGGGATGGCTGAACACCTGTCTGCCCCTGAGAACTGGTGAACGAAATTCTTATCTTGCTTTGCTTGCATGCATAGTTTTTGCTTTACCTATTAAACTGCCTTGATCTCAACCCATGAGTTTTCTCACTTTTACTCTACCCACTCTCTCCTCATCCCACTGAGGTGAGTGAGTGGCTTTGTGGGGCTTAATTGCCTGCTGGTAAGGCAGAAACTTAAGAGTTGCCTTAGGCTTATAAGGCAGCTGCCTTGTAAGGCAGCTTATAACCTAAGTGCAGGTAATTAAATTTGCAAGAGTGCTGTCTAAAGACACAGAAACTAGGTAGCACTAATCCAAAACTCTGGATTCATTCAGATGTAGTATTGTCAGACGTGGTTTTTCCCCTGACATGGATATTGAATATTCTCTGATGAAAATTTTTCTCACTCTCCATCATCCAATGTAACACATGATTTCCTACTAAAAACCTTTTCTTGCACTCTTTCACTTGGTCGCAATCTGAAATCAAGGACTCATTGAAGATTACTTTCAGTATTATCTTCACTGGTGCCAAAAACAGATGTTTCAAGGAGACACAATACTCCAAACAGATTTCTACTACTGTATGAAGGGCAGTTCAAAAATAAAATTCCCACAAACCAGAATTTAAAAATTTGATAGCTGCGTTTAACATCTATAATGTGTTTTCAGACAACTAAATAAGTGGATTCCTTTGCAAAACCTCTGCATTCCTGGGAGATCACATCATAGAAGAAAACATTTTATTAGGTTCCTAGTACTTTTGAAAGTAGTTCAGCAGGCTTTTAAACACACTTCTAACTTGATAAGCTTAGCCAGCATCCAAACAATTATGATTTTATCAGTGTTGTTGTTCATTTCTCAGAGAAGACTCCACATAGGGACACTGTTGAAGTCTCTTTTGTTATCCTCCTGCAGAGTGAATAATTTCCCAATACCAGAATTCATTCTTTTTCTTAGAGTGTTTTAAGCTACTCTTGTTTGACTTCAATTCTTGAAAAACTGAAATCCTGTCTAAAATACTTCCTGTGAAGTTTCTATTCTTATTTCTTCAAATGACTTTTTGAATTCATATAAAAAAGCCTTTCAGGTTTGACTAAAAAGGAAAAAAAATCCTTTGAATTCAGTTGACCTTTCTTAGAATAAGAGTAATCATTTCAACTTTCTACAGCAATATTGCACTTAGCATGTCTTTCCACTCCATCTGTTATGGAGATTACTGTTGAAATTCCATCTGAATACAACAAAAGACATTTTTACTGCAGTAGTTGTCAACTATCCAAACTGACTGCCCAAAAAGCTTCTGGAGTATCTGTTTGTGGAGAGATTAAAAAGCCCAACTGGACATGAGCCCAGATAACATGCTCTGGTTTACCATGCTCTGTGAAAGGGGTGGGACTAAAGTGATCTTAAGAGGGTCCTTACAGACTCAGCCATCCTCCAATTCTGTGACTACATGTTATATAAAAATCTTGGAATATTTGTGTCAAAAAAACCTGGTGAAATAAAAAATGGGCATTTAAATCAAAACAAACAAACATACACAGATCTACCTATATTCTACATGAGATCACACTTCTGTCTGTGCAGAAGGCCCTCACAAGAAACTGGTCAAGAAACTTGCAGTCCCTTCCTCTTTTGAACCCAGGCCATAGAGGAGCTACAAACTTTTCACAACTCTGTAGATGGTTTTCTTGTTTGATCATTCCCTACTGACATCAAGATCTTGTAGTCTGATGAACAGAAACGCAAATTCCCACTCTTCTTTAGTTAAATCTGTAAGTTTAAGTATTTATATTGTGTATCCAAAATATTCTGAGATACTATCTTACTAAGATTCACTTCTATTCCTCATATATCTCTAGCAGGTAGATTCTGAGCTGTAGCACACAGCTGCCACTTTTTATCCAAAGCTGCATTTTACTAGTGAAAGAAGCAATTTCTGAGTAATAAGTAAATTAGGCTATAGATCACCTTGGGATGCTTCTGAATGACAGGTATTATAAAAAAAAAAAAGATCATTCCCACCAAATCATTAGTGGCAAAGCCATTATTAGCTGATGGCAGGCTGGAAGTCAAAGTGAAATGAATTGCCATCCACTTCAGTAATGCCTTTAATTCATCACAGCCTAAACCAAAGAGCATGTTCTGCTACATTAATGAAAAAGGTCACGTTAGCCACAGCTGTAACTCAGTGTCTCCTCATGACTCAGAGCAGGCATGCAGATCCCTGCAATGCAGCACTGCCAAAGGCCATCACTGCAAGTGCAGAACCACCTTCCCAAGGATGGAGATCACCCCCAGAGCCCTGCTTGATCCAAGGGGCAGCCCTTTCTCATAGTGGGAAAGCACCTGGAGCTACTTCAGCCAGACCCTCCCCAGGCCTTCTGCCCAGTATTTTATCCAGGGAAGTAGATTAATACCCTAACACACCAAATGTGCAGTCACCACTGAAATCATATATAACATCACAAGTTTTGTCCTAACTTGTTTTTAAGTCGCTGAATCTCATTCCCAGAGTTTCTGACGATTTCCTCTAGCCTGCCTGATGATTTTGCCTAGATGCATCAAAAGCCATCTTCATCCTTAAGAGAAAACTTGACTAGTATGTGTGAATGTATCTGAGTGCATGTGCATTTTTGCGGGGGTACTCACTACAAAAACAGTAATCCTGCAACTGCTCCTTAAAAGCAATCAATTTAATATATTTATATCTTCCAGCAGTATTTCAAGACCCGAGATCAGTTTTTCTCATCACCATTTTATCACACACTCCAGAATCTTCCAATTAATCTTTTTGAAGCATTAAAAAAACCAAATTTGCTAAGAAAAGGGACATTAAAAACAAAGATTAGAAAATGTTTAAAAATAAAGACAGTAAAAATGGACAGAAAGACAGAAAGGACAAGAATAACATGTAAAAAGAGAAAGAATATGTTTGAATATCCCATTTTAAATATTCTAAAGTTGTGATGGAACTGTAAATATAGTTTGAATTCACTACCCAAGTCTTCCTGGAATAGAAAACATTAGACCAAAAACAATCTTTGGAATATACATTTCTCAGACTAAGAACATCCTCTAATTTCAGCTGGCATGCTTTCCATTGATGTATTTATGGCAGTCTACTATCCAAACAGGCTGTTTGAACTTCACTCTGTTACAGCCTATGACATATTCAATTTTCTGCCTTTTCTACTTTCCACATGAATGGATTTCATATTGTCTACAAGAGGATGAGGCATTTTTCTACTGTTTCCTGTAGAAAATACAGATAAAAACACATCCTCTCTTCAAACTAATTTTCAGATGCTTCTCTCATAATGCATACTATTTCATTGACTTTTGTTTGCCTTTCCAGCATCCCATAACAATTGAATAATCTCTCCTGGGTTTAATGAACTACATTACAGTGAGCTCACCATTCAGAGACCAAAAGTTTTAAAACAGTCCAAAACTATGCTTACAAGTTTCGGGGGAAAAATATCTCCAAAAAGAGCTTGAATTTTTATCTCAGTTAGAATGACTAATAAGTACACTAGATATGCAATTTTTACTTTTGTTCCCAAACTGAAATCCATATGAGAAATGTGTAACTAAACAAGCAATTTGGAGGGCATTTTGGAAAGTGTGGCATTGCTTTTTATAACGGAAATCATCCTCTCCTCTCACTTTCATGATTCTGAGTGTGGCAAAATGTTCCAACATTGCCCTTTCATAGAACATATTTCTGGTAGTTCACCAGAAAAAAGGTGATAAAATATCTAATACATCTTCTAAACAAGAAGCAGCAATAATTTTCAAACATCCATCTTTTAAGGTAATTTTTTATACCAATAGTCCAGGAATTTGATAGATTTTTGATACCTCCAGAGGCTTTATTTATAAAGGGCAAATAATAAACAAATTAATAGTAAGATAGAAAGGACAAAGAGGAAACTACTGTAACATTTTTCCTTGTAGAGTTCATACTTCAAGCTTTTTCTGTTGATATTCTTTCCTTTTTGTAAAGCACTGGATAGCCAAGTAACATCATTATAGCCTTCTGGTAGCACATCTGTGCTTACAGAATGGTGCAGAAAGGAGAGTAGCAGTAAGTTGGGAGGTGTTTCACTAGAAATTAAGGAAATTTCTGGCTATCTTACAGGCTCTTTGCTTCACTTACTCCTATCAGCATCTCCCCTGCCACAAAAGAAAATCAGACACAAAGGCAGAATAAAAATATTACCATGTCACACACCATGTTATTCACTGGTCATCACAGTTTAGTAAACATTCCCAATTTAGTAAACATCTCCTTAAACTGGGTCCAGAATGCTTTCACCACAGTGTTTCCAGAGGGTTTTCTCATTCTGGTCAGCTTTACCTAAGAATGGAAAATTCTGCTCTTCAGCAGCAGCAAAGACAAAATGCTTCCCTGTTACCTTCTGCTTCCATGTCAATCCAGAGCAAGAATCTCCAGTTACACATCCTAACCTGGAGCTCTGGAACAGGAGGAGCAGGAGCTTAATACCACTCAGATTCTGTCAGAATCACAGAGATACCAGAGCTTTACAGGGTGACCTTTGCTGTGTCTTATTATTGTAAGATATATATGGCATTGAAACATATATGGGACGGGTGAGGAGTGTGAAATGCAAAATTTTAAAAGGGGACCTCAAGACACTAACCAGATCTTCTTCCACCACAGCCAGTTGAACAGCAGCAAAGCACACCCACTGTGTTAGGACAGAGTCCAGAAGCAGTGTCAAGATTTATAATCAGTACGTATTCTCCAGAAATGAGCATATTACGAAAATCTACTGCTAGAGAAAGTAATTCTAAAAATGGGTTGCCTAAGATAAAGATGTAGATATTCTTACTGAACTGAGTGAATGCATTTGTAGAGAAAGTGTCACTGTTTCACCAGGATACTGTTACTTGTATAGCACATTAGCTTTAAGTTTCAATTCAGTACGTGTTTAACTACAGGCCTAATTTTAGTTCAGGATGGCTGTTGCTCTTGAACTCATAGATTCACAGGTA
>VZSR01003803.1:52243711-52256299 GCA_013398615.1 Brachypodius melanocephalos
TACCTTCTCCCGCGATTTAACATAAAGGACTGGATGTTTCACCATGCCATCCCAAAGAAAAAACACACACTGACACAAATTTGTGTCCCTTTGCAGTGGCCACTGTTCCATAGGCTTATCCTGAGCTTTCACTTGTGAGGTGCGGTGCACGTGTGGAAAAACTCATCTGGGGTAAATAAATAATGTTACCCAAAACGTTCTTAGCAGTCTTAAAAGAGATTTAATCCACACATCAGTAGAAAAAATAATTTGCTTCAGGCCCCTACAAACTTTAATGCCGTTTCATCAAAAGCTTGGGTTTTGCAACAATATTGCACCTCTGGGGATTTAGGCATCACATACGGATTTCACCAAGAATGAGTATCACTGCTTAGGTTTTAATGCTCTAATTTTTCCTGATAAGCCTTTAAATGCTTTAGGTTTACTGATAAACCTTATCCGTGGAATGTTTGAGCAGTGTTTATCAGAAAGAAAACCAACAAACCAATCCCCACCCCCCCAAATAAAAACAACCTCTGCTAGTAACCTCTGCTCTTGCACTGCCAAAGATCTTGACCTACAGATCAATTTGACATAAATTTTCTCTCTCCTTTGGATCATACTTTTTTTTTAATTGTGTAAAAGAAAATACATATACAGTCAACTAATTGTACTTCCTAGTACTAAGCAGTAAAAAAGCTACTTTACAAAAGATTACACATAAATATTTCTACTGGGAATGAAGCAAAATTGAGTTTTACAAAGATCATTGGAGTTGTATCTGGTATTTTTACAGTAAATTGCATCTAGGAGTGATCTTTGAGGAGTAAGTATGAATTTACTTTTACTTATCATCTGTGACAGCAGTGCTGCTCTTGGTGAGAAACTGCTCCCACAAGGTTGCCTCTGCCTTTCTTGACACAGGGAGGCAAATTGGAGAATCTTCTCTTGTTCTACCTAACAGCTGTATCCTGAGTGACTAATTGGCTAGGAATCTCTACAGGGAATACAAACACTAGTAAAAGAAACAAGTGAAAAATATTCCATTTAAGCCTGGATCAAGATTAGGAGCAGACATGAAAAAATAATTAAATAAAGACAGTGATAAGATGGGAGAATAAAGCTTATTACAGAAGGAGCAGAGAGATTAAAGTTCCCATTATTAGCATTCAGGTAGAAAGTACAAGAGAAGCAAATTCTGACAGTACTCTTCTCCACCACATATGAACAGCTGATACTCCTATGGGACTCTGCAGTGGCTGGAAATGGGCATATCACAAACAGAACTGTAAAACACTGGGAACAGAGTTTGCCAAAAGCAGCAGTACAGGGCACGTCAGGATTTTAACTTTGGTTATTTGCTGTATCCACTGTACAATCATTTTCTTCACCATTTTACAATTTCAGTGTGAAAAGCCTCAGCAAGGGCAGAATCTTGGGAAGGGAAAGAACTCTTGGGACAATGCCGGACAACTGAGTTGGGAATTGTCTTCAGCACAACATAGGTTTTCTTGCAAGTAGAACTCTGATAAGCAGCTGAATCAAGACCTGCTGTCTCGTAACTCCTCTCTTCCTCTATTAAAGGGACTGGGAATAATGTCCAGATTACAACTAGTAGGGAAATTAAAACACTGGTATTCTTCTTCAGTGCCATTATCATATGTATAGCTTTTTCTAAAGCGGTAATATTTTTCATTATGTAAGGGCAGGATGACTTTGATCCCGCACACACTGTCCTGAGGGTGATCCCAAGAGTGGTCCTGATATGTCTATGACCTAGATCTTTAAAAAGAGATTCAGCTTCCCACTAGTATTTTCAGAGGCTGTGTAGTTCCTAACTGTCAATAAAACACTGGGAACTGGAAATCTACTGACATTTTCACTCAGCTTGGTGCTTCTTTACTTTCTGAACTAATGGACCTTGAAAATTTGACCCCCAATCACCAGTTATTTACTATGAAACAATGTGGTTGAGGTTTAAAATTTTTTGCCTTTCTCCACTGATTTACATTTAGTCTGGAAGCACAGTCCATTTGAATCCACACACCTAACTAAAATTGGTTACAACAATTCAGCTTTTAATTTTCAGTAGGTTTAAATCCTTAATTACGGTAAATCAGGCTTCACCTCCTGTCTGGCCATTCTGTAACAAAATTTGTCATCTTTCTACTTATGTACCTATTTCCAACCTATTTGACCAGCTAATTTTAATTGCTCTCCAGCAGAAGGCACTTACAATTCACTCTGCTGAAACAATACATCCTAAACTAAAACCGAAACAGGGCTTTTAAACTTTCTACTGAACCCCAGAGTCAGGAGCTGCTTTAGCTGCTATTTCAGCGATTCTGGTCTCTTAAGTGTCATTTCTTTTATTATATCAGTATGGACCCAACTGGCTGCTTCTCTTTTTAACATGTTTCTTTCAACGATCACATTTAACCTCCATCAGTAAGCATCGATTATTACTTGGAAGCAAGGGCAAAGGCAGCACATTATGATGAGAATGATAATGAGGAGAGCAATTATAGTCAGTTGCAAGGAGGGTTTTGAAAGCGTTTTTCATGCTTTGCCTAGGAATGCAACAGCCACACACAGTCATGATCCATTTCCAATGGGAAAGATGACAGTGGCTTCTTAATTTTAAGAACGAAACTTCATATTTCTGATTAGATTCTAGGTCAAGCTGGAAGTAATACATAAATCATCATCAACATCTGTGTTGATGGGAGCATTTGTCTGAGAGGTCAGAACTCCTGCATTACCGAGAAAGCAGGCAGGAAGATGACTGCTGCTGTCACAGTTCATGGGCTGAATACAGGCAAGAAGGCAGCAAGTGGAAAGAGCAACAAGAAACAGCAGCCTGCTACATGCACACTTCCCTGTATCAGACTCACTGTGGAGGCCTTATTTCACCTTATTTCATAAATGCAGTGCAAGTTATTCTCCAAGCCACCTGCATTTTCTTGCAGATACAAAACCCTTCTACAGATTCTGACCCCATTCACTAACCATGACTGTTTTATCTAATAGCAAGCCTCCTCCAGGCAGAATTTCCTTGTTACTAAAGTGGCACAGGAATAGCCTGACCTGTCTTATGTTGTCTTCTCACTGTCACTAAGATGTGCAAAAAATCTCCAGCAAAGAATTTTTTCCTGTATTGTAGAACATAGCAACCCTACATGCAATTCAAGAGAGCCATCTGGAAATGATGTGTAAGTGATAAAAAAGAGCAGGCCTGCTTGAGTTCAAGAACCATTTACATTGATAAAATACAGGAGCAGGTTTAAGATGACTTTCACTTTCTCATATCAGTTGATAGCTGTCTTAAACTGAAATGGATTCATACAAGGAGTGATCACATTTTAGTTAAAACAGCTGGGAACAAATACATCCAAATTTGAGTTGTGTTTGCAGTAGATCCATGCAAAACCTGTCAATGGAGCATTACTAGCATTGTCCTCAATTAATCTGATTTCTCTAAACCAAAATGAAAAATAGTAAAAATTCTCTCCAGTTTTGAGGAACAGTCCACGAGCTGAAATGACAGAGAACTTCCTCCTCAGCATCAGTAGTGCTGAAAGAATTTGGTAAACAACTGGGTTTTTTTCTAACAGATGCAAAGTCAACAGAGATGCCATGACTATACTTTCAAAGTCATAGTTTCTTAGGGTGTTGGGGGGCAGGAGGGTGTGGGAGGTTTTAAAACCTCACTCTGACAAATAAATCTGGACACAACCAAATGCCTAGACCAATGGTTTATGCACAGGATTAAATCTGCTTTGATCGAGGCAGAAATTGAGGATTTTTCAAAAACTGAATATGGTGAACTTGAATTTCAGTCTGTTTCCTACAAAATGAAGAGAAAGAATAATGAGGCTGGGTAAAAATCTGTTGACAGAAGCATCAGAAAAAAACCATTTGCTACATCTGTGTTTGCAAGGTTTACCTTAATTGATTTATCACATAGGGCTAGTTGAAGGCTGATTGTCTTTTGTAAACTGTTAACAGAAGACAAATCTCACTTATCCCCCTATCTGTAGAAAACTAGATTTGAAAGATTTGTATAAAAATAAGAAGTTAGATCAATTGAAGCAGCATGTTAACAGAACCACTAAACAGACTGTATGGCTGCAGGAGACAGATGAAATACAAGCAAAAGAATTTGAGTGTTGAATATGCCTACGGGCTAGCTTAGAAACAAGTATGCTTGCTGAGAATTTTCCACAAGGCTGATTTTGATTATTGGAACAGAGCAGTACATAAAGTAAAAAAGGAAGCATTTTATTAATTTGTAAGGTTGCATGTCCAAGCCAAATACTATACTTCTGATAAATGAAGGTTCCATGCTGCCCTTCACACCTTACACAGACTTGCACAAAGTGGAGTTGGGCACTAAGTGTTTAAGACTGCATTAGGGGTCCTTGTTGTGGACACAAGTGCTTTAACTAAGCATACCTTACCGTTTTTCCCCTTAAAAAATGTCACAGGCAAGTTTTTGTCATTGTGGAGGAAAACAGAAAAAGAGAGGAGAAAAAAAAAGTGTCAGATGGTAGATCATATTGCTGTCACTTTCCTGGAAGCATCTCAGATTCTTTGGCAACAGGCACACTACAATGATATGAATAGAACTTAACCATGCACAGTCTAGGGAGTTATGAAAGTTGCTCTTATGCATTTACCCAGAGAGAGAACTCTTTCAGATACATCTGTTAGCAACAGTTAATGAGCTGAGTAGGTGTTGAAATATCTTTGCCAAACTGTATTCACTTTCCCACTTAAGTGAAGTGTTAGCCAAATGAAAATCCCTTCATATTGAAGTGTTTTTGCTAAATAGCTTCCTTTCAGTAAGTCTCAAAACAAATACAATTTTTTAAACTCTGAGAGAAATTATGACAGAAAAAAAAGCTAGATTTAGCATGTTGAAATATGAAAAAACATTTTTCCTTAGTTTACATTTTCAGTCTTTTAAAAGATTGTACAAGTGTGCTTTGATGTTAAACATCCTCTCTTAAGTTGAGGAGGCTGGAGAAAATAGATATAAGAAGGTTTTAATTGAGAAGGAAATAGAGTGGTTATCAGGGAACTTCATTCCCTCTTCCATCAAATGCTTATGTTTTTTTTACTAAGGTGGATTACTGTGCACTTGAACATGGTAACAAGAAGTGGTAATGGGAAAATATTTCATTTCATTTGCCTCTTATTAGATTATGACCAAAAAAAAGGAGATGAAAAGGTGAATCAGGCAAGGTTCCATTGAGGCCTAACTCTGATTCAGAATTATCTAACAGTTTTATTAATCATGAAAAGCTAAACTACACATACATATGGTTAAAAATAATAATAACAACGATTTGATACCAACTTGGAAGTGGCTTTAAGCAGTTAAAAGACATAATAATAATGGATAATGAATTTGAAAATGGCAGAATGCAAAGGAACACAAAATCAAATTTCTTAGAATATAGGTAAATTTCCAGATGTAGGTCACTGTCTTCAGCTACACAAACAAGAAGGGTACATGAAAAAAATCCTTCTCTTCTATAAGACAGTGGTAAGGACTCACCTAGAAAATTATTTTGAGACCTACTTTCAAGCATGATACCAAGACAGGCACAGTCTGTCAGAAAGTTCAAAGGGAACATAAAGACATAGAGGACGATCAGAGAAACTGGAGATCTAAAACTTACCAGTACGGACTCAATGAGCTGTGGAATGAAGAAAGAGATGTTAATTTGAAGAATAACAGTTCAAATAAAACCTTATAGTCTTCAAATATACAAAAGGCTGGTGCCATCTGTTCTCCATATTTTAAATGCCTGAGGGAGCAAGGGATATTCGAGTTCCTAAGAGCATGGAATATGAGGAACTGTAAAGTGGAAAGGCTTGAGAATCCCCCTCTTTGTACGTTTAGCAACTGATACTACAAGTATTCATTTGGTGAGCAGGAAGATGCAATAGATCTCTGGTTTTGTGCCTAACTAGACTTCTGATTTGCTGTTGGATGGGTGAGCCGTGAAGCAGAGGTTTACCAGCCTGTTGAGCCTGAAAAAGAAGGATAAGGACAAAGGAAAGCCATAGGGAAATGAATGGCTCTCACAAAAAGGCTCCTGCATTTGCATCCTTCAACAATTATGACAATGTCTGCCTGCACGCAGTTCCGCATTCACAGCCACTGAACAACATCACCCAAATAGCTTCATGGACAGCACTCTCTACTTAGACTACACACAAATGCATCGTATTTTCTAAATCATTATTTTTTTTGAGGTGAAAGACAAGATCTACACCCCAGGTGTTCTTGTGCCAAAATTCTCCCTCAAGGAGGCAACTCTTCCCATCTTCATTTTTCTGAACCTTACAATTACTTTTCTGTTCATTCTGTAGTTCAAAACCAGATTTTAAATAGAGCAGATTGAACAGAATTTTTGGACAGGCATGCTAGTGTTGGTAGCCTTACGTTTCTCAACTCATCCTTGCTATGATGATTCCAGGTAGCTCCTTGCAGCCCTATGGGATGGATCATAAAGCACTCTGAGACTTCAACAATTTCAACAAACTGGAAAAATAGAGGAAAGTACCTTTTCCTCATGGAGAGAGGCAGTTTCAAAGATGGGAATAGCATGAAGCAGTCTTACTTCAAAACTATTGACTGTTATCTTACAATAAATCATAGAATCACAACAGAATGGTTTGGGTTGAAAGCGCACCTTGAAGATCTAGTTCCAATTCCCCTGCAGTTGGCAGAGACACCTTCCACTAGACCAGGTTTTTACCAAGCTGGACTTGAACACTCCCAGGTATAGGGAATTTGCTTCTCTGAGCAACCTCCTCCAGTGTCTCACCATTCCCACAGAAAATAAATTTTTCCTAATCTCTGGCCTAAACCTACTCCCTTTCAATCGGAACCCATTCCTCCTTACCCTGTCACTACTCCTGTAAGTAATCTTGCCCCATCTTTCCTTTAAGTTCTCTTCAGTACTGGAAGGTTGCAACTAGGTCATCCCTACGCCTTCTCTTTTCCATGCTGAACAATCCAAAACTCTCAGCCCTTCCTCATAGCAGAGGTGCTCCATCCCTCTGATCAACTCAGTGACCCTCCTCTGCACTCAATCGAACAGCTCAATCTTCTTCCTGTGCTGGGGACCCCAGGGCTGGGTGCAGCACTCCTGGTGTGGTCTCACCAGAGCAGAGCAGAGGGGCAGAATCCCCTCCCTGGCCCTGCTGCCCACACTGCTTTGGATGCAGCCCAGGACAGGTTTGGCTTTCTGGGCTGTGAATGCACATTGCTGAGTCATGTCCAGCCTCTCACCCACCAGCACCCCCAACTTCTTCCTGGCAGGATCTGCTCTTTATCTGTCCATCCCCCAGCCTGTGCTGATAACAGAGGTCGCCCTGACACATTTGCAGCACCTGGCACATAGTCTTAAACCACATGAGATTCCCATGTGCCCACTTCTCAAGCATGTCTGTGTCTCTCTGGTTGGCAACCCATCCTCCAGGTGTATCAGGTGCAAATTTGCTGAGGGTGCACTCAATTCCTCTTTGTCATTAATGAAGATACTAAATAACACTAGTCCCAGTACAGATCCTTAAGGGACAACACTCATTACTGATGGCTATTGGGACTCTCAGCCTTTGACCACTTCCCTCTGGATGTGACCATCCAAGACATTCCTATTCCACATAATAGTTCACCCATCATTCTCCAATTTGGAGAGAAGGATGCTGTGGGGACCACATCAAAGGCTTTCCAGAAGTCCATATAAAACCAATTTTCAAACTGAAATTTTCTACTTCTGTCTGTACTCAGGTCTGGTTTTTCTTGCAAACTAAGGGATTCAAAGCACGCAGATTGTACTTAAATAATTTAACTTTCATTACTTGTCAAACCAGAACCTCTATCCCTCTTGGTCTGAAGTAGATGTACTACTCCAATACTGCATACAGAGGCAGAAACCTAAAGGGGGGAAATAACAACTAGTGGCTGTTGGATGCTTTCTGGATTTACTTTTTATTGCTGTTTTTTAATAGATTATATTCCCAAGCACATTTTTTGGAAAGAGTGACTAGGACTATTTTATTTTTAAAGGACTCCATAAAAAGCAGCTGATGTGTTGCAGAGGACTACATTTGTCTACTGCTTAGTTCATTATATAAAAAAAAAAATCCTGCTTTTTATTTTTAATTTTGATGCCGTAAACTTTTACTTACCTTACATTTAAGGAACAAGATATTAGAAAATAAAATAATGACAGCAGCAGTCTCTAAGAACCAATTAGGTTGAACAGCAACAGTATTTCTATAATGTGAAAAAATGATACAACAAATATAAAAGAAGAGCATTCAATAAATTATCTGGAAAGTAGCAGTCATTATATTCCACGGGTCTTCAAGATGACTCCACCAGAATCACCAGAATCTTGAGCCCTCTTACTGACAATTTTTTTTTGTCCGTAATTCACTCCACACTTGCAGAATCTTTATACATCCAAGGTCAGCAAGCAGGACTGTTTCAAGATCAACAGAGGCTGTTTACTGGTCTTGTTCAGGTGTCAAATGCGCTCTGTTTTGGATGCTGGGATAAAAACTTCTAAACTCTTTTTTAGTTCATTCTATATATACATTCTTGTAACAAGACTACCTTCAAATAATTTTTCATGGTTTTAATTGGTAGGAAGATTTCTCTGAACAACATAGGCTTTACCTGCCCCTCAAAAATGCTGTGCAAACTCAGTGCTGGAAAAGCCATCAGATTTTTCCCCTCTGCTTTCCTGTTTTGTTCTAAAAACAAGAAATAAACCCACAAGCTAACTGCCACTCGTAAATATTTAATAAAGACTGTAGGAGAAGATTCCAACAATAATTACTTCTGATCATATTTTCCTACATAATGGATATCTTCATTGGTTGAAGCACTGAATGACAAACTACAGTAAAAACAAGCCTAAAGCATTGAATATTTATGCTTGCCTGTGATTTACATGAAGAAAAAACTCAGAAGTAATGTAAACAAACTTCTTAGCAGTGAGACAAGATACAAAGAGAATAATCTGAGGATCACAGAGCAGCACAAACAACTTTGGGTTACAGCTTTCCAGACTTGCCAAACTTTACTCTAAAATCAGTTATTGTTCCCGTAATGACTTTAGATCTAGATTTCCGTAAGGGCTTTTCACCTGATTTCAGTCTATGAAGTCAGGATTCAGTAAACAAATGACATGAATTCCTTATGGGAACTAGTTTTTACAGATTCATGAACAAAAGCTAGAAAGGTGAGGAGCCTTGAAGCCTAATTCAAGTCTCAAAGGTGACGAGACTTGTAAAACATTTAGATAGGCCTTTGAACAACCATGGCAGCAGGGCTGGACCAGATGATCTTTGATGGTTCCTTCCAACCCAAACCATGATGGGATTCTATGAAACAAAGACAAACTTTAAAAAGAAACCCAAAGAAACATCTTAGCCAAGATGGAGAGTGGTCTTCTGGGATATGCTGGAATCAAGCACATGACAAACAAGAACATTCAAAACAATTACAGAGAAACTAAGCAGAGTAAAGGGTAAGTATCCAGTATCTACTGTATTCTTAAAGAAATGCTAGAGACATGAACATGTCTATGTGTAGTAATGAAAGCTGAAAACATGAATCAGTTTTATTTTCATGGAAAAGGTACAAATTGACTTTGTTTCATGCCTACTGCAAATTACTGCTCTTTATCCTGGCAGAGGAATTCAGAAATCAGAGTTTTCCTGTATCTTCTCAGTTAGTTAATCTTCCTGCAAAAGCCACCAAACCCTGGAAAGGTTTTGTCACTAATTTTACCTCTAACCTCACCTCTCCAACCTCTTCAGTTAGTTATTGGACAAAGCTTCCTGCTCTCCAAGTACAGTAAACTTAGACTTTTGTTTCCCATTAGTGGACTGCTGTTTTAAAATTAATACCTGAAATGAACTATTTTAGATTTGACCAAATAGAGACTTTTGTTGTTGTTCAGCTGAACATAAAACTCTAAGGTTTTGTTTAAAAAGAAACCATAGAATTTTCTGAATCTGCAGCAATCTTTCCACTTCTCTCACTTCAGCTGATTTGGAAGCCAAACTTAATCAATTATTCACATTCCCAAAGGGAAAATGCAGCCTAGTTATCAGTGTCTCTTAAAAAGCTGACAAACTACCTGTACTCATTAATTAGCACACAGCTCCCATTAAAACAGGGGTCTTGTCGTTAAGTTGTTAAATTCCTTGGCTACTTGCAGTGATTAAAATCCACATTCCCAAAGCCAACTAGGATATTGCCTACGTACATCAAGGTGCTATCGCATGAGTGATGACCAATAAAAATAATTTACAGAAGTCTGAATTTAATTGACCATGCTGCCAGCTTCCCTTCCAAGGGATTGGAAGAATAAGTTAACCAATTTAAATTAAAATCCCATGTATCAAGAACAACAGAAATTGATTGTAGCATCTCCTGATTACAATTCTGGGAGGATTAGAAGCTCTTGAAGTTTTATAATTAAAGGATAATATGTCTACACTTTTGCCAATCTAACACAAAAATTTCCTAGTAGGAAATTATGTGGATTATTTTTTGAAGAGAAGGATAAACATTGATCCATTGATTATTTTGACCCCCCCCAAAGAAAACCCCTAGCTTTAACATAATTCAAATTAAACTGAGAAAGTACAAAAACATTACTAATTAATTTCCATGACCAGTTTTTAACTAATTGGTTTTATAAGATGTACTTTAATTTTCATTACACAAATCCCCTTTTTAATCTTAAATAACCTCAATAATTTTCCCATTTTTCCCCTATTTCATTATTTTCTTTGTGTGCCTCTTTTCTGAGTGAACTAATCATGCTGTTCTATGCAGAGGACTGGGATAAAAGTCAATGAACAAACACCTTCTGTGAGGAGCTGATTACCAGTAGCATTATCTCTCAGTAAGGGCCTTTTGAGGCAGGAACAAACCTCCCTTTGCCTCTCCATGGTGAAAAACACTAGTACCACTCTGCAAGTCATCCTATTCGGCTGCAGACAAGTTGTCAGAGCAGGAGATTCAGAGAGAACCCAACTTTCCTCCCTCATAAATTTCTTTGTCCACTCAAGTGCAGCTTGAACATCTTTTTTATTATTGTGGCAGTGGATAGAAGTATTAATTTGCTGTAGGTATTGTTAGCCTGTTGCACATTTCATGGGAAGAAAGGGAGAAATATCCCTACAACATTTCCAATGCATCAGAAATAGGATCTGTCCACAGATGTGCACAGGACCCACCAGTCAAGCACCATACAGGATTTCACAAGCTTTTTCTTCAGGTAGCAAAGGAACCATTGCTGGGTCATGTCAGCTGCCCAGACAGCTTTCATCAGTAGAAACAAGCACTGCTCCTGACCTGAAGAGCAAAACCTAGATCCCTCAGTGACAAATTCCCTTTTCATGGGAGCAGGGGTCTGTGACTTTCAGATGTTATGATGTCTTTGAAGTTTGTCTCTAACCGTTGTTCAGTTGCTACATTCTTGCATTTTCTTCTCCTGCTAAAATGACAAAATTCAGAAGGATTCTTCTTTGAATTTCATAGCGTCCCAGGACCAGGAAACCTGCAATCATGAACTACTGAGAAATAAACATATTTTCCCCAAGGAATAACTGCATTGAAACATGCTTCCAAGAATGTAAGCCTAATATATACATAAAAAAGAGAAACTATGTAAGGCTATAATGGAGGAGAGACATGTAGATAAAGATTATGAAAGAAACCTCTCTCATATTACATTCCTCTCTGCCAGAAAACTGCCAAAGGATCAAAAAACACCAAAACATCCCCATAAGCAGTACAATCCTGTTGCAATTGATACATGCAGTACTGACTCTCAGTGACAAAGGAGAGCATGTAAAAGTTTTATTCTGGATCGTAAGGGCATTGAATGTCTTGTTTAATGGCCAAAGCTGTAGTTCTGGAACATTGTCTTCTTGCAAGCATACATTTGGGGGAGAAAGGAAAAACAAGCAAAGCAAAGTCTCTGACTTTGAGCTCAAAGAATACCAAACCATCCCATTTCAAGAGCTTTGACTACTAAAGCTCCTAAACCCATATTCATGTCATAAATTATTTTCCTTCAGTTTTAGCTGTCATTGATGTTGCTGGATAAATTGTTTACTAATATTAAATGTGAATGTTCCAAAGCTACGTTTACATCCAGCAAGAAGTTTCAAAAAAATCTTTTTAACTAGCAAGTGTGAAAAGCCAGCATTGATCAAAATACAATTAAATGTGTTACGCAGGAACATTTCTAAAATGAAGAAGGCCTTTCTTAGTTGTCTCAATAAATAGGTCATTTTTTAACGCCTCTGCAGTTTTCAACCCTAGATCTGTACTCTGAGCTTCTAAATCATCTCTACTTCAGACTTGATTTCTTCATGCTTATTACAACTTTCTATCTGGCAAAGCAATTGTTCTTGTTTCTGATATTTGCCACAGATACTCAGTATAGTCACCTGATGGATTAAACAGGACTTAAAACCACAGGAATTTTCATTGTCCAGACGGCCACTGCACCTAGAGTGCGTCAGTAAAAACTTCAGGGGGCTTCAAGTATCAGG
>VZSR01003803.1:52256399-52289886 GCA_013398615.1 Brachypodius melanocephalos
TCTGCATTAAACATGTTTGAGTGACACTAGTACCTCTCATACTGGGAGACAAAAAGAGCCCATCTGAAACACACTGTTTCTTTTTATGTGAACTTGTGGCAAGAAAATAAAGTCCAAAGATTTTTTTCTTTTAGATAGAGATATCAAACAGAAAAAATGAGCATGTTCTGAAACTGAAATGAAAGCACAAAGTCTCTGTAAAGATTATTACTCATATACACAATTATAAATGGGCTGGGGTAGAAGTGCTAGGGTTTCTTTTTTAGGTTTTTTTTTACCAGATGAACTAGGTGGTCAACATTTTTTCACTGTAGTAAAGATATATTCTTTATTTATATGAGAGATTAGATAAACCATTTGTAGAACTTAATAGATGTTTCTAAAAATTATTTTTAATTCTTCCTTTGAGCTTCTTTCCAGCTATTTATAATCTGAAAGTTATAAAAACTTGAAGATGGTATCCCAAAAACTAAATACTTCATTGCTACAAATCATAGCAATTACACTGGATTTTGTTTTGCAGAATTTTGTCAGCCAATACTGGAAAGTCAAAGGTAACTAGTATCTCTACTTTAATGAAAAAGCTCTTTTCATTGAAAATGATATTTCAGAAATTATTTTAATTACTTTAGTTACTATTTGCTATTATCTTGATTACTGCTACCTACAGAAAGAAGAGCTTTCAGAGAGGAAGAGCCTAGGATTTACACACGGAAAAAAACGTACAGGAAAGTTTCTAAACATACTTCTGTTGACCACATTTGAAATATCACTACTATAAAAGATGCATAAGTATTTAAATAAGTCCATATCTTTAGACTCTGTAAGTTCAGGATGTTTTCCTCAGTGACAGGCAGTAGCTGGCAGTATCACTGTGCAAGATAGGTTTTCAATCTCTACTTCAACTTAACATGAAGTCAATCCTCCTGGACACACTACTGAAAAAATCTCAGTACACTGATTACATTTCCCACTATAAACACAGAATTGTACTGTCAAATTCCTGTATCACAGTTTCTGAAATTTTATTGTTTGAATAATAGTCTGCTAATGCTATTTTAAAACACAGCAAACCTTAAAATATACCTTAGCAGAAATGCAAGAAAAAATACCAGTTAAAACTAAAGATCAACAGCAGCATCTCCTTCACACAGAATTTTGAGCTAATACTCAGCCTATATCATATTTGCATTGAATATGGCAAACACCTAGCAACTAGCCTTTAAAAACAAAACACTTCCTGCAAAAAAACCCTACTGAACGTCACACGTAGACTCGTGCTGATGAGCATACTGGGGCATTACTGACATCTGAAGATATTTTTCACCAAAGTACTAGAGTTTTCAGTGACTGTCCTGCCTAGGTAGACTTCCAAACCTGCCAAGGGGTTTAGAATAAAGACTGAAATGGAAAGAGGAATGGCAGAAAGTGAGAGCCATTTTTATGGACTACACCGAATTTTCCACAAAATGAATGGGAATTCCTGAAAAATTAATATGAAAATTTCGAAGCGCTACCATATTTCCCTCTAAATTTGCAATGCAGACACAATGAAATACAGTGTTTCACATACTTGGTGCAGACACAATTAAAAATCTTTGCCAGAAGTGTGAAAGCACTTCTAGTCTATACTAGAAGCAGCACAAGAATGGCTTCAATTTAGTCAAAGGTACAGAATGAGTTTCATACCTTGTCTCAGTTTCTCTCATGTTCTTTTGGAACATGCTAAGATAAATGTGACAAATTTCCATTGGTCAAGGTCTTTATTCCTTTCTTGTTAATGTCTTCTTTTCTGGAATTTTTCAGTATTCTTCCTTATTCTCCATTTCAGCCACTCTGTCACACAATTTTCTTTAACAGTTATTGCTACCACAGCTCCAAGTGGGCTGTGCAACCTCTTCACCACTCAGTTCTTATTTGTCATGGGTGTTGGTAAAGGAGAACTTGGATATCCAATATTTCATTAAAGCAGCATAAAGATTTGGGAGCTTGGGAATGTTTCCAAACTTCCGAAGTCTAAGCATATATCTTACCTGCATCCACAATAGAGCAGGACTTAGGCAAATAATAATACTTTTGCTTAAATCCTGATGTCTTTCAAAGGTAACCCATCCCCACAAGGTGAGTGAGAGTCGTAACTTGCATTGACCAGGTCTTTACAGCACAGTCACAGCTGGGCTGAGAAATCACTTCAGCTACACAGACGGTGTCTCAGTTCAGACACTCCCATTGCCTTTAGAGACTGAAGTCATTAAGAACCAACTTCTCTGACAAGTTCTGTATCTTCTTTCTCACAGGGAAAATCCTATGTGATGAATCTGTGTTGGCTGGTGAGTGAATAACAGAACACCTCAAAAATTCAACAGTTTCATATCCTCAATTGCACTGGATGAATTGAGCAGAACAGCCTCCCCCAAGTCATTACAGAATTGTATGATTGCTTTTAACCAAAATCCCCAGCTACTACAATGAAAACATGCTGTTAGCTGGTAATTTTTCATCTCCCAAGTCTGTACTCAAACGTAGCTGAAAGCCATTGGAAATAGCTGCCAGACCATGAAAAAATGAGGATTAACCATCTATAAAATGTTATTTATAGCAGACAAACCATTAACTAGGGGTGAATTACTAACTCACCAGTGGTTTCTCTGTGACAGGGTCACCTTGGAACTTTCCTGAATTTCTATCTGTAAAGTTCCTGGGTGGGTTTTTTTTGTTTGTTTTTTGGGGTTTTTGGGGGTTTTTTTTTCAGTAATACATTGTCCTCAATTTATCTTTTTGCCATTTTAAAATGCAT
Organism: Brachypodius melanocephalos; assembly: GCA_013398615.1. NCBI lineage: Eukaryota > Metazoa > Chordata > Aves > Passeriformes > Pycnonotidae > Brachypodius > Brachypodius melanocephalos. The sequence continues at coordinate 52,259,197 of VZSR01003803.1, forward strand.
TGCTCTATTTTGATAGGATTATTTTGTCTGCTGATAATGACTAGGCTGATCAAACTGATTCTCTTATTTCTTAGATTTCACCTGTATGTATCACCGAAGTCCTACAAAGTTGTGAGTCATGGATTGCTAAAAGCATTGTTCAAGTATGGGGGGAAAAAAGCACTGTACCACTCATTACACAAAAATTAAACTATGTGGCTAAATACTTGGTCAAATGCTTGGCTGGGAACTAGTCAGACTTCTTATTCCTCATTATTGAAAGAGAATTAAGAAAAAAAGCACTGTTCTGAAATTTGTGGTTAAAGCATGAAATTGAGTAGATGCCTAATACACAGTGACTAAGAATTTGTATTTGAAGAGTTAATCTGAAACTGCAGTATCACCTATCAAGTATAAAAGCTGATTTTCATTTAGTGAAGGCAAAAATATAACATATATATATATATAAATAAAAACTCTGTTGTTTTCCTTTCTTAGAAATGCTCAAGCAATCTTTGCCAGTGCCAGTATCTTTTACATTATGTTCCTATCAGAATTTATTTCCACTAGAAAAAAAAAAAAAAAAAAAAAGAAAAAAAAAATCACAAGTGTTTGATAAAGTTGTAAGTTCTTCCTAGGAAGTGTCCCTAACAACATTGTTTCATGTAGATGCAGAACGCTGTCTCAGACAGATTAAATTCTGGAACTGATCGATTAATTCATGCACCAGCAAGAAATACAATCCTGTGGTAGTTTTAGTTGTGTGCATTATTCTTCCTTATCCTTTCCCTATTTTTACCCTGGAAAGGTATTGATTTACCATTAATATTATGTCAGCAAACTGCTCTTAAGTCCCGTGAGGGCTTAATAGCATCAGAAAAGTGAGGGCCTTCAGTCCTTCCAGACTCTGAAGAGTATAGGACCAGACTCAAATTCTCATTATCATATGTGTGTTGTAGCCCAGATCAAGAACTGTTCTTTCACATTACATTTGCAATATCTACAGTAAGAGGATCATCCTCTAGGACCCAAAAATATAAAATATGAGTCCAATCCTAATCTAATAAATTGATTTCCAAGAAATGTTCTAAGATAAAGAAAAGTACAGCGTCTAGGAAGACAATACTCTGAAAACAGCTCAATTTTTCATAGTACATACTTACACTTCGGACATAATTTCACATTTTAATACACAGAATTTCATTTTGGAGATGCAAACTTTTTCAATTACTTCAAACAAGTTAAAAAATTTAAATAGTACATCAATATTTAATTAAAATCTTGTGTGCTTGCATTTTTAATGGAAATATACCAGAGCTATTTGTCTAAGTTTTTTAAAGCACCATTGGTTTAATCAATGAAGTTTTCAGACATTTTGATGTCACAGGCATAAGATAGACATTTCAGAGCTAAATTATGGCTATTGGTTATTTCTGCAAGAGAACACTATGACCATTACATTTCAATAATTACAAGTACACAGCCTTCAAAGTCAAATAGGAGTAATTAATCTGCTGGCAGACTGCTAACCTATGGCATAGACTTCTATTTTTAACAGACATCATGTACATGCACCTACCTCTAAAAGTAACACGAAAGGAAACACAATTACAAAAAAAAATGAATACATGTTTCTCCAGTCTTCTCAGGAACTGAATCTCTCAGAACCACTTTGACTTTCCTGAACACTGAGGACGTTTGCTAGCAATCCTACAAATAAAGTGAATATAAATCCTGAAAATAGCAAACAGGTGTTGTTATTCAGCATAAGGAGCTTACCAATATGAGATTTGTCAATCACTTTCCTACTGTCAATTTCTCTTAAGGTTTTGTGATTACCACTGGGTTTTACGAGGAGAGTTACACGGGATGATAGGTGACTGACAACTGACTGCAGGTATGGGCATTTTTCAAGGGATCTATACTTTGTCATTTAACTCCAAATGAATGCTTAATAGATAGAAATAAGCAGGAGAGAATGCCTATTAGTCTGTGATCTGACTCCTAATGAGATGATTTCAAACTCAGGAAATTCTAGAGGAAACAGAATATGAAGATTAAAGATGAAAGACAAAAGTAAAAAATGGAGCTGACAAAACAAGAGTGAGATAATCCAGTTTCACCCTTGCAATCAATAAAAAAGTCTAGAGGCTGTATTTTTGGATGGCCTTTTTCACCGTTGGCATATCAGCCAGGAAATAGAGAAAATAAAGGGAGTCAATATATATTATAATAGCCCCAGGTTTAACAAGATTTATATTCTCTGGAAAGAAAAATAAAATCGAAGAATAGATCAGAAAAACAGACTCTTACTAACACAGAAAATAACAGCCCAATCAAACAAACTGAATTTAACTAGCATGTACTGTAACTGGTATCACCCATTTCAGTGCTTAGAGAATGGCTCATAATACTGCCTTTTATAGACTGTGCAAGTAAGTGCATTGTATAAGAAACACACAGCATTAAATATTGTCACATTCAAACTCCACTGATGCCAAAGGAAAATAACCTAACTTTAATCCTAATTTTTTCTCTTAGAGATTTTTGACAGTGTGAAGATTTCTGAACAAGGCACAAACAAGGCAGTGTGAAGCATGATCCTGGATTACCTTCTCTTTGCTGTTAATTACTTAGTAGTAATTTTGTAGCAGAATGTCTAGAAGTTATTATTAATTTTGTTTTTCTTTTCTTTATGTTAGCAGTAAACCTTTTACTTCATACAGCACCAACGTAGAGTGATCTGGATTGTCTAACACACATGCAGGGTCACCCATCACCTGAATATTGTTCCTGGCAAACACAGAACAACAGTACTCCTGAAAGAACCAGGTATAGAGTGTCTCCTGATATCCCCCAAGCTGTAGCAGTAAGTCTTTGCAAGGCCCTCATTTGAGAAGATTTCCTTTCAGCACCCTATTCTACTGCCATATGCTCCTAGAAGAAGAAAATGAAGAAAGTGAAGGGAGTGTATCTAGCCCTATGGACAAAAATGTGACAACACAGGAGATGATGGGCATCATGGCAAAGAACCTGTCACCTCACTCAGGCTTTGATCCATGTTATTTTCCTGGCAGGACCAAAAGATGGTACAGTCTGGAGTTTTCAGTGTCTCCTAAAATAGCTCTGAATTTGCATCAAACTTCAACAAGAGTAGTCTTCTCCAGCATGGTAGTTTTCATGTTACTAAGAGCAGGCCTGCTAACAGGCACTTTGAATTCATTTTATTGAGATTGAAGTAAAAACATATAGTGAGTACTGTCAGTCTGAAAATTCTCTCTTCACGGTGGCATCCCATGCACAGGAGAGAAGGAGAACCTCTCTTGTTTGGTAGTCTCAGATGATGACTGTCATAATAAGGAGAAAGAGTAAACAAGCAACACAATTTATACTCTTCATTTAATCTTCATTCTCAACACTGCATTTGGTGGAGTGTTCTGCATATTTTATCTCCTGGCTGATTGTTAAGGCCATGGGAAAAAACCCCACATAACTCTTTATTCCATTTAATCATATCCCTCATGGTGAGAAAGTTGCATTATCTAAACAAATAAATCTAAATGCACCATTTACAGTCATGGCACAACATCCTGAACACTCACATCATCAATCCATGAGGCAGCAGCACATTCTGGTGAATGCAAAAGTTTTGGTTCATGTGTCAAAAATTATTAAGGTGAAAAAGCACACAGCTGGAACATCTGTTTGCAACATCCCTGAAAAAGGTATTTCTCTCTGTTGAAGAAGTAAAAAGAAAAAGACTACAGATGCACAAATACCCTGATTACAGAGAGCAAAAGAAAGTAATGCAGAAGCAGGGTATGTCACTCAAAGCTCAGGAGTTCATAGTTATGTGATAAAATGCTCCTGTATTTGGCAACACTATAACAAAAACAGAGCAGTCAGAGCTGAAACTAATTATTTTCCAGAGTCCTCTAGGAGAGATCAATGAAAAATGAAAAAAGTGAAAAATATACTTCTGTTTGTGGAGGAAACTATCCATCACTTGCACTGCAAAATCCTTAGGTAGAACCAGGCACAGCTGCGTTTACCCTTTCAGATGCATACTTGTATTCATCTGGATGTAAAAGTAGTAAGTAATTTTACAAATTAATTAATTAAATGTGTTCTGTGGGAGTCTGCTGTCTCATGATACATTTTTATATCCTTTGCAGGAAGAAAACAATGCACACACTAGTCTAAAACCTTACTTATTATTCACGATACTATCTTCTCAGTATTCCTTGGTAACAAGTGCAAAAACATCAGAAGTACCCCAGTGATAAGACTTTCTAGTGCATCCTAAGTCTAAACATTACTATCATTTTGAGAGGTATTTCCAAATGTCAGAGAGCAAACTACATTTGATGCCAAGCCAAAGCATTTCAGCGTGGATGCATCTCTTCAGGCTTCTATTAATAGAGCCATCTATTTTAAGGAAGAAACACTACTCATATTTCACATGGTTGGAGTTTCAGGAATTTGGCTTGAATTTCTCATCATATTTTCAAACCAGCTCTTCTATATTTACAGTTTTCCAATTACCTATATGGCCACTCAGTGTGCTCTTGTTTTCAATTAGATAAATTCATTATTTACTGATGCTCTCATTCTTGGTCTCTTATAGTACATCTAAATGTTTAAGGTTAAAGAAATTCCAGTCTATTATCTTACAAGTAAACATTAATTCAAACATGAAACTATTATTGTTCACCTCAAACCACAGCACCATTTCTTCTGGCTCCCACGAACAAGTCTGCCTGAGTTAAAAATGTTTACCAGCCAAGACTGAGAGATGGCAATGTTTTTAGTATCATGTCCATCTGAAGTACATTTTAACACTGAAAAGTATACAAATACATACATATTTTATGCCCTAAAACATTTAGGCCATATTTTCAAAATGAAGTAATCTCTTTTCAAAGAGATTACTGAGAATACCAAGCGACTGGTTGTAGTTGCAAGTTCTGCTTATAAAAATGATTCTCCCTGACTTCCACAGCATTCTGAAGCAACGGTAGTAGCCAATATTTAATTTCTTTCAGCATAGCAAGAACTTCTTGCTACGAGAATCTTAGTACCTATATGCCCTTTAGCCAATCAAAAGAGATAGGTTTGCATAAATATTCCCTTGTAAATATTTAAAGCAGGTCTCTAAAAGGGATAACTTGAGGAAAATTGGCTCTACAAAGAATCTGGATTATTAGAATCTAGATGAACCATTTAGAGGGTTTGTAAATGGCTTGGATCTGAGGACAGGCCTGCCACCCAAGGGCTTCCTCTCCAACAATAACAGTAATGCTCACAGGTTTGCAAGGTAATTAAACCAGGAGAGAAGCTAAGGTAAATTAACACCACTAGCAGCTATCCAGAGGCTCTCAATTAGCATGTAACAAGCTACACCCGGCACCTACAAGCACAATTATGGGCAGTTAGTTGACCAGTGCCCTTTGGATGTTGGACACCGTGGGCCTCATATTTCTGGGTCTGAGAGATTTTAGCCTGCTAGCAGCTGCTAACTTTTTCCCAAGGGAAAAGTTCTCAAGAAAGCTTCTTAAAACAATCTTGGCAAACAACTATCCTTTCTCAAACCAATCTTTCTCCAGGTGGTGTTTTGCTGTTTCTCTAGTTTAACCAATGGGATTAGAGAGGTGTCATTTCTATTCGCCAATCATGTTAAGTCTGTATTGGAACACCTTATAAAAGGTCGTAAGAATTAGACAATAAAGCCTTCTTTCTATGCTCTTCGCCTTCTGAAATATTTGGAGTCTCTCAGCTTTTGTTTGTGTGCTACAGTGACATCACTGTACTCCCATGTGAACTGCAAAATTTGAATTTCTGATAAAGTGACTGAACAGAACTTGCAAACTCACACATTCACCCCAGAACTGTAGTGCTGGAATACCTCTACTCCCATGGCCCCTTTAGTCTTTTCATTTCCTTAGGTTAAAAGGCCAGTCACTAGAGCAATGTCAGACCTGTGTACTTTCATCATGACTGATTCCAGAGACATCAGAAGCCATGGCACCAGCACAGCCTGTTCTGGGATCTTTTGTGCTGGGTCTTTCATGTCACAATAACACAGGTTGAGCTATTTTGTTACTGCTGTTGTGCTTTACTTAACTTGATTCATGAAATTATTTAGGCAGCTTATTAACACTCTTTTCAAAAAAGTATATTTGATAATCTACTCTGAGTTTCTTGTTTTAGGCACATGTATCCATTCTAGGAACTGTTTGTTATTTATTTGACCCATTATACCTTTAAATATTTATGTACACACCTGTGTTGAAAGCTAGTCAATCTTGCATTCAAGGATTTATTCTACCAGGACTCTCAACCTGAGGAGGACAGTCAAGAAGGTGATTTAAAGGAGCTTAATATTGATGGGTTTTCTAACTGCACTGAACTCAAAATCTTAGATAACCTCTGGAAAAACCTGTTTGTCATCTTTATTTTGAGCACCAACTCAAGTGATAAACCGCAAATACTGTGAACATGTAGAAAGCAGATTAGCTTTTTTTCCCAGGGCTTTTCTACTGAAAAAGCTAGAATTACACATACATACCTACTTTTCCTAGATTCTTTGTCACCAGTGAGGAAGCTCTATTTCTTTGGCAGTATTAATACAACCAACAATTCCCTGAGTGGGAAGGGGCAGGCGCAGGAAGGAAACCTGCCCCCAGCAATCCCCCAAAATTTTAGCTTCATTAGTCTGAAAAATACCTCACAATCTTTAAAACTAAGGACATAAGGCTATTAGAAAGAAATAATTTTTTTTGTCCATCTGTAGTTCAGAACTTGGGGAATTAAACACAGCAGTGTACTAAATGCCTCTTTCTATTGCTAAATAAAGCTGTCATGTCATCTCCTGCGATGCAATGAGAATTAGCTAAGTAGAGCATGTGTGTAATGAATGCTAAATGCTTTCCCACCCTTCCCTCTGGAAACTAGCTGACCATTATGAGGTTTCCCTGCTAGACCAGCTAGCCTCCAAAGCAAAACTCTCTGTGATGTGGGTCATTTTTCATCCAGATCTCACACCTTACCAGAGCAGCCTATTACTCCATTATTATCTTTCCAACAAAATGAAAGAGAAAGTTAGCTTGTGGGAGCATAGCACGTTGGGGTGCTTTACATCACTTTAATACTGAGATCTTACTAGGGCTGTACCCACACCTGACCAGTTCATAAGTATTTCTGTATTAGTTTAACATACTCATCACTGATAAAGCCACTGACCTAATGTGAAAGTTCACTACCTGACTAAGATGCCCAGTAGAAGAAACAGCAGAAGAGCAGTGCATGCAATGCAGTTTCTTTAAATTAATGTAACCATATAAGATGGAAGTCCAGTCATGGGTTTAAGGTCTATGCAATTTGATCTATTTGATTATTTGAGCTATTATGCCTTCTACAAAAAAACAGGCTTCCTACTGTGGGATGAAAATCCAGACCCATTGGTACATGGATCATCTTCTACAGTGACAAAAGCTTCTAACACTGTGTCAGGCTTTTTGACTGCTTTTGATTCCCTATTATAACAGCTCCTAGTCAAAAAGCATTACGAAGCTGCCATTGAGAAGCATCCCACCAGTATCTGTGAGTATCCCTTATTTTTACCAGAAAAACAGTTTTGCAACTTCATTTGTATTAAAAAAAAATGCAGTTGTCACCATGAAACCACAATTATTGCTGGCTAGGAAATAGTTCAGGCTTAACACCCTTCCTCTGCCATCTCAGATCCCCATTTTTTGTCAGCTGTGTTATTATTGGATTTTGCTGCTCTATGATAATTAAATTAACATGAAGAACCTGAAAGATCAACTAATTGTCATAACTTGCCCTCCTCAAAATGTCCTCTGATCTCTTAGAGACCCTCAAAAACCCAAAAAGTGCTCTGCAAAGAAAAAGTACTCTCACTACTGCTTAATTTATATGAAGAAAATTACTTGACCAGGATCATAAAAAAATACCGATGCACTGAGCATAAACCCAATATACCAGGAACAATCTCTGTCACTTATTTGCAAAGGTTTCTTAAATTTTAAGCCCCTGGAGTATTTATATAGCCTACTTATGGCCTAGGAACACCTGCAGAATACTAGACTAATGGTAAGTGTTTAAATTGAAAGAACTTTGGTTGTTTCACTTCAATAATCCTTTGTTGCATTTGTGTTTCTGTCTTCAGGTTAACACTTAGACCTTCTACTATTGAGCTGGATACTGAATCACTGATTCAGTTTTTGCTTTGATGAAACTCTCATCTTGCTCAGTAGGATTTGCTAAGTAATGGCCCTGACCTTGGTGCAGTCTCCATGGAATATCAAGCCTGCTTGTGCAGGATGAAGAACATACTATAATTCCTTTGGGAAAACATTTATATCATACTGTGTTCACAAACCCTGCAATATTTTAAAGGAGCGTTAAGAAGTTGAGAGTGTTAAGCAGAAAAAAACACTTGACAAATATTTTTATCCTTCTTAAATTTCAGTAAGTATATAGTATTGCTAAAATCTTACAATGGGTTTGCTACCCAGGTCTGAAAAATAAAACCAATAAAGAAAATTTAGGCTTCACCTTAAGCTCGTGTCTCTCATGGCATTCCTAATCCACCCAGATAATCATTCAAGCTGCTGTGTTTAAATTGACAGTGGTTCCCTGACCCAGGCTCCTGTACAGGCACACATACAGGTTCTTTTCTTCTGACTGTATTTAGGCAGGTCTCAAGTGGAAACCAATTCTCAGCCCCTTGGTCTAGGTTTCCTTCAGCGATGGGCCAAGTTAACTGAACTGGAGAGAAGGCATGAAAGTTATGGCACAAGTTCTTCAAAGGATACAAAATAATCCGTTCTAAACTACCACATGCCTGGCAGAATTCTGCTCTGCTAAGAGCACATGCATTCACATTTATGCACATACACAGCCTTCAAAAGTGAACTCGAAAACAGAAATGCAACTAGTCTTACATCTCCTTCAGTTAGAACCAGCTATGTCGAAGCACATTCACTTTCATAGGCTTCTCTGGTATATTTTCAGCACACAAACATCTTCTGTTTCCCCTTGATGGGAATGGGGCTGTTCAAACATAAGATCTTTAGATCACCAGGACATCTAATTCCCCACCCTTCTCAGTACCCTCGCTCCTTCCATACTGGTCAGTAGTTTTGTTTTCTCCTCCATCCTCACTGTAGGCTTACAATTGATCATCTCAGGATGTACAGTTGCTAAAAGGAGATAGACTCCCAGAAATAAAAGACTTCCTTTCTTGAAAACCAGCAGAGAAAAATACATCCTTGAAGGGTGCACCTGATCTATAACATAAATTATCTATGTTTGATCAAATGCCTAACCCCACAAACAATTTTGTTTTGGTACTACTTTGTTTTCACTACTATTTGATACCTACTAATTCAGAGGTAGCTGTCAGAACTTAAATAAGATAGAATAAAACTGAAGTTTTCCATACAATTTGCTCCTTTGTTTTATTCCCTTAGCTAAAAGGGAACTCTAGGCAAAGTGAAAACCACACACATAATTTCCCAAAAAAATTCTTGAGCACTGGGTCTTCAGAGATCCTCCAAGACATCTGTTGTTCATTTTTTTTCTCTCCAGAGAAGCATCTAGCTGTTATTTCTATAAATTAGGCCATTTCTTGTTTAGTTAATTTCCTTTCTCATCAGTCAGCCCGATAAGTTGGATTTTTCTTCTGCATAACATGCTCCACTCTCCTGTCCTAATTCCATGAGCAGCAGTTCCTTCACAATTTCACAACTTTTTATCTAGAACACAGTCTTCTCTCTTCAGTTTCTGGGATATTCCATTATTATCAGCTTCAATATTGTGTAGAGAAGAAAAATATCGGTACTCCCTTTGTCTTCTTCCTTCCCATGTCTACTCTGTTTTCCTGTGACCAGGCGCTCCCTCTGTTAAAATACTTCCATTAGGAACAGAGTTTCAGTCTCTACCTTTAGTCGTTCAATAATGCAAGCAGATGAATCCTGACAGATGCCATCAAGTACATCACACACAGATGTGACACCTTTGACATCCAGGGACCATTGTGGAATATATTGCACTTTTTTCTCCACAAATGTTAACAGATGATCAACATGAAGATTGCCATTAAAGGATTCAACTCTACACCCACCTATCTGGCCACCTTCTCTTTAGAACTGTCCTCATACATGATCATGAGAGTAAAGGAAGTGGTCTTCAAACATATACATTCCTACTCACTGAACATTTTGAGTGAAAAAAGCTGAATTAATTTGTTCCCTGGAAAGGGATAATTTGATCAATACCATTTCAGAAGCACAGACAGTAATAGACTTGTGATCTATTGGAATTCACTTTATATCATGTGAAGAAGATTTCTAAACAAAAGAAGCAATTTCCTGACTAAACTTCCACCCACAGAGCAGTGTCCTGCTCCGCAGGATCAAAGCAGGACCTGAAACAATAAATCAACCACTCCACAGTTCTGTCTCACTTTTTTCCAACTCAGAGGAATCCCTAGGAAAAAATGAATGTGGGGAAAACTGCTAGTCCAATTTTGGTTCCAAGTTTTATACAACACTGAATGCTACAGCAAAGATGTAATAAATCATCTGAAAGAAATGAAGTTCCCAGAGCCACCACGCTGAAGTATATTAAGTTAGATGTGATTCTGACAAATGTTTGACAGTGCATGTCATCTTATTCCAGCACTAGATTCTCCAATCTGTTTCCCTACGTCTGGTTTCTTGGAAGCAAACTGTAGTAAGAACACAAGGGGTTTTTCACGTAGTTCTGAAACAACATAATATACATCTGTAATTTAAGAAAAAAGCCCTGAACAAAAAAATTCTGGGGATTTCTGCAGCTGAGCATCTACTGTAAAACCAGAAATAAATTCTAGTTTCAGATTAGCTCTGCTGTTGGAGATAAACCCAAATATCATGATGGTTCTCTAAATAGTTGGAATCCTTCAGGTCTCACTCCCATGATCAAGTACAATAATAAGGAAATATATTTAGTTTTTTAGTCCACATCATTGGTGTCCTTGGGATGAAGGCACTATGTCCTGCTGAGTATGCAGCTCCTCCTAGGTCATACTACGACATAAAATCAGTCAGCCTTCACAAAAAGAAAACGCAATACAGATTACTGCACTACAACAAACTAAACAAATTATCAAAATAAAATCTATCACTAATAAAATGATATACTGAAAAATAATCCAAATCAAACTCTAAAAAATACATCCAGACAACAAACACAATTGTTGTCACACCAGTCCTTCAGCTACTTACCCAATCTTTGTGTATTTTTGTACTTTAAACAGTGATCAATTAGTTATGGCCATATTTTATGGTTTATATATAACCTGTTTCTCTTTATTGCTGTTGAGCTAACAGATGGAGGGGAGGAAAGGAAAAGAAGTTTTAGGCTAACAATAGGTTACTTATAGATACAGAACACTCAAAGAGTTCCTCTGTGAAAAAAATTTATACCTCATTACCAACAATTACTGTCCCTCTTGTTCCTCCATTACTCGCAAATTATGAAGACCTCCACCATAATCTGTTTTGGTCTGAATAGCTTTACCATAATTGCACCCATCCTGTATCCTCTGTACCCAACACCTTCTCACTTATCAGAGAACACATGCGACCTGCTAGACAAAAATACAGAGAACTAAAACCTGCACATGTAATATATAAGATGTTGTGTTTTACACTGAAAATCTTGGCACAGGTAAAACATCTGAAAATTCTCCCAGATAATAACACATCATCCTTGATCCAAATAATAATGATAAATAGATATTACTGAAAAATACTGATGGCATCCCCAAATGTCTGTCCAGGAGACATAACATACTATGTTTTAGAGAATGAGAGCAAATAAAGATTTAAGAAGATAGTGAGGGGTTTTACTAGGCTAACTGCAGAGCTTATTAGAGACCTCTATTCTTGCATATCCCAATTTGCTGTTTTCCAAGACACTGTGACAAAATAGCAAGACAGATGGCTCAGCTCCAACAGCAAGATCAATCAAACTCTGCTCAGAAAGAGTATGACCCCAGCACATACATTAGAATTGCTTTAAATGTTTTCTTCAGGATTAGGAAAGGCAAGACAGAAATGAAATATAGCCTTGAACATTGCTCTCCTAAGTTAATAGCTGGATACCATTTTCAACAGTCAGGCTAATTTTTGCATTAGCATTTGTTTCAGGTTGTCAATTTAGGAACACATTTTAAAAGAAATATTAACTGTTCAGGTTATTTCTAAATGAAAGAGGGCTTTCAAATAGCTTTTGTCATGATGGAAAAAAGCCACAAAGTGATATTTTGTAAGCCCACAAGCTGTAGGCAGCTAGTTCTTAATATATCTTATTCCCCTGGGAATTCAGGGGCTCTGGAAGAAAAGTAGAGAACCTGAAATAGTTTAGTCTTTTGTCTGAAGACAGTTCCTGAGCAGGGAGGTCACTACTTTTCAGCGAGTGTCTAAGAGAACACATTAGTATTCTGCTCTGTTGGTGGTATCATTATACATGATGGGATTTCCCATCTCAACACACAGTATTATTACTATTTATATGGTCACACTGCAACATGACCATATAACTGAATAATACATATTCATATTCTGATAGACTGTGCTTGACAATACAATGGTCTATGCACAGCCTGCGGTTTCTGGCATTACGGAGAACATATTCTGGCAAGAAAGTGTTCCCTTCCAGTTTCATTTATATTAGCAAAGATCATAAAACATCCTGCTCATTAAAATCTGAATCACTTCCACTGGGAGTGCACTTTTCTGAAAGTATTTTCCTACAGCTGGTGGCAAGACAGATCTGCTGGCTAACCAGAGCACTAATAGGACATTATGAAACCCACAATGCAGCATGAAGACAGTTGCATAATCAGAGCAACAATTACCAGCTCTGCTGAAAACTGGTGAGGGCTTAAGCACAACTGACTAGCATGTAACAAACAAAAGAAGACATTCTTGTCAGTCTGAGATCCTGACCTAAACTTTTATACATTATATTACTACTTTCATTGCAAGGAGGTGAAGACTAGATTGATGACAAAGGCAGCAGTATATAAAATGGGACCATAAATCACAAGTATAACAAATACCATCATTAACTGCAGCACCAGACTCCGGTGTGGATTATCAGCCCTGAGTTCTCAGTGTTCCTCCAGCATTCCACAAATCCCTCCAGCACTCGATAGATGTCCCATCTGAGGGGGCTGAGGTAACTCTGCCTCTGAGCCACAAGTGCACTGATTGACCTTACTTGCCCTGACTAGCCTCACCTGGGACCTCCTATCTACAACCCAGTGGAGTTCAGCCCGTGGTCATGTGCACCCGCCCCAGCAACTGGGTAGGAGTGCTGGTCTCTGGCTGTATTGAAGTGATGCCCCCGCCTGGCCATCACTGTCATGGATCCTGGCCCTAACCTGCTGGCTGGCATCCTGACCTGGCCTGGTCCAGCCCTGTCACCACTAGAATTTCAAGGAATTACGTAGTTTCAAGTTTATCTCAGGCCAGTCCAGCTACCTTGGCCATGCAAATGACGCAGGGAACCAAGGCTGATGCTTAAATGGGCTGATGCAAAAGATGATCTGCCCTGGCAGATCATAACAGGTCCTTTCCAGGTGGGACCTTCATACAGATTTCCCCCAGGCAGCTCCTGCTGTGCCTAGCCTCAGTAATCTGGATTTGTTGATTAACATCCTAGGTGGAGAATTTGGCCTTTTCCTCCACGGGCTCCAAAAACTAAGTAGTTTGTGCTGCAAGATGGATTACATTATAAATTGGCAAGACATTCGTAAATAGGGGGGTTTGTATGCAGTTAAGATAATCAATAGCAACGAATTAACCTGTGCTGGGTGGTCACCAAGGGCCAAAGCCAGAGCTGGGCAGAGTAGCGGCTCAGGAATCCCATGACATCCAGGAGAAAGTGCTACTGCAAGGACCTGCAGCAGAGCCTCCCGTTACCATCTGGCCAGTGACCAACTGCTCAATAGATCTGACTACCCACGAGAGCACTACTCTATATTAAGATCCCAGTAAATAAGTTTGCCTTTCTAAATAACTCTGTCTGTGACTCTCTCTGCAACAGCTGCATGAAGGAAAAGGTAAATACTTTGATTTATACTCAAACACTGGAGCAACATGGATCTGCACAAATGCAGCAGCACTTCTGTATATTCACCAGTCTGCTATACTGGCCTATCCAGTACTTGGGCTATTTCAGTTAGTTTAGATAAAAAGCATGAAAGTAGGCAGAAATTAGAATTTCTGTCCTGTTCTCCAGGTACAGGACACCAGTAACATGCTGTGTGACCATTCCTATTTGCAGCAAGATTTCAGGCTGCTCTGTCTCATTGGTATCTACCTCCACACACCAAAAAACCTTACACTTAGGTGTAAATTCTCCAAAATTTCAACCTAAAACAGCACTGGAAAATTCAAAGTTTTACCTATAGTCTCTCAATTAAATCCCATTGCTCACAATTAATAGTAAAATATAATGCATAGTTGTCTTAAGTCTTATTTATTTGTGTAAAAGGACAACTAATGGCCTCAGATATGAGGTGAAAAGACCTGCCATTTTTACACGGCATTGAAACTTTTAATATTAAAAATCCTTACAAATCAGCACTAAATAGAAAACTGTATTCATTATCTATTAATTTGATTTCTTTATAGAGTTCCTAAAGAAATAGTACAGAAAATTGCATTATCTATAACCTTATTTGAAAGCATATGAACATTCTTAAGAATCTGCCAAGTTTCTAATAAAATGTAGGCTTTCTTGGAAGAAGATTAAAGATTCTGTTCAAAGGACTTCTATGAGCAGACGACTGGAGACCTACTTTTATAAACCAGATAGGCTGAGGGATTAAAAACTAATGCTATGTTTTTCAACTGGATACAACCTGAAGTTAAAAGACACTTTTTAAATCATACCGAACATTATTACATTGTAAATTTACAAACAATGGAGTTCTATAAGGAAGGAGTGTGGAACAGAAAATTGATTGAATGCATTATTGTAAGTAATTTGGTGATTCTGTGGTTGGTTTTGTCATCTGGAATGATGGATTCGGGTAATCAAATTTAGCACTACATTGTGGCTTGTGACAACAATGTATAATCCTCTAACAAGCTCCCTCTTGAAATACATCTGCCTTTCCTTGGAGAAGACCATTTTGTTTTCACTATTTTGAGAGTTAGAAATATTATTTCCAGACAGCAATGAACATTGTGTATCAGGTTTGTATTAACCTTGTCCTTTTAACTTCTTCATTCCTGCTGTTTAGTCTCCTAAGAGGATACATAATCAGCAATCAAAAATCTTTTTATTGAACAAGTCAAACTTATTTAAACTGTTCAGCTGTATTGTTCTGGTGAAGTTGTAGTTCGGAACATAAATCTCCAAATCACCTTCCCTGCCTCTTCAAATGAGCTGGCATAACTATATATCACTTTATTTCCTCTCCTGGTTCTGTCAAAATTATACTAAAGCTTTCTCCTGCTGGAGGGTTTTTGACAAAAGTGGGTTAGATTATACATAAGCATCGTATACACGGATCTGAATCCATCTCAGCTGAAGCCAAAACAGCTTGTATAACAACACCTTTTGGACTGGCTTTTTTGCGTTTGTTTTTGGGTTTTTTCCTAGAAAGTAAAATCTCCACCCTTCTTGTATTTTTTGCTACCTCTTCTTCACATCTCTTCCATCTCCAAGTCATCTTTTGAAAGAAATTTCTGCTGAATTCTCATCCCACCTTGCACAGTATCACTAGCCCTTCCTGCTGGTGGTAAATCTGCAATTTTAGGCACAAGGTGAAGAGTGGCTAGTCCCTCGATCTATCTGTATGTTTGTACTTCACAGTTGTTGTCTTTGGGGATTTTTCCATTTTCCTGAGCTATTTTTCTACAGCACAACTTTCTAATTCAATTGAGATCATACCACATTGCAACTACAGTTGTACATTTTCTCTTTGTACTTGGCAGATAAAGTACTACAAGTTTTAATGTTCTTTGGAAAGTGTTTTACCTTTTGAATTACTTTATTCTCAGACTTGGATAAATGGGCTGAGTTTTCAGTAAGTAATCCACTTTCTGTTCTTAACAAGCTCTTTGTTGACTCTTAATTCCATTTTCCCTAGATCTGTACCCCTCTTCTTCATTATGCTTTATACCTCCATCCCACTCCTTCTTCTGCTTGGGATGAAAGTCAGTTTTAAAACTTTGAAGTAAGTGCATGCCTCTTAAACATCAAATATCTTAAGATGTTCAATCAACATGACCTCATTAAATAATTCTCTTAAATTTCTCAAAGTTTGCTTTTTTAAATAAATCAACTGTGAAGTGAAGGCTAAGTTGAACCAATGCGCAACCTCCTAATTTAACAGCCTTGGATTTTTTTTTCAATTATTTTTTCAGTACTTACAAAAGCAAACATTACAGCTTTTTGGCATAGTAATTATTTAGTAAAAAAGTAAGACTGCTATCACATCCAGTAATAAATGAACTTTATGCTGACCTTCACACATTAGCTGAGAAAATTACAAGCCCAAAGTGACCAGACTTTTTCAGTAAAAAAGTAAAATTCTTTTAAGCTATCAATTTAATTATGCAGTAGAGAGACATCAAGAGTAAAGAATCGTATCAGCTATGACATGTTACATTTATAAAAAGGTATTGCAAAAGATTGTTTGATAAAGATAGAATGAAACTAAGAGTTTGAAAAAGAAAGTGAATCTTTAAAAGTAATGATTATGTCAAAGTACACTGATAGTAAAATTACTCATACAGGAAGAAACCTTACCTAATTTATCTCGATTGGCAACTGAGTTTCAAGAAAGTAATCATATATGATTGTACCATCTTCTCTTTACATAAAATAATATTAAATAATAATCCATTATTCAAGCTGTTTCTTCAAGCAGTTGTCTATTTTATTTTGTACCCGATACTATAGTTTTCAATAAGGTTTTCGTTCTGGTTACGAGAAATCTTAACTTCATACGTTGATACCATTAGCAGAAAAAATTCTCACATCTTTCCAAAAGCCTCTATTCATATTCATTGTTGGAATATATAGGGTGTCCTGTACATCCTATATATGGGTTCCCTTGAAAAATAAAAGAAAAAACAAATCAAAACCTTTAAATCCAACTCTACACAAAAATCCACGGGAGTTCAGACCTGTTCCACTTGTAACATTAGTTTTTTACGGAACAATCCCATCTAACGATGATATTACAACATGATCTCTTGTCCCTTAATAAAACAAAATGACCAGCACTCATGTTCTGGACAATTATTATCTCTTACTCCCAAAAAATGCCTTGTTTTCACAAGCTCTGGAACTGTCAGATGCTGTTTGGAAGACACTGATGATATCAGTCAGCTATGACTGCCACTAAAAGGTGGGGAGATTTCATCATAAAAATACTGGAATAACTAGTGGAATGAGCATCTTTGAACTGTGCAGCCTATTTACAGTGTTAGGACTGGAAGGTTCCACATGTCACTCAGGTCTCCACCTCAAAAAACAGTTTTCTCAGTGAACTGTCCCAGGTCTGTGGCAGTTCTAACTGTTCTTGCAGAAGGGAAAACCATGACATATTTTCTTTTGCCTTTATTGCTTGCCTCAGTTTCTGTTTTGACAGCTCCTCCTCCTCTGTTTCCAGTACATCTGTTTCTTCCTCTATTCTCAGTTTTGTCTTCAACTTTGTCATTATGGCCATGCATTTCCACATACTACACTCCCAGTCCAAAAATCTGTATTTTAGGATCTTTTCCATTGTAGACAGATACAAATACTTGAAAGGTAATTGAGACTTCACTCCTTTTTCATCTTACCCTATAAACCACCAGCAGCATTTCAGCCGCATTTTAGGCTTTCATCCTCTCTTTTTAGAGGGTAGGGGGTGTGGAAAGCTTGTTAAAAACCATGAAGATATAAGAACAAGTCTGTCCCACAGATTTGGCATCCAAAAATTTAAGACAACCATCTTCCCATAAAGCTTCTAAAACAAATTTCTTCATCTGCTGCCTTCTCTCATTTTGGCATCTCAGTTTAAACCAATTTTTTTTCCTGCCTACAAAGGTAACATAGCACCACATAATTCCAAGGAATCTTATACAAATTTCTGTCAGCATGCCGAGTATATAAATACTCTTTTTATTACAGATCAGAATATACAGGATCCCATTAAGTTCATATTTTTCAGGCTTAGATATTTAGAAGTCATACTGCTAATACTGCTCATACTAATTTAGGTAGAATAAAGGTTTGGCAGACAATGGATCAATCTGTTTAATTGCCCAAGCACATGGTATCCTAATCTGTTAGAATGTAGAGTATCAAAATACCCATAAATATTCTACTTTTCTACAGAAAATAATTTCTGTAGCACTAGCTCTGGATTTTCTAGACAGAAATATGGGGAAAAGCAATTAACCAGTAGATGATAAAGTCCTTGAGACAGCCCTGTTGCCTGCACAGTACCAGGCACTAGTGTTTTAGGATTCCATGATTTCTTAGGGATGCGCTAGTTTGGACATTTTTGTAAATTTACAGGTGTAGTAGGTTGACCCTGCCTGATCTAGGCACCCACCAAACAACTTTGTCACAACAGCACTCTGTTGTCTGCACTCATCTAAAGGAAAGGTAAGAAAAAGTAGAGAGAGGAGCAATGAATTGATCAAAATTCAGTCATGAGTCTGAAATACAATCAAAATTGTCCAAGTCCTTTCCCAATGCTTTCCTCACAACTCCACATCACAACATAGCTGCTGTGACAAATTACAAACTAAACTGAACATCAGGTCAAGATGACGGTGAAAAATTTT
This sequence comes from Brachypodius melanocephalos, assembly GCA_013398615.1. NCBI lineage: Eukaryota > Metazoa > Chordata > Aves > Passeriformes > Pycnonotidae > Brachypodius > Brachypodius melanocephalos. The sequence goes on from VZSR01003803.1 coordinate 52,278,051, forward strand.
CATACATTAAGCATATCATCAGTGGAAGTAAAAATACCACAGCATTATCCAATGTAGCTAATTGTGTTAGCTACTTCATGACAGTTTCATGTTTATTAAATAGCTCTTCGTTTTCAAAACTCTGATGAACATGAGTCAATGTTACTACATTAAAGGATGTCTAATTAAGTTACTAAAACATTACAGCTGTACTTTCAAGTTAACCTGAAAACTTTAGAATCTATTTAGAAGAGAAGTCGCAGAAATCTATTTTAAAAAGAAAAATAAAAGTATTTCAGCTTTTAGTATCTTGCAGCCTTTTATCTACCCAACTTGTTTCTATCCTGGTAATTTAATGAAATAGCTCTTGTATAGTTCATAGCAATATTCATTAGAATTGCAGATTTTTCTAAAACCATGCAAGAAGACAGTTTAATTTTTCCACATAAAGATGGATAAAGAAAACATACAATAATTTGCTTTAAGAAAAGTAAAGTCATATTAAGCAAGAACAGATTCAAGCAATGTAATCTACAAAAATTAAATACAGCTGAGAAAAAACTACATAAATTAGCTGAACATACCTTTAAAATAATACCAGCATATTTCCAGAGAGTTTTAAAACCTTCTTTTTCACCTTGTTTCAAGAATTTCAGATACAGTATGAAAGATATTGTCAGCCTTTCATGTTACTGTTTTACACTCAAACCCCCATCATTATATCCTACCCTTAAATTAATATACTGACATTTAAAAATTTCTCCTGTCATTGCATGGCAACAAAAGTCATATCTCCATGAATTATCAAGGGTAAATTAGGATGATCACGTGCAGGACAAAGAAACAGGAGAAAATTTTGCCAAGTTAAACAATATTTACTTGAAAAATACTCTACACAACATCCCGTACCAAAAAAAAAATTCCTCTTACTCTGTCCTGGTGTTGGCTTGAATGTCACAACTGATGTTATAAAATATGTTAGTTTTCTCGATTGATCCTAGAATCTTATAAAGCTTTTAATACTTGGCAGTTAAACTCCAAGGACGTCCTCAATTAGCTCCCTCTTGCTACGACCTTCTGAGACTGAGGTACCATTAAGAAAATAGCTATATTCAGCTGAAGACTTAGCTAATAGAGGAGCAGAAAGAATAAGGATCATGAAAAGCTTCTAAGAAGCAAAATGCAGTTTCAGACTCTTATATTGGGTCCTACTTCTGATTATTTTCAACAAAATATTGACCTTCACAGTTTAACAGAACGTAGTGGCAAAATTCCAAACAAAAATCAAATAACTCTGACAAATGTATATAGATAAAAATATGCTAAGAGTTGGTAAGAATGAGTATAGGACAACAATTTATTAAATATTCTTTTCACTACTTATAAAACCAAACCAAAAGTATGTGATCAAACTGCTTCAAGAAACTAGAGGAAGTATAAGGATAGTAATATCACATGCTGCTTTTTTCCACTTGACTTTAAATCCTATTAATTGCAATCTCTTATTTCCTACTCTCTTGACTATACTATCCATAATGACGAAAAAAAGTAAAAGCTAATGGATGCAAGAATCACTTCCAAATCAGAATGCTTTCATTTTGTACAAATAAAACATTACCTAAATAAGAAAGTCAAATAAGAATCAATTCCAATAAATTGCTAGCCAAATAACAAGAATTCAGAGCAGGCTGAGTAATGATCTCGCCCTTCTCTCTCTTGCCTTTCTCTAGTTGTTTCCTGAATTCATTTCCTAAGTCAACTCAGTTTCCTCAAAAGAGATCTACTATCATGAAACAGCCTACTATCATGAAACTCTTTTTCAGAGCTCTAATATACATACCTCTATAACATGGGAAATAAGGTTATAATCTTTTGGAGGATTGCTGTGAAGCTTAATTAACATATGTATAAATCTGCACTTTCAATTTTTTAATGAAGAGTGGAAAGATATTGAGAAGTACATAGCCACACTGTGAATCACACAGCCAGACAGTGAATCACTTGTAGGTTGCTAAAGCAAGTATTTCACTAGGCTTTTAGTAAGTTTGCCAATGAGTTTGTGGACTCCTGGTCCTCAATATGCTTTTAGGACACTTTGCTGATGCTATTTTGATGGTCACAAAAGCCTGGTTAACATCAGGAATGAAGCACTGAATTGCTTAATTAGACCAAATGCATGCATGTAACATTTACACTTTGCTCAACCATAATAATGCTTTGTGAAAGCTGGAATAGCTCTGTAATTAATATGGCCAATCTATTAATAAAATATAAACCCCAGGAAATAAAAAACAACATATTTTTTAAGGAAGTGAGAAAAGAGTGCTAAAGGAAGGAGCAGATTTCTATGTTCAAACATCTGCAGCATTATAAAAGCCCCAACAGCTATTGCTAGCTTTAATCTCATGGAGAAAAATCCATAGTATCTGCATTGCTATATGTTTCTGTTGATAATCTGACAGACCTTGAGAGCCTGCTGTAGCTGGACTCACACATACATGAAATAAATTCTGCAGATATTAGGATTTCCTTGCCTTCAAATGGTTTCCTTGGACACAAAGAGACACAGACTTAAAAATAGAGCAGTCTCTACATGTGGATTAGACAGTCAGCATTCCTTGAGCCAGACAAATGAAGATTAATCATAGCTAAGAAAGGCTGGGAAGAAGCTTTCTTGCTGTTTCATCTGATTGCTAAATTAAATCAGTTGGGGTTGAGAGAATATTGCAATCATGGGTAGCTGCACCAGTATTTTTCTAATGGGAAAGTATTCTTCCATCTTTAGATTAGTTCAGCCAATAACGATATTCCACAGTTAACATTTCATTTTTGTTTCATCAGCTTACAAAGATCAGTTACTGCATGAGGAGACCATTGAAGAGAAAATTTTGAATAATCTCTAGAGAGATGCTAACAGTTTGTCACGCAGCTCTTTCCCATTCTTCTTCCCAAACATCAAATTAACTTTTAAAGGATATCAGTTAAAACATGTATCCTTCCACGGCAGTAATTAGCCACTATTGTGGACATAAAGAAAGAAAAAGATACGCATCTGCTCTTTGTCTCTTCATAGAGTCCAAAAAAATAAACCAGTCATGAGGTCTCATAGCTGTTTTTTATGTCTTGGTCAGTTTCACCATGTAATAAATAATTCCATATAGGTAGGCTAAAATTTTGCTACAGAATTCATCACATATTTGTCTGACCTCCAACACCTGTGCATAGTCAATGTCCATATTACAAATGTGTCCTTGATCTATTACACACTTCCTTAAAGATTGTCAGTGTTGCTTAGATTAAAAGAATAGTTATACCCTCATCCACAACACTGTGAATAAATGAAGAGGGGGAAAATGGAATTCTAAGAGTTACCATGAGATAAAAACAATATGTGAATTGTTTTCCCGTATTAGGCTTATAGGCAAGATGATGGGGTAGAGACTCAATAAACAGACTAAAAAGTGTATGGAAAATTAGTTGGGCTCACATGGGATTCATCAGTGGTACAAACTGGAAGCCAGTTACTATTGCCATTCCTCAGGGATCAATCACTCAATCTGGTATTCTTCCACATCTTCATTAATGACCTCAATGCTTGATGTGGCATTCTCACAAAGTGTGCATCATACTGCTGGGAATAATCAACATGCTGAATGCCTGGGCTGCTATTCAGAAACACCTTGAAAAGCTGGAGAAGTGAACTGACAGGAAACTCAACATAAACAAATGTAAAATTCTGCAGCTGGAAGGAAATAAATCCACACTGTGGCTTTGCAAGAAAGGACTTGAGGACTAATGGACAAGTTGACCATGAACCAGCAGTGTGCTGCTGTGGGAACAAGGGACAACCACACAATGAGATGCATTAACTAAAGCATTTCCAGTGGGTTGAAGGACATGAGTGTTCCCCTCTGTTTAGCCCTTGAGAGGCCTCCTCTAGAGTGTTGTGTCAATATGGGGATTCTCAGTACAAGACACTGACATACTAGAGCAAGTCTATCAGGGGAGAATCAAGATCATCAGGAGACTGGAAAATATGAAATATGAAAAAAAAAATTCAGAAAACTTGATTTATTGAGCCTAAAGTGAAGGCTTAGGGGAGCTCCTCAGCTATCTTAATGGGAGGGCATATAAAGAATATGGAGCCACAACTCTCCTCAGAGGCAAGAACAAGAGGCAATGGATACAAGATAGAACAGGAATTTCCAGTTAGATATACATTACATTTTCTTAAACCATGGCACTGACCAAGCAAACTGGAAGAAGCTGCCCAGAGAGGCTCTGGAATCTTCATTCTTCTGAGCAGGTGCTCAGAACTACCCCAGCTGAGGCCCTGAGCAATCTGATCTAACTGAAGCTGCTTTGAGTGGAGGTCTGGACTAGATGACTGGATTTCCAGAAGTCCCTTGCAACCTAAATTACTCCATGATTTTAAACATAAATAAGAATTATTTTTCCCCTACTTTTTTTGTTGTTGTTTTTGTTTGTTTGTTTGTTTTTATCAGTAGCTACATATTTTTTTAGTATTTTTTTGCTGGTAAATTAAAAAGCAAAACAATACCAGCTTTTTTTTTTTTTTTTAATAACAAATATTTGGACATAATTACCACTTTTTCACATTCAAGATAAGCCTATGTTTAGCTGATTCACACATTCCTAGTCAGTTAAGGATTGAAAACACAAATTTCATTCATACTTAGGACATACATAAAAGCACATTCATGCATTGATTGAATCAGACATCCAATAAAATGGACAGAGTGGCAAATGATAACAAACAAAATTATGATTCTGACTCTGCAACTGAAACAACCTTTATGTCAGACTGGAATATCACATAAGTGTCCACCTCTTCTGACTCAAATCAGTCCTCTTGTGACTACAAAGAAATTGTTCAAATCTAAAGGAATTGCCAGATATACACTTTGCCCTATGCATGATTTTTAAAGATTGCCCCTATTTAGTCTACCACTTGGAAAACCCCGTATTGAAAACTGAGAAAGACTGCCTGTGGAAAGGACTGCTCCTGCTCTTGCAATCACACTTTCATTTAAGAAAAAAGAAATTGAGCAGATAAATATGGCAAACCTGAATTTCACCAGTCTTTTTCAACCAGCTCACTGATGAGTCAAAATCGTCCCCCCTGTGTTCTCCTTTACATGTGATTTTGGTAAGTGCGTGTATAATGAATGAGAGGCTTCTGCTGCTAATATTTTTTCCATGACCACACAAGGATGTCAAAACTCATGAGAATCCTCTACCATACACCTTAAGCAATGCATTACCACCCGAATTACTTGGAATCTGGATTTTAATTCTGACTGCTTTGGTATTTACTTACTTAATCCTGAGCTATCTTGAATTCCACTCTATTTGCACATAAAAAAACCCCAAAACCCAAACAAAACAAAACAATCCCAAACAAACAAACAAAAATATCAGTAGTTTTTGACACCATAAAAACTTTACACTGATGAATTTCTGTGAACTTTGGAAAATTTTAAGGTTCATCCATCAGTGATTATAATGTACTTCACACAGAGGAAAACACCATTACTTAGAATACATTGACATTTGCAGTGTTAAAATGTTACAACTGTAAGTGTTGACATTTATACAAGTACCCTCAAATTTTGAATTTCAGTACAGTTTGCATATGAGGATAGTAGTAGGCCTTTAATATTAATCATATTTATTAGGAAGAGATTATATGAAGGGTAAAATTCACTTTAGTTCTGTTGTACACACGGTTATCAATTTGCTAAAGAACTGGTAAGCATGACAGAACGACAGCAGAAAAAAAGGCACAAAACCATGCACAGAATGAGTTATGGAAGAGTAGTCAACTGTACAACAGTCCTACTGGCAGTGAGAAATAAATGTTATAAAGATAAGGTATGGTGCAAGTTAGGACAGGATAAGCTACAGGTAAAGGAAAGGAAGAAACAGAATTTCACAAGTGAAACGAGAGTAAGAAATTATGAAAGAGCTAAAGTAAAGATGAATTAGTTTATGGAGATAGGGAAAGAAAGCAGAGGAACACAGAGCAAACCCCTTACTCTGTAATATGTATCAGTAATGAATTTCAGTATCTTCATTCACTCTTTCCACATGGTATTCTGATTATATGCTGCTCTTATGTTAAGTAACTTACATTTAGCCATGTAATGTCAGCAGCTTGAAGCAGGAACCCTTAAAAAAGACAAGGGAGACAGAGAGAGAGCCTGGGCTTTATTCCCACACTCTGCCAATGGCATTAATTTAATTAAAATTAATTAAACCCCAGAAAGTAACTAGTTCTCCCTTCAGATTCCCATTTTCCTTTTTTCAGTGTGTAAAGAGCATCTCTTCCTCAGTTCATTTACTTTATCCAGCACACTGCATCTGGAAGTCTAGATGTCAATGCTCTCATGTAAGACAAGAAACAAAAAGGAAAGCAATTCCAGTTCTACCCTATGATGTGCTTCTACACCAGCACAGGAAAAGAAGGAGGTGCTAATCTCTGCATTCATCTGAATGACCAAAATTAAAAATTCTGGTCAGTCAATCCTCAGAAGTAGAAAACAATATTTTAGGTGTAAGACTTAAGAAGGATACATGAAAAGGACTAGCTTAGGTATCTTCCTACAGCACCATGGAATCAGCTCAGTGAATTAGAAGAGAACTTCTGCTTTTATTGCTCTGCATAAAGAAATAGTGTCTTCAAGCATGATTCTAAGGTTATATCCAAATCTGTATATTAGTCTGGTCTACAATCTATCCTTCCCATGAAACTTTCAGTTACTAATTGCTGAAAGATTTCTTCTCCCCTTTAACTAATTTAGCTTTGTTTACTGCCATTATATACCTTAATCCTCCCTCTCAGGCACAAAATTATCATCTCCAGACAAAGAAATCTCAGGCAGGAATTGCACTCCCAGTGTAGGAAAGCAGTGTGAAAAGCACAGGCATTTTCAAGTCAATGTTCACCACTAGCAAAGACCCAGGCAATCAATATACAGCTGTTACCAGCAAACACAGGACTCTGTGCTCTGTAAGCTACAAAGTAGTTGCACCTTTATAATCTTTGTAAGAACACGATTTAGAAAGGTCCTTCTGCTCACAAAGCCAACTGAGAATTTAAAAGCCCAAATGTTCTTTAGCTTGTAGACACATCTAGAAATCCCACAATCACAGCAACACTTTCTTTATAGCACACCTTTTATTCCCTCCATCATGAAGCATTACCTGTATTATGTCTAGGACAACAACCAACATTTTTTCCACTCATGGCTTCTCTCAGCCAGCAGGGACACCTCCATACCTGACTGACACAAAAAAGATTGTACTGTGTCCTGCATACCTCACATAAGAACAGCCTCAATGCTCCCACTAATTTTCCTTGCTAAGGAAAAGGTCTAGCAAAATTTTGTGCACACAGTCTATAGAGGGAATAATGGTCAACAATGAATTTTTTTACTGTAACACAAAAGATGGGAGATGAAGGTACAAAGTGATTCTGTCTTTTCCTTACAACATCCACAGGAAAATCAACAATTACTCTTAGCAGGGCTCTTGGAGTCTGTTAGCTTAACAGAATTACAGAACAATAGGGGTAGAAAAGACCATGTTGCCATGCACATGACCTGTTAAAAATTGAAATTGAGCCATTTGCACATCGCTTGCATAGCTGAATCATATCAGAAAACATTCAAAATTCAAAGCATCTGAGAACTAGGAAATATTTCAATTTTCCATATTAAGAGCAAAATTCTCTCTCTTTCCTTTTCATTATTACTGCTATTTTTTTATTATTAGTCTTACCATTACATTTTCAATTATTAAACTGTTCTTATCTTAACCCACAAGTTTCTGATTCTCCTCCTCATCTCACCTAACAGGGTCAGAGGGAGTGAGAGGGCAGTTGCATGGTACTAACTTTGTGCCAGAGCTTAAAAGAACAGAAGGAAAGGGAGGTGAGGAGAGATGAAGTAAGGTGGTGTGAGCACAGGTGAAAAAAGGCAGGGCAAGGCAAATGAACAACAAGCCAAGGGGACAGCAACTTTGCCACACAATTGTCCCCTAGAGAAAACAAAAACCCCAGAACAACATCATCATACTTGCTTCAAAGGCTTTCTAAAAGTATATAAAGTATTTAGAGGAGAAAATGACTCGAGGAAACTACATGTGATAAGAAAAATAAGACTGATCTGCAGAGAATCTGTTGGAAGAATAAGCACAAGAGAAGCAGTATTTCATACTATACTTCCTACTTGCAGGCTCTACCTTTAAGCTATGGATTGGATAGGTGTGTCAATTTTGGTTATCTGAAAGAAAATACAGAACCAAACAATGGTATCTTGAATAGAGGTGTTTCTACACAGCATTATTGGCAAGTATTATAATCAATAATTCATTGATAAAAGTTAATTTCTGCAAAATGTATACTATAGAAAATAGAGGAATACATTTGTAGACTAACAGATTTTGACCATTCATGTGAATGACGTTAAAAATTGCAGACTAATTTCATAATGCACTAATTTGAAATCAATGAGCGAGCATGGATTTAATTTACACACCAAAAAGCTGTAGAGCCTTACTTCCAGTAACTGAATTTTCTTAACATGATGTAGAATTTACCATATGTCATATGCCTTCAAGCAAATCACACTGAACCTCCACCTAAGCCTTTATCTACTTCATTCAAGGAGTGCTTCTTGCTTAACTATATCAGAATAGTTAGCAGAAAATAAATATTTTCGTTAATCTTTGCATTCCCTACAGTAAAAACGTTTCATAAATTTATGGAAACAGATGATGAGCTATTATTTGGAGTGTATCATAGTGTCCCCCTTCAAAATATGAGCTGGGTTACTTTCCTCATCCAGTTTTCTAATCACTCTAACGTAAATTACTCATCCTATACATAGAAAATATAGGTTATGTTCCTTTTGTATCTGAGTATCTGTAACAATTACTGAAGAGGGATGCAGAATATTCATGGAAATGACTGCAGAGAAAAAAAAATATTAAAAAAACAATTTCAACCTAGCTACCAACCACTAAATACCTAGTTTGGGTAGGATTCAGTAGTGAACTCCTGAGCTCAAGCCCTGGCTCTTTTCCAGGCCAGGCAAAAATTGTGATCTGCATTCTCCTACACTGCACTGGAAAGGCCTCTGTTTATTCACTCACTTTATCTGTTTCAAGATCAAGAAATTCTTCTGGTTCATGAATAGAAAACTGCTCTTTAAAAGGCTACTAGAAACTCGGGGTTTCAAACAAGACATGCCACTTTACAGCTTATCCAAAGAAAAGAAAAACCAAAAGCAAATTGCTCATTCTCCTCAACCAGCCCCCATCACCCAGCAGCCCTTCTGCTCCACAGGCTGCCACACTTTTTGCAGGCTCATCTCATGTTGTCTCTGAGTGAGTTTCACATAACTCTCTTTTGTGCAGTTCATTTGTTTCTTTCAAACTAGTCCTGAAAAAGATGAAGTCAAACAACATACAGGCAATCCATTCTTTGAAAACTATTTGTCAGGTAATATACACCTGGATTCTGTGTTAAAACCCTCTGAATTTCCATCAGAAAGTGAGATCTCTGGCCATTTCCAATACCTCATCTACAGAGATATAAAAAAGTTATGTAGTAAAACTAAGATTAATACAAGCATTTCACCAAAGATGGAACTACACCTGTGCTTGACACAAGGCAAGATGCCTTTTAAGCCTCAAAGATACTTTCACTGGCAATCCCAGAAATTTAGGACAAGCTGATTAAGAAATCAAAATACTTTCGTTAAACAGCAACAGGACCTTAAATCCTACCTAAATCATGCCCCATTGCAGAACTTACACTTCTTTGTTGCAGGCAGAGGAAGATCATTAAATGGCAGCAAGTCATAGTGGTGATCAGTTGTGTACAGAATCAACACCACCTGGAAGCCCCTATTTTTCAGCTCTCCTAGGAGAGCCCATAACATTTGTAGCTGATGCAAATATACAGTAAGAAAACAGGAAAGTCCAGATAGCATGTAAGTCCTTTCCACTTATCTTTAATATGTGCTTAGAAATATATGTGGGATGTGCTACCAGCCACTTATCTCTCTTATCTTGTCCTGGGGTCCATCAGGCACTGCATCACCAGCCAGCTGAAGGTGGTGATTGTTACACTCTGCTCTGCACTGGGGCAGCCTCAGCTCAAATCCAGTGTGCAGTTTGGAGCATCATAATATAAGAAAAATATTAAACTGTTAGATATTATCCAAAGTAGAAACACAAGGATGTTGAAGGGCGCTGAGGGGAAGCCATATGAGGAGTGTCTGGGGGCACTTGGTCTGTTCAGCCTGGAGGAGACTGAGAGGAGACCTCATTGCAGCCCACAGCTTCCTCATGAGAGGAAGGTCAAGAGCAGACATTGATCTCTTCTCTCTGATGACCAGTGACAGGACCCAAGGGAATGGCATGAAAGTGTGTCAGGGAAGGTTTAGGTTGGATATCAGGAAAAGGTTCTTCACCTAGAGGGTGGTTGGGCACTGGAACGGCTCCCCAGGGCAGCGATCGCAGCACCAATCCTGACAGAATTCACGAAGTTCCACTGGAGCAGCAATCTGCTGCTCCAACCTCAAGGCCCTCCTGTTGGGTCCCTACAAGCAGCTGCTTGTACTAAAGTAGCAAGAAAGAGAAAACTCCTGTACCAAACAAAGAGCCTCAGATCAGAGAAACTGTGTGTATGCTGAAGGAGGAAGTATTTTTGTAAAACCATGGTAGGCTATCAAGAAATGCAGGACTGTTTTATCATGCCTGAGTACAAGTGAAAAAAAAATCGTAACCATAACTTTGACTTTTCAACTCCCTTCCTCCTTGCTGCTACATCACAGCAAGATCACTAGGAGCACGGAACATTGCTCTTTTACACCAGCTGCAGTAGCTCAAATGTAAGCTCTCCAGAAAATCTGGGCAACACTCACATTAAAACATGTACAACACAGGTGGAATCAGAGACTTAAGCTGCTAAAACCATTTTTTCTCTGCAGAGCATGTGCAAACAGACTTGCAGGCAGATTTTATCAGAGACAACAGAAGGCATTTCTGACATATGGGAAATGCACCATTCTTCCCCCCTCCTAATTTTAAATCCTTAAAATTTAATGTCATTTCTAACTAGCATGACATAGCAAAGCTTGGTGAAATTTGGAAGGTTGCTTGCTTTTGAAAGTGAAAAAAACCCCCATGTTCCTGTATTTGCTTCAGAGCCAAACCATTATCTGAACTGCCTTTGGCAAAGTTTTATGATATCTGCTGTTCTCTACAATATTAAACTGAAATCCACTATTTATAAAGAAAAATATTACAGAGATGTTTAATTAGATTATAGCATCAACCCCAAGTACTTATACCCTTATTTCACCATATTTATTTTAGTTTTATCGTCCAAGATAGTGACACAGGAACAAATTACTAGATAAAGCTAAAATTGCCTACCGTTTTCTACGTAAAACTGACTCTGTCCTCTATCTCATTCTGGAAAATGCCCAGTTCAAACAAATGGAGATTTAGCCCATGGACAAGCTTCAAATTCTGAGTGAAACTGAAAGCTGAGCCTTGTAAAACTCCATTAGAAACAAAATATTCAAAACACAGTTTAAAATCCAATTCCTGACTTTAGCTTCCATGTGACACTTGGCATAAATCAGATCATTTATTTAAGAGATGACAGATTTTTGGCATGTTCCTCAATTTAATTTAATTATGATTTTGACTGCTAGTTTGTTTGTCATTTCATTCAAAGCATTTTACAAAGATCCTCATATCTATAGACCTATAAACAGTTTAAATTTTGAGAGGTTCTAATGTTGTCACTGCCTGTATT
>VZSR01003803.1:52289908-52309467 GCA_013398615.1 Brachypodius melanocephalos
TGGTGAGATGTCTAGAAAGAAGCCACATTCCTAAACACTACTATGTCAACAAAGACTTAATGTATAAATCTGAGCTAAACAAAAGAATTTACACAAGGTATCAGCTATTATTATCTAGAGCAACCACACAATACCAGTTTAGCCAGACTTTTTGAAAATCCAGAAGAAATTCTTAAGTAATTTTTTTAATCTGCCTCTTTTCAATTAGTTAACCTAGCTGTGCCACAATCTGTCAAAAGCTTTGTGCTGCTCCAGCTAGGCAGCTCTCAAAATGCAGGTCAAATTTTCTCTTTTTAAGATATTTTCCCAGGCTTCCTATATTTGTTTTCACTTTCCTTTTCTTTATGCCATTTTTACAGTACTATCCAAATGGCAAAGAAATGCTCAGACCTATTTACATAAATACAGTTTCAGACACCAGAGAGTTAGAGAACACATTGCAGGGAAAACAATGAAGGTAAACAGATTTCAGGTGAGTGCAATCAAACAATCTTGCAGTCTTTTTTTTTTTTCCTAATATACTCTGCAAAAGAATGATATACTAAATTATAGAATATTATTCAAAATAAAAACTCCCGGTATCTAACCTTTTAATCTAGAGACAATAAAAAGTACTTTAGGTAAAAGGAAATATGAAAGCAGCAGGCTAGCACAGAGCACTACATTTCCATTTACATTGATGAATTCAACCATTTATGTCAGGTGAGAAACTGGGTCCCCTGTGGAATTCAGACTACAATACCAGGCACCAGGCAGATCCTTTGCTGCTGTATACATCTCCTATTTATTTGGCCCCATCCAGCACAGAAGAAAATCCCCAATTTACAGGTGTTTCACTTCGCACTCTCCACACAGTGCAAATTCAAAGAAAAGACAGAAGGCAGTGAGGATCCAACATGTTCTGGTGCCAAAATCAACTTTGGGTAATTTTGGGTCTTATAATTAGACTCTCAGTGTAGAATATTTTAGGAGAACATGGCTCAAAATTATGCCTGGCATAGTTCTATTCACTTTCTGAGAGATTAATTTAGCTCTTTTATTGTTTATGCTGTTTCACACACTGCATATAGGTATCAGAATAAGTGAGAAACAAAATCATTGACTGCATTTACCTCAATCACTATGTAGGCCCTAATTGAATCACAAGCAAAATTGATTGCATGAACCGAATTTATCCAAAACTGATAGTCTGATTTCAAATCAGCATTGAGCCTACATTATTCTGACCAAACAATATAGCTTGATAGCTCATCTCAGTGTCTAATGAAGTAACATTTGCATAATGCATGAATCCAATTTAGGAAAACTGAAACTGCTTTGCCTTAAAGATGGCCAGATGTTTAGTGAGCATGTGCTCAAGGGACAATTTCACCCAGAGTACTGAAGACTGAGACAGATAAGTAATACAGGAGGAAATTTTTTATTTCCGTTTGCAGTGGGAAAGACCAACAAGCATTTAGGTGATCTCAATTCTTCAGCTAGTAGGAGAAGTAAAATTAAGAAATTGGCACTCTTAGACAAACAACAAAAAAGCTGCTTTGATCCCAATATAATAACCTCTATAAATTGAAAGACTAGGATCGTATCTTTCTATTATTCACAACTTTGACTGCTTTGTAATTTGACCTCAATCTGCAGGCCTTCTAGGTAATGAAAAACACATGCTGTGCACACTGCAGCAAATATACCTCGGGGAAATATCTACCTGGAAAGCCATTTGAAAGCATAGAGCTGTCAGAGTCTGATGTATGGAGTGTGTGTAAGCAGATGGACATTTATTTCTTTGTCTCAGTTAGCCAACACACTTTACCAAACATGAACTATCAGCCAAAGCTCACTGTCCCTGGAGTTCACTAGCTACCGCTTCCAAGAAGGATTTTGAAAGGCAAGGTCTGAAAACAGAAGTAACTTATTGGTTAGACAATACATGTGGAAAAAGTTATAAAATTTTGTGCACACATGTCCTTTTTCTTATCTGAGAGAGGCATTGCAAACTTCTAGCCTGTTTAGATAAATATATTCTGGATAAAACCAAGATTCGTTAATCAACGGACAACAGAGAGAAAGGTTAGTACACAGAACTGAAGCAGAAAAAGATGCAACACACAGTAAGGTGATGAGCAGTTACCACTTGCAGAGATTACCAGGAACACAAGCACAGAGCCACAATATCCACGTCACTTTTGAGCTTGTGCTTTTCTGTATTCAACAGGATTATGAAATTAGTTTCCAGAATTCTTCTTTTGAAGGATTTAGTAATCTCTCTCGAGGAGAAGGACCAGGAGGTCAGAAATAGCATGGCTGTCTAGTGAAATGTTCTCAAAATAGTATCCAACCATTTTTGGCCTTCCTCCTCTCTTGCAGTTTCCCGTGCTGTGTCACATTTGTTCTGTTTCTTCCATACAGTCTTCACAGGAACTTTTGACTCCACAGAAGAATATTAATACAGAAGCAGTTTACATGACAGCATAATCATCACTGTGTCTATGTCAACATGATGAAGAATCCGCAAGACGTTTTTCCATTTTTCTTTCTAACAGCTGGCCTAAATTCCTTCCTTCAAAGATTGTTATTTGAAATCTCAAATCAAAACAGGTACAACAACCCTACTACTATGACGTATTTTTGTTTAGGCCAGAATTCCTAAGGAAGAATACCTATCAAAATCATACCAGATTTCTGCTGGAATGCCAATAATCACACAGATTTCATTTAAATTTCTGATCTCACCTTATTCAAATATTCACTAACTATGCAAGGAAAATATCAGTGGAGCTGATGTGACTATTTAACCACTATTGGCATTTATATTAAGCTAGACACTGTAAGAAAGATCTTAACACTCTCATGCTTTTATGAACCCATTGCAATTTTCATAAATCTGACCTGACAAATAGAGGGCCGCATTCACAGAGGTATGGAAGCTAGGTATTTAATACCTCACATTACTAAGTGCCTTAAATACTTTAAAAAATTCTGTTCTCCTTGAAAAATACACAAAAGCAATTTCAAGAAAGCAAGAATCAGTTTTCCCTGCTCCAAGGTCTTCCAAGAATTGCAATTTGCTAGATAAATTATGGGGTAAGCACAGGAAACAGTCAGAAAGGAAGACAGCAGTTTCTTTGGTTTAAGAATCTCACAAGAGCCTTGAGAATTTCTTCTCCTAGACCCCCAAATAATTTCCATATTTTTACTACTTATAACTTTAAAAAACCCTCAAACAGGTAGTAAAATTATCATATTACCATTAAAATGCCTGTTGCTATTTTAAGGCAGCAACTACACTTCAATGTCTGAGATGTTTAACTAAAACATCTCCAAAGCTCTGTAGTCAAAACTATCTTGATCTGTGGAATATACAAAAAGTTAATAATAGGTATAATAACAGCTACCTCTCACAAAATTTCTTCAGCTTTCAAGGGTTGCAAATAAAATTTGCAGTAGCAGGAAAAGAGCCACAAAGTTTCACGAAAAGATAGAAGTTTTAAGTGAAGAAAGCAGCTTGCCTAAAGCAACACAGTATGTAACAGAACCACCTGTATCTTAAAAGTCTAATGAAAAGCAGACACAAAAGAAGGCTGTGGTGGAAAGAACTTTGAGGAAGAGAGCAATGAAAATATATAAAGAACCTAGGATATCACTATTTTTGACCACATAAAAGCCCCTTTTCCTGACCAAGAAAGCAATAAATTAGGACTACTTTAATTTAAAATGAGGAAGTGTATGGTGTTAGCAAAAGCATGGATGTGCTGGGATGTGATACAACCCTGCAGGGTATAGACCTTTTTAATTGCAGAAACCAAGCATTTGTATTATTCTCCAGTTCTGTGTAGTCATTCAGCAGAACTACCTTGTCTGTACCAGAAAAAGCATATCTGAGAGTTCTTAAGAGTCAAGGGACACCATGTTCACTAAAAAAGTTTGAAGGGAAGTGTAATATAATTCTTTAAACCTTATTTTTCAGCAATCTGACAAAAAAGGAAATTATGTCCAATTAGACTAATGACAAGCTCTCTTGTGGAAAAAAAAAAAAAAAGTAAGGTAGGGAGGGTCTTCTGGTTCTTTTGCTCATTGTAATAATGGTGTGAAAAATGCTATTCTGATATTCAAATGATGCTGATGAATAGTATTCATTCTTTACCAACCAAAAAACCTTACAGGAAACTGAAGATGATTCGGTGGCCCAGTAACAGTTTATAGGGGTCCTCCCTGTATTCAGCTATTTCTTCCTAACTACCAAGCACACTTAACAGTGCTGCTGGAATTGCTCCATGGATGCTGTGATGTCTAGGACTACATTCCCAGAAAGTTATACCACAAAGTCTTACAACCTGTCATTAGTACATCTCTATTTCTTACAGAACAAACCAGCAACATCCATTTTCTTCCTGAATAAATCCATAACTGAAAGCAGTAAGGAAGATCAAACTCTAAAAACCATAGTTTAAATTACATCAATATCATTCAGGAATCCAATAAACAGGTCAAAACAAATGTAATTACTCTTTCGTGGAGCAATCAGGGAAAACTCAAACTCCAAAACAAAGTTGATAAACACTCGACCATTCAAGAATGAAATTGGTTTAGGCTAAGACATTGTCAATTTACCCCGAAGTAATTCAGTACCCTTTACAGCAATTCATCAATAGTTTTTCTAAACTAACTTTCCCAAATGTTGGCAATAAAGAATGTGAAGCTATGTATTGCTGAACAGACAAGGGCAACTACTACTTTCTAAAGGAACTTTAACACTGAGTACACTACTTCTAAAGCCTAAGGCCTGCAGGCCCAAGAAACAAGCTATGGAAGTGTGAGAAATCAAACTTTAAAAAGGGCTAAGCTGGAAAGGAGTTTCTTACCACTTTTTGTGTGAAGGTTAATACAAAACCTCGAAGAGGATATACCTGTTAGATATCATCACACTGTTTATCTATGGAAAAAACATTCAGCCTAGCTGCTCTTCAAATCTTTTTAATACCCACTACTGAGCAGATGAGACATTTAATTTTCCTATCTTACTGAAATTAAATTGCTCATTTGTCATACACCTTTTGAGACAACACTAAGACTAAGTTCATCCATATTTGACAATCTGCTTGAATTCTGATAAGACAGACTGTTACTAGAGACTTGTGACAGAATCTATCATTCCTCCAAGAAGTAAACTGTATTTCCTGCCAATGCAGTAAATTATGCCAGTACGTATTTTACAGCTATACATCACAGCACACAAGCTAAATTGCAGAAAAATGAACATTATTCTAGTCCATCCCACTGCACCTCAAACAAGGGCAGCCTAAGGCCCTTCTTTATCCAAGTCTCCATCTCCCAGGCCCTGTTTTAGTTACACAAAGCAGAGCTCTAGAGAAGACCAAATGTAGAAGCTGCCAAGGTGATATGTGAAAAAAAAATCAATCTGTGTTCATTTCCCTAGTGCCAGCTTCCTCTTTTCCAGTAATTTTTACTTTTAAAGTTATATGATCCTCTCACAAAGTCAGTGGTGGAACAGAAGCCAGAGATAGATTCAAGTTTCATTTTATTGGTACTACTACTACTACTATTGGTACTACTACCACCCAGAAATATTTTCATAGTGAGGTGTTCACTTCCATAGCTTAAGGCAACAAGAATGAGCCTTTACTAGGGGTGATTTTATCCTATCAAAAAAAAAAAGTCCATTCATCTTAAAAGTTTTCTATAAAGCACACACTTTTTTTTTATCATGAGAGCTCCAAACTTAGTGAGTACATAAATATGCTATAGAAACAAGAATAGAAACCTGACCACAATCTAGAGAAAGGTTTAAGTGTATGATTAGTATATTAGCCCTCATGAACAAACAGATCCACTCAGACTAAAATTAACCCCAGTACATGAGTGTTCTCTTAGGTCACAGAGCTAAAAAGGAGCTTGTAAGATTTTCAGGGAAAAATACAAATACCCCAAGGCATTCCATTATTTTAGTGATTATCTGAACTCATCAACTGGAAAACTCACTCCTCAGAAATAACTGCAACCATCTCCCCACACAATTGCTTTATAAATAGATTAGGTAAGATAGTGAGATAGAGATAGGAAAACACACTTCCCGTTAACAATGAACAGGGCATCAGCATTGTGCTCAAACAGTGACTTGCACTATCTTTGAGATGTCTGTAAAGGAAATACTTGGGGGTATTTCACAGTGGGCTGAAAACGGGATGAAATGTGGCTACAAAGTAGCTTTGCCATATGATGGAAAGATTCACCAGGCTATGTTTCTATCATTGCAGCTGTTCTAACAATAATTTTAACGATCAAGCAAATAGACATAAAGACTGAAAGCATGCAAGAAACTCAGGCTTAATTATAAGCTTTGAATAGTATTTTAGATAAGTCTCCAGATCAAGGCTATTCTTTTAGATACCTATAGTGTCTAGTGGAGGAGCGAAACAAGCATGTGGGGACTTTGAAACTGAAGTTCAAAGAAGTCTACCAATACATTAAGGAGTAAAACAGAGTAAAAGTTGCTTTTATTTTGGAACACTTAACTGAACAAATAGGAAATATAGTACCCATAAAGATATATGACATAGCCTATAGAGTGGACATAATAGAATGAAGTGATGAAATACATAAAAGAAACACTCTGAATTGCCATTTAAGAATACTTGAGAATAAAGAGACGACCATATATATTCAGCAGATAACCAATTACTATTTTTATGGACAGGTAAGTACAGTTTATAAGGTTGCTTCTCACACTTTCTTCAACACTCTTTCTGTACAGCTGTGTTAAAATGAGATTCCAGCTGGAAAAAACACCCAGGTGTAAAATTATTCCTTCACTAGCAATTTGTGCTGCAATCTCATTCTTGTGGCTACTCAGTTAACCCTGTATGTGTGCATGCAGAAATACACAGGCTTTGATGCCACTGAGGTCTAATAGTCCATTTAATCTCAGCAT
This sequence comes from Brachypodius melanocephalos, assembly GCA_013398615.1. NCBI lineage: Eukaryota > Metazoa > Chordata > Aves > Passeriformes > Pycnonotidae > Brachypodius > Brachypodius melanocephalos. The sequence continues at coordinate 52,296,855 of VZSR01003803.1, forward strand.
GTTTACCTTTCTGTCTCACAAAACTACTTCTAAGGGATTTCCCCCCCACTATTTATGTCTAGTTTCCAATTTGTATATTGTTCTCTTTCCCTTTTCTGTTCTTTTTTAGACAAGCTAGTATTGCTTATCTGTGGAAAACCAGGCTACAGTAAGCCATGTTAAGGCTATGTTTTACAAGGCAATTTATAAAACTTTACAGCTATTGACAAGAACCAGAGGGCTGACAAAAAATGGATCATGGATTTTAATGCAAAATTATATGCTTCCTGGACACCATTTTCAATGGAAAATACTAAAGAAAGAAAAATTTAAAAGACAGATATATAAAACCTGAGTGATATGGAATTCATATATCTGGTTTATGATACAAAGCATGGGGAAAAAAATCAAAAAAGAATTCTAAAGTTTAAAAAAATAATTAAAAATTCTCATTTGGAAGATTCTTATAATTCCCTAATATAGTGAAGAGTGTTAATTATAATCACTGATATAACAAAGTCTTTCAATAAGAAAAGACTGAATTAAAATCTTGCATCCTACAACCCAAGGTCTATAATGACCTTGCATCTTGAAATGGCAGATTGCAGATTTCTTTAACTTACTTTATTAAATGATGAAAACCAAGACAAAGAGATATAATATACATATAGGAACATATAATTTGGCTCATAGAATGCAAGTAAATTTGTCATTTACTTTTAAATAAACCAGTTTTTGTATCTTTTAAATGAGTCTAAGCTCACATCCTACTGTGTTTTGTGATAAAGGACAGGCATCAAGATATTTACACATAAGATGTCTTTCATTTATTTAAAAGACAGTCTAAAATTTTTGAATGGACATTCATATATCTCAGAATTTTAAATATCAAAATACTCATGTATAATATCAATAATATCTACCATCTCACAACATCATACCAGAAGTCAAAATGCTGAAATTATGTCTTTAAAGCTACTGCCACCCACAACCACTTCCTAGAATCACTCAGGTGATTCAGTCTGTTTTTTCTTGTCTGTTATTGCACAATACCTATTACTTCATATCAGGTCTTTTTAAACCACGACCCAAAGAAATTTTTCTTGTCACTGACAAAGGAAGATTCTCCCCTGTCTATTCAGAAAACAAGTTTCTATTGTGTTCATAAAGCTATTATAATAGTGAGTGTCTAATAGAAGAGCAATCACATTTGATTTTTTCTGGAAATCTTGGGGTTTAAAATATACACATTGAAAGTGCCTAGCAAATTAATAACTGATAAGGGGAAGTGGCAGATACTGTCCACAAAAAGTCTAGAATGCAGGGTTATCCATATATTCCTGTGGATTATGCCGTCTTTGCCACAGAACACCACCTCTCCTTTGACTTGAAGCCTTTTTGAAGGAGTCTCTAACATTTTTTCCCCTTGTGGCAGTTACAGCCTCAGTCTAACAAGACTCATTCTTCCTTGTATTCACATACAATTAATCTGAGATTAACTTTGCTACAAGTAGGTGTCTGATAGCAACTGTCTTTTTCCTGACTGTTAAAGAAACAGTTAGATATTAATATTCATACTCAAGTCTAAGCATAATTGCAACAGTTAATGACATCTGAAAAGCTTTGCACTACAAAACTGGCTTGAACATTCAGCTGAAAACCCATTGAAAAAATATCTTAAAGAAAATTATTTCCTTGGTTTCACCCACCAGATAAAAATCACTGGTGAAAACTGATCAGAAAATACACATGCAGAGTTTGGTTTCTAAAGAACCTCCACATGATTTTCCCTCAGAAGTGCTGCAGACTAAGAAAAAAGCAATTGAGCTGAGGTCTAAGTTTGGAAGTACACAGCGGGAAAGTCCGCCTTGTACGTGTTGATGATCTCACTCTTGAAATAGAAGAGATGGAAATCAATGTAATCATCGTTCTTTTTGCTCAATCAACCATCACTTTACCAAGCTGCCTGGACAGAACAGCTTAACTTTTAATAATAATTTAGAGAAGAAAAGTTAAAAGTTCTTGTCCTGGTGAGAAAAAGAGCATAGGTTGGTTCTACCAAGAATCTCCTTTTTTTTCTCCTGAAATGGGATTTTCATGCACATTCTTCTCTCTTTGAAATTTCAGTTATATGACAGATACCAGATTTAAAATGGTCCCCTTCTTCCTCTTCCTCTGACACAGGTAATTTCTAGCTACTATTTCTGTTCAACTCTTTGTGTGTCCATGCTTCAAATGGTTCACAGTCTACATGAAAAACTGCTTACTTAGAGTAAATAAATTATTATTTTTAATTCCAAAAAAATTTCGATTTTTTTCTTTCAGTACACCAAATCAAGGTTACTGAATACTGTAGCCAAACAGTTGAAATAACACAAATAGGGGGAAAAGAAGCTTTTCAATCAGTTCTGCTAGTGCAGAGACCAGCCATCACAAACTAATTCAGAGGCAAAGAGCAAAAACACATTGTCCCCATTGCTTTTGAACAGAGTACCCATTTCTAGAGCAAATACAAGCCAGAGGACCTTCCAGTCAATTGTTCCTCAGAGAAGTCATTATGGTAGGCCATCAGGGAAGGGCAAGATAATTGGCTATTTATTAGTTCAAGAATGGCGCAGCTACTCCCATTGCTTGACATTCAGTGTTTCACATGAAATATCAATCAACACATTTCACAGTCGTTGAATATGACACCAAGTTGTCCACAGCACATAATTTGTTCTGTGTTTACTTGGCAGATTTTCCACCACCAGTGGGCACAGGAGTCTCTTGATGCTTTAAGTTTCAGCTTTCGGATTTTTCAAATTCTCTAACTGCCTTAGTGTGTGACTCTGGACTTTATATAAAGTGTTTGTAACTTCTTTTCAAAGCTTAGTTAGACAAAACAATCCTTTTCCAGCCCGAGAACCAAGGACACCATCACAGCTTCAGGCCCAAAAAGTATAAACAGTGAATTGAGGAGAGCAACCTGGGAGGATGGAACTTCATTACCTGCAGCTGTAGTTGGACAATTAACCCCAATATGTAAATGGAACAAAACTTACAAAAGTGTGAAAACTCATGACCAGTCATCCGTCTTGCGTCCATCTTAGGTTTATCTGGGGTAGAGCCATGGCCAGGATCTTGTACTGCCCAAGGTGTATCCTTTGAAGGCCTTTCAATAAATATCTACTTTATTCATTTAACTTTGTCAGCCTCTGTTCCAGGTAGCCTCTCAAGGCATCACTCTGACCACCTCGGATTTGATATGCTGCAATGCTTTGCCTTCTTTCATATTTATAGGCAAAACCCAAGAATAAGGCTGAACAGACACTTTTTAAATTCAGGAGTTTTTCTTCCAAAAACACAAAAGACACATGCAATGCATTCATTAGATTCTTATAGGAACACTGTACAAGGCAGCCTTTGGATGCCATTGTGGAAAAGAGTCATTGCTTTGAAGAGATTATTTTAAAATCTTTAAGTACAGTAAGGTCTTCCATTTCCAAGTTGTATTTAAAAAAAAAAATCAACCTAATTTAAGAGGAGGAATAATATGATGAATCCAAACTCAAAAGTTGCACAAGCAGCCACAGCTACCCATAACCCCAATAGCTACATAAACATTCAGCCTGCTTTCTATACCTGAATATGTTGCTCCAGCACTGAGGAAAGACCTAGAGTTCAGACTGTGACAACAGACCAACCATAGATTTATCATTGCCACACTGTCACCCCCTTTCAGGCTCTCCTGCCTTTACTCATCTATGTATAACTTCTTCAAAATTACACTCTAATGTTCAAGATTGTTGGTGGTAACTCAGTGAAAGAAAAGCAAATACTGAAGAGATGATGAATTCCAAATAAATATGCGGTTATTATATGATGACTTTCATTAACTCCACATTATGAAGCTCTATATATTTGATTGCCTCTTGAAACAACGGCTTAAGAGTTTTCTTGAAAATGACTTCATTTCATACTTTTTTTTTCTTAAGATGGCTATTTTACCACTGAAAATCTACCAGCACTTTTCAACAGACAACACAGAGCATAATATTGCTTGTAGGTTTGCTCTCTTGATGAGACACAAAAACCAGAATTATAGCTCAAGACAGACTAAATCAGAACCAAAACAAAAGTTAGTATTGATGCCAAGATCAGCAATCCAGATAGAAATCTTTGTAAGTCACTTACCATATTTATTGACGATACAGGACCAATGCTGTTGACATAAATGTCAACATCAATAACTGTTGGTTTTACTGTGGAGAAAAAAAAAAGAATTATTTTGCAGACAAGATAAATAATCACTTTAAATACTTTTTTTCCCCAACAACCATAAGGTCTTTTTTTCAGGTATAACTACTGAGAAATAAGGATAATGTATTTTTAGGAAAACATGGTTCTATTCCTCCTACCCAAGAAAAAAATTACCATGAATTAAAACCTGTACCACTTCATCATCGCAATTCCAATTTGTCTCAGCAGTAATTTGTTAAAGAAACTTTCAATGCTAGGCACAGTTTCTCAAAGTCAAGTTCAAACCTGAGATGTCTGACATGAAAGTAGAAATAATGCAGCGTATTACTTTTTCCCTTTGCCTCAACCTTCAGGTCCTTTAGCCTGTTCATTCCACATCAAAACAATCTTTCCAGATTTCTGCACCTCATCAGCCCTGAAATCATCCTAACTTAGAGTAAAATCTCTATGAAATCTGATTAGCTAAACCTAAGCAACTCTTCTTTCAATTTAGACTCATTCCCTTCAGTCCACACTGCCTTTGCACGCTTTCATTGAAAGGCTTTTGAATGTGATTTGGTTTACTGAATGCACATTTCTCATACAATCTTCCATTTTTTTCAGACTTCCAGGACTTACTAAGCCAAGACAAGCTCTGTATTCCTTTCTTTTGCTGAGGCCACTAGGATTTCTCTTTCAGTATCTCTGGCGTCAGTGTAGCTGCTGGACATTATTGAGCGCTCACTGGTGACATAACCTAACCCTAAAACGACGTCACTCCTACGCCAAAAGAAAGATACATTAATTTTTTTTTACTTACACTGCCATTCTTCCAACCCCACAGGTTATATCTTAAGCTCTAAATTGAGATCTAAATTGGTGGCTTACTTTCTCCAGAGTTAGTTGGCTCAAAATTAAGTACAAAGAATAAATGCTGTTTTAACCTACATAGTGAGAATTGATGCAAACTTGCCCCTAGTGAGCCAACAGCTTCTGTTGGACATCTTTCTTTCCCACAGAAGCACCTTCTACATGGTTTTCAAAAATTCTCCAGAGAGTGTTCAAACCACTGAAGTTTGGGAACTATGTTGGACTTTCTTCACTAACCCCCAAGCCTCCTAGAATGAAGAAATGAAGGTGTATCAGCCATTCAAAACTCAAGAAATCTTTCCTCTGGGAAGCTACTGAGCAGAGAAGTGTGGAACAGTTAAACACCAAGGTTCTGTTGGAAGCTTCTCTCTGGTAACTATCAGTCAATTGGTGTAAAGCCATCTGGCACAAAGCTGAAGATAGACAGGAATCTTTACATGCAATGATGGGTATTTTTTGCCTTCATCCCCCAAATTTCAGACTATCAAAGAGGTGTCAAGTAGTTTTAAAGTACTTGAAAATTTAGATGGTTATGAAAAAAACAATTTGCCTGCCAGCTTGTCCTGTAAGACCTTGGTATGTACATATCATTAGGAAGGCCATACCCCTGTTGTAAAAAACAGAGATTAAACTGGGTACAAATAGTGGTTAAAGATGATAACCATTCTCTCTAATTCATTAAGTAAGACAAACTTCTTGTCTGTGTATGGTCAGAACATCCAGGATTATTTAAGGTCATGGTTTCAAACCGTGTGAAGTACTGGCTGAAAAACTCAGATCTCCCCTTCAGCAAAAGAAAATGTGAATTCAGGTGAACATGCTCAGCTGATTAAAGCAACTCTAATTGTACCCAGCTAATAACTAAATAGGAGTCTAGCAGCTTCTGGTAATGAGTTGCCACAAAATGCAGTAATAAATGTTATTACACAGGAATTGGTAATAGTGAGGAACTACAGCTAGCTCTTTCACCAGAATAACATTCATGGAATAAAAAGCTGTAAACTTTATAGGGTTTATGCATGTGTCTAGCTGGAAATTCAAGGCTAAGGAGTTCTGGTGAGCATTAATAGCACTAAGCTTAAGGATGCAAATGGCAATGCAACTGAATCTTGGCAGGACCAGGAACAAAATTCAGGACCAGAACACAGTGCTTGAAATCTGTTTTTGTTTAATCATTGCAGTTAAGTATATAAATAGAATATGAGATGATAATTTCTCCTGAATGTGCTGGATCAAATTTTCTTATGGTGAAAATAAAAAAAAAAAAGCACTTCTTGTTAATGCTAAAGAGAATTTGATCCTATAGTAAAGGTCTGACCTTGAAACAGAACACTAAACAACAGTCACTTCTTCTATCATACATTTCCAGTGAAATTCAAATTGAAAATAAATAATAAAAAATACAGGCAAGCTCTTACACATGTTCAAATTTTTTAAAAATAAAAGATATAAAGTTTCTTTGAATTATTTTATTTTCCTAGGCAGAGGTTAAAAATACAATTATAATTTGATTGTATGACAAATGTCTGTTCAAGTTTTAGAAGAAAAGACAGACGAGCAAAGTTCTTGTTGCATGTGGTCTTTCATGGATATAAACACATACAAACAAACAAAGGATTATCAGATATAAATTTTAGATTAATTATCGTAAGTTTTTAATTCAAAAGACCAACAAAACTGAAGCAAGGTTTTAAGATTCTTTCCTCCAAAATACATTATGTAAAAGGAAATAACTGAGTCTTAAAGTTATCACATCCTATTAGAAAGAACTCACCCTAAAATGCTCTTAAAATTAACCTGAGTTTCATGGAAAGACAAAATAGCTAGTCTCTCACAAAGGTTGTACCAGATGATCCACTGGGTTCCCTCCCAGTGCAATTTCAATGCCTGCTTATTTTTCTGTATACTGCATGCATTTGTAAACACTCAGTTCATGAAGGAATTCAAGCCACACATGGAGTTCCTGAGCTGAAAATGGAACTTTTTTTCTTGCACTAGAAGAGTATTCAGTGTTGTTGAGAGAACAGTGAAAGTGTTAATACTTCACTAAAAATTGACAATAAGATTAAATACAGATATTCAGCTTCAGTATTGTTTTGTTATTGGCATAAATCCAAGATAGTTCTACAGAGCTGTCAGAAACTTAGAAAAATTACTGGCAGAACCATGTGTATACAACATGCAAGACAGCAATTAAACGTTGTCAACAAATGTATCAGCCTTCTCAAAGTTCTTTGAAATATTATTTAATGTATAATAATGTAACTTTCCCTAAAAGGCAATGCAAGCACATCTGAGTAACTGCAGTGTTACACTGCTACTCAGTGCTACCTAAGGTAACCTAGCTGGTTTTCACAGTCATTTAATCTTCAAACGCACTGGTTTTAATTGAGGAGGGGAATTACAAAGCCAACAAAATGTTTTTAAACAAAAATAAGGTCAACTGTTCCAAATGCCCTGGCTTTGAGACAGACAGTGTTTATATTCCAGTCAGCTTTGCAACTATCACATTGCAAAGACACTATCAACAAGTAGTGCCTACAAACTTCAAAAAAACCTGATAGTTCAAAACACACACAGGACAACTATGGGATTCATTTAGTCCTGCATGGTGGATTTACACTGGTAGAAAAAAACCCAGTACCTGAGCTTGAATCTCATTAAAATCCATGAAGACATCATTGTTGGACATATGTGAGTTGATCATGTGTATAAAAAACTCAACAGATAAATCAGGAGAATTTAAAAAATCTCTTGAGTAAATCAAAAGAGGGAATGTTATACAATTTCATGGCATGTAGAGGAATAAATCTGCAAAAAGTTCCTGTCATTTTATTATGTTTATTTACTTCTCTAAATTATCCTGTCCTTTTAAATTATCTCTTAATTTTTGCTAGATCTCCACTATTCAGAACTGATGCTTATTTCATGAATGAAACCACTTTTCTTCCTTCAGACAGCTTCCTCCACATTTGAAGTCTGTCCAAATAGCACTAATGTTCCTGCATAAATCATAAATGTTTAGAAATATTTTTAAAATTTTAATATTGAGAAACATTTTTTACAAGCTCAATTAAACAAACATGTCTTACTGAGTTCTCATAAATTTTAAAATAAAATTATTTTTTGTTGAGAGCTAACCTTTTTTACATTGTTCAACCAGCTCCCCAGTTTATTCTGGTTTTACCCAACACAGCAGTGGTAAAAAATTTTATAGATCAATACATACACATTTACAGAAGCAAAGCAACTAGAACTAAATTTTTAAAAGGCACGAAACTACCTAAGAATCACAATATGATCTCTGTTCAAGAACTACAGGGCTGCTTGAATTCTGACCAAATTTCACAAGACTTCTAAACGCAAATGACTAACATGATTGGCTCTGCAGTAATGAGATTTTTTTTCATATTGCTCTATAATGATATTTTACATTCTCTCATTATCCCATAAATTGCTATTTTTAAATTGGGACAAAGCTGTAATAAATCATCACACAGTTATTGGTAACTGTAAGAGTAGTGATTACAGTGTTAATTTTTACTTTGCATTAGTGATGATTTTCCTACATGACCTTATGGGCAACATCTATTTACCTAGCTATTTCTATAAAACAAACTGCAATGTTAACAAGTCACTTCTCAAGACTAAATACAGTCAGCTAACACATCTCCATTTTACAACAAATTGCCACATGCAAAGAAAAACTGGTAACAGGAAGTGTTAAGCCACCATCCCCGGAGGTATTTAAAAGATGGGTGGATGGGGCACTTAAGGACATGATTTAGTGCTGGATTTGGCAATGTTAGGCTAAGGTTTGGACTCAAAGATCTTAACAATCTTTTCCAACCTAAATTATTTGATGATTCTCTTCTACAACGCTACAAATCTATCAGTGAGGAAAATTAAAAGCCCTCATTCTTCCTGCATGAAAGAGAATGGGCTTGAAAACAGATAGATGTCAAAGTCCTGCACTTGTTACAGACACAGAAACTCTGACAGAAATGACATTCGTATGTTTTAGGTTCAAACTATCAAAACAGAACTGCAAATGAAAATCCAAAGAAGAAACAAAGTTTTGATTAAAGCAGTACCAGGATGAGAGTATAGTCCTCTGAAAACAGTATTTTTTTTTTCCATGCTAGGTTTGGTTGTCATTTTGTCCAGGAGCATGAATGACAGTGTGCACGTAAACGGACTCCCTCAATTAACTACAAATCACTTTTATTCTCCATTTCCCACCATAACTATCAATCAACCTTCAGCCCTTTCATCCTTCATTTACCATTCCCTAATGCACAAGCTGTAATTTTTCAAGTATTATGTTGTGGAATGAAAACTGTGGACCATAATGGTTAGGCTTGTTTTTCAATCAATCCCTACAGCTTTAATTTTTGTTTTACTTATATTCATCAGAGGGGAGAATTCATGTGTGATATCATGAGACTGAACAATAACAAAATTTGTTCCTGCAAAGTCTAGCACACTAGCAACCAGGTTTGGGATGAACAATAACAGCCATAAGAAAACTATACAGATGTAAAAATGAGTAACAATATTTAAAATAGTATGTGGAGAACATAATATGTTCCCTGTTTAAAGATGGCAGAACAATTAGTTTGTGCCATGACCTCAAAATGGCAACTAACATTGAACATCTTTGCAGTTTACAAATACTTGCAAAGAAACCTCTTTAATGCCACCATAGTCTGGATAATCAGAGAAAGAAGAGGGAAGAAGAAAAGGATTCTCTTATGTAATTAGTAGCTTAGACTTTCCCTGACTCTTACCTAATTTTCTACTCATGACATTGAGAAAGTTCATATGCTATACTCCCATGATCCTCTCAGATTAAAAAATATGACAGTGAAGCTATAGAAGAGAGAATAAGACATAGCAGCTTCTACATTTAGTTTTGTGTGTGACAGTTAAGACTAAGAGTTAGGCACACATTAGCTGTCAACCAAATTTTCCTACCTACAACGCTATTCAAGAAAAATATTCCATCTGTGTATGCATGGAGCCATTTCAGCAAATAGTCACTGTCAGGAAATAAAACAGTAAATAAAAGTTAGATGTGTAAATTAATTATTTACATTCACAAATAGAAGGTTGTATTTTAAGGGAGTTTGCTGTTAAGTAATCGGGTAAAAGGCCTCTTTCTCCAACACACAAGACAATACTTTTTTCCAACCCAACAGACTACACACAAGACATAAGTATTGCAAAGAAACAAAATGGCTCCTTAAAATGGCTTCTTATAAATGAGAAAAAGGAGAATTTTCTATAGACAAAGAACTGCATTACCTGGGGTTAATTACTGGCAGTAAATAATGGGGTAAATTCAGAAAAACAGTGTTTGAATACTAAAATATTTCTATATATTGATGTATAGTAAGCTTCAAATTAAAGGGTTGCTTTCCAGCATTTGCTTTAAATCAGGTGATCTAAACAAAATAAAACAAAACAAAACAAAAAAAAAAAAAAAGAAAAAGAAAGGGAAAATAAGCAAAACTCTTAAATAATTGGAAAAATGAAACTGGGTTGCTTTGGAGAGTTTTGAGCAGAAACATTGAGTTGCAGAGCTTCATGCTCAATGCATTGGAATAAAATTTCTTAACTTATACTTTCAGTATGGCACATTAAAATTTTACCTGAGGAAAGGATGAATAAAAAGTAGGATGTTTCCCCTGAGGGTCGAAAAGCTGTGAACCAAAGGAGGTCAGAAAGCCAAGGCAGAAATTCCCCTGTAGTCAGGCCATGGTTAAGTGATTAGAAAAGCAGAATTCAGGCATGAAGAAAGCTCACTGTCAAGATCCTGTCCTAATCAGAGTTGCTCCCATGCAAGATTTTGAAAGAGCCCCTGTTTAATGCACTGGACCAGCACCAAACCAAGACTATGTGCAAACAACCTATTTGTTTATGTAATCTTTTAAAACTCAAACATGCATTACAAAAATCTGAAACAGGTATTTTGGAGTGTTCATAGAGTAGTTTACCCCTAATTTGCTAACCTTGCTATTAATAGTCTAGAAATGTTCATGGCTAACACTGCAAAAGAAAGCATCAGTTCCTGAAAATGGTAGAGAATAAGAACTCCTGCAGAATCCAAAGAAATCCCTTCTATCATCCCACCTAGAACAGAGATTGTTCTCATTTTCATTGAACAGCAATCCTTTCCTCAGGAAATCCTCTTCTTGAAGATTTCTAGCTAGATGGCTAAATCAGAACAAAAGTTTCTGAAAGGAGGACAATCCACTTCTACCCCACCAAAAAAGAAGAAAAAGGGAAGTATCAGTGAGAACAATGAAAGTATTTCTGATTTTTTCGTTATGATTTTTTTAATTGACCTCTCTCTATATTCAGCCCTTTTTCCTACTAGGTCTTAGCCACAGCACTCTGTGTCCTCAATAACAGTTTGTTCAAGTTTATTCCTTCATATAAATCCAAATTATACTTATCTCTACAATCTTCTGCAGTGCCCAGTACTACAGAAGTTGGATCCAGGACTGTGGCTTTCCCCTGATGAGTGCTGCCATAATACAAACAGAATTTACCCCATCTCTGCTTCCCACGTGCTCTACCTTTACACACAAGTTGGCTTTACAGGTACAACTGTCTGTAATCAGTCCTGAAGCAATGAATGTCTCTCTCGCTACTTCATGTTATAAGATGCTTGAAGGCCAGCACAAAAAAAGACTTACAGCAGAAAGTAGTAATTTGACCTGGCATGACACTTCACAGCTTTCTCTGCACTATGATCTGGAAAATATTTTGATCTGTCAGGCAATATGCAACCCTCTGTCACCACATATGGGGAAACCTAGCTGGAGCTAATTTAAAGAGCATCAGGTGTGGCAATCAACAGCTAGCAAAAATAACTTGACAGCCTCTGTGGTAATTGCCTGTGGTGCACTTCAGGGTTCATTTCTGTGCAACGTGGTAGGAAAGCAGGTCAGACACGAGAAAGGTTGTGATACTGCTTCAGAACTCAAGATTTTCAACAGGATTGTGCCTGCAAAAGGACATATCCTTTAAAAAGCAATAGAGTTGCTTCCTCTCAACCAACAGATTTGCTCCTTGCACACACTGGTTAAATTAGTTACAGATAAAACTCTGAACTGCTATAAAATAGAACTGCTGTAAATGCTCCCAAGCAGCACAATAAAGCACATCAGACAGAGCTTAGTCTTCTGTGTTTCCTGAATCAAATGAGCCCATCTATTTGTACCAGCTATGCTTGTACAAACCTACCCAGGGTAGTGAGAGCTGCACAGCAGTGTCTGAGACTGCTCTCATCTGCACAAACATGGCTAATGGTCACAAAGATACTGGAGAAGTAAAGAAAACCAGCATGACTCTCAAGACAGCTAGAACTGGTGGAATCAGAATATTACATATTCCTAAGTGAATTTACTTCTGTATAAATACATGATAAATAAAGGTGACCACCAGAGGCTGCAGGGATCAAATAATTTCAGAGGATCCAAGAGGAAAACAAGGAAAAGAAGGAAAGGAAAAGAAGGAAAGGAAAGGAAAGGAA
>VZSR01003803.1:52309716-52379473 GCA_013398615.1 Brachypodius melanocephalos
GGAAGGAAGGAAGGAAGGAAGGAAGGAAGGAAGGAAGGGCAGACATCAGTGTTTGTTGAAAACGCCTCAGAACACAGCCTGGTGAAGCTTTCATCAACATACGCAATTTGGAGGCTTCCTTAAAGGAATGATACATCAGAGAAAGAGGATGCAAACACAGTAGAAACTGCCTTACTACTCTGCCATTTTAAGCCTAATCTAGCATGAGACTTTTTCCCTCCCACTACTAATGGCACATTTCAGAAACCTCTCACACAGTAACTTTTTGATGGGTAAGGTAACTTTCACAATGAAAAAAAAAAAAAAAGATAGCAGGTAAGTTTCCACACATAAGCTCACTAAGAGAATGTGGCTGGCAAACATTCTACTTTATTTCACTGTTACAAATTTTCTAAGACAACTGATATTCCACATAAAGTTAAGCTTGAAACAATGTAGGGTTCTGAAGGTAGCTTTTATTTTCCAGAACTTTGTTGTGGTCTAAAATGTCCATTATGGAAGGGGAGAAGGAAGATTTCATTAAAGTAAACTGATGTTGAAGGAAATATGTTTTGCCATCTGGCATTTAATTCACCTGTGTTTTGCTTCATTGCTGGGTTTTCTTTTATTTGTTTTTGTCTGGGGTTTTTTTTTTGTGTGGTGGGTTTTTATAGTAACTTAAATTTTAAATCTGTCAAAGAAAAAAAAAAGGCAATTACAAAAAAATGGTTTGTCACTCAAACTTAAATGAAACTGAGGGTTTTTTTAGCTGTAATTATCATCATTCTGTTCTGTGTCCTCTTGGTTTGCCTAATATTTCTGTTTTCATTTTATTAATAAAGAGCTAGTAGGATTTCAGGACCAGAACCTGGTCCTACTAAATTTCAAGACTTAAATCAATGTGACATGGGAGGTAAAAAGCACATTTGCAGGGCAGCAAGTCTTACTGCACATAGAACATGATGCATGTACATTGAACAGGTCTTCCCTTCAAAGCACTTTGAAACAAAACACAGAATACCTGCCTATGGAAGAGATGTTGAGACCTTCATAGTTCTGAATTGGTTCAGTTTTTTTCTAGGATTGGTGCATTTCATACAACACAAGAGACCCGAGTATCTCAGATCTATAATTTTAGCTGGTAAAAAAATAGGTGAAAAGATCCTTTACATCATAAAACACTTTTCATTTCGATCTAATCAGTACACTGTTATTAGCTGTTCAGTGTGAAGTGCTTTCTTTTCTTTCTTTTTTTTTTCTTTTTTTTTCAGTTCAAAAAGGCACGTATTTTTTTGTGGTATAATGGAAACTTTCCAGATGCCACCAATAATATAAAAACCCTCAAAAGCCATGAGCCATGGAGACAAGAACTCTGCCAAGTGTGTGGCCACAGGGGATGCAGTCAGGCATTCCCCTGCTGGTAGAACACTGCTTTGTTTCCAAAGATCAAAGTCCCCTTTTAGTGAGACAGGTCCTGTTAAGGTATCACTTTGCTAATAGCCTTCCCAGGTTAACTCTTTTGCCTAATATTTAGGTTGTTCAATCCACTTTTTAAAAATCCTGGCTTGGAACCTTGCAGGTGATGCCTGAAGTGCTGAGTGTAGATGGTACCCATGATCAGAGCAGCAGTCATTTATGTGGAAGCTGAGGCCAAGTACAGGCCAGGATGAGAGGATAAAAAGAAAAGCCCCAGCCTTAAATCCAAGCAGTGACCTACACACTCTTTACAGTGGTTTACAGGTGCTTGGGTGACAGAGGAGCAAAGAGGGTTGCTAGGTGTTCACAGTTCACTCACTGAGGGCTGTACTGCTGGCCTGGAGCAGATGTGATTACTGACCAGTGCCCACAGTACGGCAAAAGGGCACTCAGAATGTGCCTGTACCAGGCAGGACTCATATACTTGAGCTGGCCAAAATATAACTTGCCCTGAGAAGGATGAAGTCACTGCCTGGGTCAGCATGCACTTTGATATATTTTATATTTTCACCAGAGTCTTCTGCTTCTCTCCATGGTTTTTGGTTGCAGAAGTGTCTTCCCAAGAGATCTGAAACTGGCAATCCTAACCTTAGAAAGTGCAAAGCATTTCCTTGGCCTTTCTGACTGCATTCAGAATACAGATCATTTCCTCAGGACCATAGCTAAAGCTACACACTGTTAGAAATAGTGGATTTGCAATAAAGGATTGAAAAACTGAGTGAAGAGCAGTGTGACATGAAATGGCAAGAGTCCCTGTCCTGTGGGGCAGACAATTTACTTCCCAGCAGTACCATGCTAATGTAAAGGCCCTATTTAGTAGGTGACTGTAAATCCTGGATTTAACCCTCAGTATTGGCTGAACTTCTGCTTGATTCTGAGAATTCCCTCTCACTTCTTCTGCTGGTTCGCTCCATGCTTCCACTAATTTCCAAAACACACATTTTCTTATTGTATGCTCTTATGTTTCCTGGTACACTACCTTTTTATTCCTTGTGCTCTAGCTGGTAAGTATTATACTTTAAAGTATTTGTATTAATACTGAGACCTTCAGGGCAGCAAGACAATTATGTTGCCAGGACACGTCAACCATGCTGTTTGGAGGATAACCGGCTCCCAGATGGAAAGGAAGGTGTGTTTGTGTGTGAGGGACCAGCCAGCAATTCAGGGAAGTTATCTGTAATGCCTGATTCTCTAGCATTCCCCTTGTGTTCTCCTTGCCAAATGCAACAGCTCTGCAACTTCAAAAGGGCAACGTTATTTATCTGCATCAAAGGTAGAAGAGGTGCAAAGAGGGACCAGGAGAGGAAGCAGCGATAAACTAACTTCTGTAGCATTTGAACAACACTCAGCTCAGGTTCTGAAATAGCCAGATTGCTATCAAAGTCAAAAAACGGCCTAGGACCAAGATGCTTGATAGAAAAAGATGTAGTTGAGAACTGTAAAATGTGTTTGATATATGAGGAGCTGTGTAATTTGACTCCTTTCTCTAAAACAGGATTCATGAAATGTGGAGAGACAAAAGGAATTATTTTGGTAACAATGATTTCCCAGTGCTGTAAGATATGTCTGACTGTACTGATTTTATGGCAACTGACATGGAGACTTAGAGTGATTACTTTGCCCCACATAAGCATAATGTAATTCACTCTGCCTTAAGTCAGTGATCTGAGGACACAGTGTACAAAATAAATCAAAATATTTGTCTGAGACTGTCCTCCAGATGTTGATATGGGTGGGAAAGTACATTAAAGCACCTCTCCATCAGACATTAAAGATAGCTAAATCCAGTATGACAAACTAAGTAGAGACTGATAAATGTCATTTTATGATAAAAACAGACACACCTATCAAATATGATCTTTGTAAACACTATGGAAAATCAAAGTTACAGCTACATAAAAGAACCAAACAGACTCTTTCTTTCATACCACAGGATAGTCTCTTTTTTTCTGCAGCTGTTGCATTATGGTGTAGCTATGAGACACTAATAACAGTAATGATGAATACATACAGATAGCTCTTACTTCACTCTAAACTGATCCAAAGGGATCACCCAGAAAGTGTATCAATACATGTACCATTAGCAAACAATAATTTCACTTATGATCAGTGGTAGGAATTCTCCCCCTAATCCCTGCAATTATTTAGGAAAAGCAAATTATACTAGGTGACTGTTTTGAGTATTCCCCATTCTCAGTTTGTTCTGAAGCACATGCAAGGTACAGCAAATGCAACAAACTCTCTGTGGTTTCTGTCATACAAACTTGCTGTGAATAAACTGAGCAAAAGGCATAACTACAATAGGTGGAGCACAAAAAAAACCCCAAACCAAAATGCAAAACTAACAAACAAACAAAACCCCCAAACAAACAAAAAAAAAAAAAAACCCAACCCACAACTGGTTTGAAACCCCACTATACAAATTAAAACAATAAAATAGCCCAAGATGGTTACATGCAGGTACCTACTGACTCTTATTTAAATGTTGTACTTATATGTAGTAGTGCTGACCACAAGACACTTTGATTCTGTAACATTTCTTTTGGACATGTCTGCAGGTTTGTGCAAGATCATCTCTGGAGTTGCGCTATACACAGGCAAATCCCAGTGCCTTCTTCCCAGCATTAAGGAGCGTAACTTTCAGGATCGCATTTTGAAGAGAATAGGTGCGTGTTCTTTTGCTGTGTCCTACTTTTCATTTTTAATATGCTGAGGTTTTGTTTGCTTCTCAGAGTGTGAGATTTTCAGCATGGACTGGATGACAAAAAAGCCAAAGACCAGCTGAATACTTAAGAACTAGCCCTTCCATATCCTTACACAAAGTCTGTAAGAAACCAACCAGATTTTAGGACCCTAAGCTACCTCCAGATTTACGTGTGAGCTTAGAATTTTTTTAAATACTGACTTGAAAATTAACTTCAGCAAAAAAAGAAAAACAACAAAACAAAAAAACCTTAATCTACACTTCCCCAGATATTTGTGTACACTTGAGAACATTGTAACGTGTCTTCTCTGCACCCTGAGAAGCTCATCCTCACTTGCGCAGAAAGAAGTACTTACTTCCAATGTCTGGCCGCAGCTTTTTGTCATACTCTCTCAACAGTTTGTTTAGTATGAGAGTCACATCTGTGTCTTGTGTTTTTGGAGCTAAAACCCAGTTTTGGTCAGTTGTTCCATCTTCATATTCATCCTCTTCAACCGTTCTAGAACTGCAAAACAAATGAAACAAATAGGTATTATTTTACGTAACTAAAACTGGATGCAACAGGATGCAGCAGGATGCAACAGGTGCAACAGGATTTTCTCATCAACAATTGCTGAGCATCTGTGGATAGGTAATGATTGACAACTTAGAAGTTGTCATCTTCAGAAAGTTATACTCAAGGAGATAATACAGCTATCAGAGTAGTATTTTATATTCTGTATTTTAATGAACATATTCTGACTAGTTTACAATATACTTTTACAAAGAGCGAACATCTGCAGTATTACTTTATTAATACATCAAGACAACTGATTCATCTCTTGCACAAAGGCTAATAAGAGTATTAAAAATTCAGATCTGTTAATGCTTCTCGATCATTTTATCTTATTAATAAATTATTATATTCTCAGTGCCTGAATTTCAGAGTTTAATGTATTACAAGGCTTAGAATTAAGAGCTTACTCCTTGAATTTGAGATGGATTATCACAAGCACACAAATGCCTTGCATAAATTAATCTGAATTTCCCTGCAGTTTTAATAACTTTTTTTAGAAACAGTAATACACCAAGAGTTGCAACTTTATTCCTTTATAGGTGGATTATGTTCATTTTAAAGGTATGTTAATGCAGATGTGGTGAAACTACAGATTGGCCAGAATCACAGCTAGAGCTATTTTCACACCAGAATAATTTCATTTGTGCAGCTTTTTGTGCAGAGATTTTAAAATGGTGATTTGAAGACTTATCATTTGGTATCTTAGAAACCAAACCTGTTTGATGCCTCTCACTGGAGAAAATCTATGACAGACTGAGATGAAGTTGTTAGAAGAAAAGATAACCTCAGTGGTAGAACCTATGGAAGGAATCATGTCTTGTTTCAGCCTGCAATTGCCCAGGGGATATAATATCATTTTACAACATTTTTACATAAATGTCAATAATTATGTGAGGTGAAAAGCAAAGGAGAATCAGAGGCACCACCCTTGTTTGTCCATGGGATGAGCTACACAGTGCAACTTTCTTTCTCTCCCTCTCCTTTTCTCCATAATGACACTAGTGTCTCTTAAAATATCTCACTTGTTGAGAAGACTTAATAAACACGCTATGTAAACATAAAAAGAAACTGATACAAAACCAAAAAAATTAATCACAGAGCATCATCAACCCTCACAATTCTTGAAGACCACTATTTAAAAATTTAATGAAACTTTAAATTGGACATGCTCTACAGTCAATATGCCCCTAAGGATTAACCACAAATCACTTAACATGATCTCACAACTTGCAATCACTCTAGGCACAATATCTATATAAAAATAATTTTTCAACCTAACTCTGAGGATTTTCTGTGGAGAGTTCATATAACTGAGTTATAAAGTAAAGAAAACTTAAGATGAAATTTTGAATAGACAACCACTAGTTTTCTATTATTAGGCTGTATTTTCTAAAATCTTAACTTTTTTTGTTTGTTTGTTTTTAGAATTCACCCCATCAGCATTTAAAAAAAGCTCGATAGGAGTTTGGGAGATTTATTTTTTTTCCTATCAGATTCATGACAAGCCCTGTGTTTTAACACTGCTGTTACAGAACCATTCTCCGAGAAGGAATCATCTCCAAACATACATGGTTGATATTTCCAAGCTGAAACTCTGCAGTGGTGCTGAATTACTGATAGCAAGGAAAGACAAATCAAACGTCTTTTTCTGCTGCAGCCACCACAACTTTACCTCAGGCATTCAGACTGCACCTGGAAATGAGAACTGAGTTCAGGTAGTATCATGACTCCCATTTCAGGGAGATACTCTTTAAAACAAGTCACTAACAAGAGTCTAACTAAGCACTGCCAGACCTTTTAGATCCCCTCACACTAGCAGCTTCTTTCCTAGAAAGTACCTCCAAACCATTTAAATCCATACCTATCTTCTAGATTAAATGGGAGGTGGGAGAGGTTTCACAGTTGATCAGACTAATACACTAGACACATTTTTCATGCTTTTTTGCTTTCTTCCTTGAGAAGCTACTATTTCCCTTCCATTGCTTGCCTTTACATAGCTAAGCTTTTTCAAGGCAGTTGAGGTTGCATTTTTCTTTTGTAATTCTACTGGTGACTGCCAATTCCTATCATACTCCTGCAATCCAGAGAAATAACTAAAGGGTGATGGCAAGCCAATCTCCAACTGGGAAGGAAGAAAGGCTACACACCTTCTTCCAACTCTGTCAGTTTTGATTCTGTAAGGAGACAAAGAAGAGACTGTGCATAAACTGCAAGGGAGGAAGTCTAGAAAACTCTGAGACTTTGTCCGGAAAGGGTTTATTTCCTTCAATAGGTGTGTCCTACACTTGCTGCGGAGGCTGGCATGAAGCATCCTCTAATTCCTGTGGGGATTTAGGAGATAGACACCACTCAGATGTGGGGCAGACTGCCAGGGAGGAGAGGGGAAGGCCTCTGAGCATGCCATAGCCTGGTTTGTGGTGGCTCCTACAGGGGGGAGCTGAGCTGACCCCTTTGCCTGGGTTATTCTATGAGGGTGTACAACAGCCCCGGACAACCAAAAGGACCTAAGTCCAGAAGGTCAGGGCTGACTGCCGGCTCTGGCCTGTAACAGTGGATACCGGACTGCCGCCGGGGAGACCCTTCCCGGCCCTGAGGCGGGGACCAGGGGGATCCCGCATCCCGCGATCCACCTTCTCCCTCCTTACGCCGCCCCGCCCGTGGATCCCCCGGGGGTGACGGCGGGGGGGGAACCGGGGCCGTGAGGGGAGCCCGGGCAGCCCCGGCCGCCGTCCCGCCGGGTGCCGGCAGTCGCCCGAGGGGGAAACTTTCCGCCGGGCCGGCTCAGGACAGGGCCCTGGCGGGCGACCTCCCGCTTGACGAGGGGCCGGGAAGGGACGGCGGCGGTACCACCGCCCCGGGCGCACCGCGGAGCCAGACGGGTCCCGGGATGGGTGCGGGATAAGCCGTGCTTGGGAACAGAGCCCCGGCACGGCACGGGAGAAGGTGGGGAGAGCCCGCTCTTCCTCCTGGGTGCCGAATATTGTGCAAACTCCGGCAAATGGGACTTCAGCCCTCCAGCCCCAGTGCAGAGGAGAGGGGCTGGAGGGAGGCGAGGGGAGCGCAGACTTACCAAGAGTGGAACACTGACAGGAGGAAGAAAACCGGCAGGAGCTTAGCGGACATGGTCCGGACAGCGCTGGCCAGGTGAGAGGTGCGGCAGGATGAAGGAAACGCTGCAGAACGTTCACATGGAAGGGAGAATGAAGCAGTGAGGTAAAGGTCTGAGCCTCTCCTCCTTTGTATTCTCAGCTTAATACCCTGAAGAAAACACTCTCTTCCACAACGCTCCGAGAAAGGAGGGGGGAGGCGAGAGGGAAAAGGAAAAAAAAAGCAGCAGAAGAAGTGGAACGAGGGGGAAATCCCCAGCGGAGAGGCTGCCAAGGCCAGGTATAAATCAGGCTCCGCGGGCTGACAGGTGTTCGGCGGGCACGGAGCTGCGGCGCGTCCCCTTTGCCGGCAGCCAGTTGCCGGGCGCAGCGGCGCGGCCTCTCCCGCTGCCCGGGCAGGCGCTGGCCGTGCCCCCGGGCGGTGCACAGCGCCGAGCAGCCCGGGCCCCGCCGGGCCGCGGGTGCCGTGGGGCGGGCCGGGCCGGGCCGGGCCGGGAGGGGGCCGGGCTGGGGCGGGGGGAAGGGGCGCACCGTGCCCCCCCCCGCGGAGCGCCTGCTCGCAGCCAGCCCCGCAGCGCGGCACCGGAGCGCTGCCGGGGACCGCCCCGCATCGGAGAGCGCCTCGTCCCCGCTCCCTGCCCAACAGGTTCCCGCCTCGCCGGGAAGTGAACCCTGCCCCCGCCCCAGCGGGCGCGCACACACACACGAGAGAGGGGGAGCAGCAAACGCGGCAGCCGCAGTCACCGGCAGCCGGGACGTCTCCCCCATGTCACCAGCTCGATGCCTCAGACAGGGCGGCCGGTGGAAGGATCCCCCTGCTGTTTTTCGGGATGCCCTCACACCCAAACGCCACAATCACTTGCCGAAAGCCCCCACCACCGCCCGCAGCTGGAGGTGCTCTCTTCAGATGAAGGGAGAGGGGTCGGGTGCTGCTCTCGGGGTGATCGGAGCGACATCGGGCATCCCGACGTACACACAGGCGCAGATCCCTATAATCGGTGCGGCTGCTTACACGGACAGATAGACAAACGCAAGGCGATGTGTTTCCGTGTGCCTCTGTATCTAGGTGGATGTATACAGAAGTTTGCATGCACTGTACGAATGCATGGATACACATTTACATGCACAAGGTATGCCAGAAAAACGTATACACGGAGAAAAGAAGAGGTCTACACGGTCGTGTAGACCAGGTTACATGGACTTATGTGTGTATTGTAAACTTTGGAGTAAATTAGGTTTTTCTGCTGTGAGACTCGAAAATCAGACAACAGTCAAGTGTATTCAGGGCAAATATAGTTTGGGTTTGGACAACTTTTGTCTTTGTACTTTACACTAGGAACAGCACAGATGTGATTTTTAGCGACTTCAGTTCTCTTCAGGTGTGTGGAGCTTTGCATGGGCATCAGGATAATTGGAATATTCCCCTTTGTTTGCAGAATGGGAAGTGACAAAAATTCACTTACGTAATTGTAATTTGAAAACAAAAATACTTTGCCAGAGGTACAGTGAGTCACCACTTTCCTATGATCAGAAATCTCGGGAGTGTAAATCTCTGTTTCCTTCTCTCTTAGGCATAACTCCCATGTTCTGGGGGAGTCATTTTTATTCGTTGAAATAAAAAAAAAAAAATCTGCTGGAAAATACAATCTTGCTTTTAGAATAACTCCTACATGATGCCTAGAAGAGCTGGATGTAGGGAGTTCTGTTCCCGAAGTTAATTTTTGAAGGAACGACCCAGCTTAAGGAAAATCTATCGTGAGTCAGGCAATTAACTCTCAGTTATTCACTTTGGGGGTTTTCTTTCAACCTTTCGGGTTTTGTTGGGTTTTTTTTATTTCCAACCGAAACGCCTCTTTTACTAGGTTATGCAGCAGTTCTTTCGTGTTTACTTTGGCTAATTGCAGTTACTGTGAATTGCTAATAATCATTTGTTGCAAGGCTTGTGCTCTTTTCCGCCACCAGCAGAGAAATGCGGGTGGAAGCCAGGCCGCCTGCTGCCCTGAGAAAATGAGGAGGGGAAGGGACGGCGAATGCTCGGGGGTTGCCCGGATTTAACCAGGAATAGCTGTGCTGACGGTCAAGCAGCAAGTGCGAAGTTTGCGGGCACACCGGCGCTGTGCGGCGGACGGGGCGAACCGGGCAGCCACAGCCGCCCTCCCTGCGCCCCGAGAGAGTCCCGGCAGCGCCGCTGGCTCCCGGCGGCACGGGGCTCCGGCACCGCCGCACGGCGACGGTCCGCAGGCACTTGAAGGTTTCCTAAAGGCTGCTATTATGCAAACGTCATTTTGAGGGGTCGCGGTTCCCACGTCCCGGCTCGCAGCGCCCGCCCGTTTGGGAAGCAAGGACGGGAAGCGCCCGTCATGCAAGGAGGGGTTTCCCCTGCGCTGGCCATATAGAAAAAAAAAAGTGTGTATCCACACACACACTCAGTTTGAATAAATAAAAGCTTAGCCCGGGCCCGGTGCCTCTGCCGGGGAGCCCAGCAGCGCGAACAGCTGGGGCGGTGCTGCAGCATCGGGGAAGGCTGCGGCGGCCAGGCCGGGGGGCTCGCTGCGAGGAGGGGGCGGCTGGGGGCTGCCGTGCCTCCGACACCTCCCGGGTGGGCGGCACGAGTGAGCCAGATAGGAGGTGGCAGAAAGAGCCGGAAAAGAGGACTTCGGCGGCGATTTACGAAGAGAAATGGCGAGGGCAGGTCCAGCTCCGCATCCCCGCTCTCGGCGGGGACCCCCGGGCGGGAGCGGAGGGAGCCGGCGGTGGCTCCCCCGCCGCGGCGGCTCCGTCGGGCGCCGCTCCGCCTCTTCCCCGCCCGCCAGCCCCATCCCGCCCTCACCGCATCCTGCCGCGGTGACGGGATCCTCTGGCGGCGGCGGCGGGAAGCGCCAGGGATCGGGCCGGGTCCGGCACCCGCGCTGCCTCCAGCCGGCGGCAGAGAGCTCGGTTACCCCTGCGCCGTGACCGTGTTCCGTGACAAGAGCTTTGTGTGGCCATCGAGTCACTCAGACCTCGAGAAAGACCTTCACAGTATCCCCTCTTTCCTTGCAGAATATCGGAAATCCCTAAGGCTCGATCGGAGCAATATGCTTCTTTGATTTTTGATTCCTTCTCCTCAGGCTGTAAGAAAAAAGAAAAGGTGATGTTTAAGGTTTTCTTTCTGCTCTCCTTGGTGAGCTACATGTTAATACCGAAGGGATACTTTAGCACCACTCTCCATTACACTTCATGTCTCGTTTATTTCTGCTCCTCCTCTTCATACTCAGATGCTTTTACTTTTAAGCACACTCTCTGCCTTTGCTGAGCCTTTCAAATTGTATATTCAGGTATGGGTCATGATTATCCAGCACAGGTTTTAATAAAAAAAACATTTTATCATGGCACAGAATGATAGCAAAATGTTTATATTCTCAGTAATATCCTCCAGCACAACAAAATGCATCCACATTTTAACTAACGTTTCATTGCATTTTCACAGAAGGTGACTATCTTTTCAGCCTGAGGGATACCTCTATGATTATGTCTTGTGCTGTGGGGAAGTATGAATCTCTGAAAGTAGCTGTGCAGGGAGCTAGTTAGCATAGATAAGGGGGGAAATGCCGAGGAAGGAATGGGACTCATGGATCAAATTCCTCACTTGCTAGAACTGGGAGCCCCATCTCAAACACTGAGCAGTTTGGGCACCTGAACTCTTCTGAGATTCGGTATTCAAGGAGAGCCTTACTGGTAGTTTTCCTGGCACCCCCGTGAAGTATGAGAAGCACAGAAGGGAACTAGTGTTGCTCTGAGACAAGGAAGGACCTGAAATCCATCTGCTACAGCTCCTGGAGTCCAGCTGAGGGCTTATTAGAGGTTTCTAAGAGGCTTGAGCAAGTTTATTCAGACTGAAGGTCTCTGTTGCTCCTGCTGGAGCCTTTAGGTAGGAAGTTGAACCTCAGAGGTCCTTACACTTTTTGTGTGCGCTCAGTTCTGTCCTTCAGCACAGGGTTCTCTGTTCTCTGGGGCAAGGGCAGGATAGGGTGAATCTCTCCTGACCATCAGCTCCCTCCTGCAGCTTTTCAGAAGCTTTGTGTAGACTTCTGGCAGGAGCATGGGCATCCAGGGCAGGCAGGGCTGCTCCTCTGGGGCCAGACCACCCTTGAGCAGTTGTCCTGAGAACATCAAAAACACCAGCTCCCAGTAAATGAGGAAGCCCAGATCCACTGAGGACAAAACTGCCTTGGGTGGCTGGTTCCAACATTTATTATCATATATGTGTTAAGTTATAGTGGAGGGTTGCCCTCTGTGTAGTAATTTTCCTGCCTACAAATCCAGCCTATCATTTTTGGTCCAGTCTGTTGCAATCTATCAAGATTTCTCAAAAACTCTCTAAATTCATCTAACTGAAGTTAGCTGGTATCTTCAATCAATATTCTTCCTTTTTACTTTGCTTTTAGCCAGGGACTAATTTAAGCAGCAACTTTTAAGACATTATGACTGTGAAAAGTGATAATTGCTTTTGAGGATGGCACTGAAAAGGAAATAATGCATTACAGAATGGGACACTTACACTTGAGTCTAAATTAGGGATAATCTTTGGAAGATCCTTCAGAAGTCCTTTGGGCTTCATAATATCTAACTTCCAATCTTTCTAGCTTCTCAAAATTGAACAAATGTCCATAACAACATAGTGGAAGATGCAAAATTGGTAAAGTGGGGATGTCATCTGAGAGTCACCATGTAATGACCATACTTAAGTATTTGTAGTGACATAAAAACATAAAAAGTCAGAAAGCTATGTTATCACTTTAGTGTCAATTCCAATCTGAGAAGCAAGGGTATTAAGGGAAATACATCCTTATTACAAAGAACCTTATCTCTACATTTAAAAAAAATGCAAGTGCTACATTCATCTTCTCTGCATAAAATGAAGAGAAAGCAGTTTCATTCATTTTTCTTCAAAGTTTAACTTAGATGTTGAGAAAGAATTTTTGAAAGTCAAGATTATTTTATAAAATCATTAATTCCTCAGTTTTGTATAAATATATTCAGTTATTCCACAGATGGCGTATTCCATTTAGAAAAAAAAGCAGAACACAACTCAAGATAACAGAAGAGCATTCAGCTTTAGAAAATGCATTGTTGCTTAAATTCATCCTTGAAGTAAGATGGCACAGCTCAAATATCAGAAATTAAAAATCTGTTCCATTGTATTTGACTTGTTCTTTCATTCTTAGTGGGTGCAAGGAAGGAAATTTGGCAGCAGACTGCACACACTTCCCCTACAGTGCTAAATTGTTGTAATTCATTTCTCCACTCTTTTCTCATGAAAAGATCAATGAGAAGCAATTCCTATTTATTACTCCCTTTGGCCACGACTAAGCTATGAGGTAGCCATGTCCTGCGGGGTCCAGGTTCACCCGTGCTGGGGACAGTGACACAGCTCACTCCATTCTTGAAAGCCCAAGCTCCTTACTGGGGATACCAGAGGAGGTTGACACACATCCAGATACCACCTCAGCCTGGACAAGGCCAAGGTGTTTTGGTTGAGCCAGGACCTGGGAAATGCTCCCATCTCCCACAGTTCAGATACCATCTCAGTGAGTAGTGATCTCCCACACAAACAGCATTTAAGTATTCCGGCCTGGAGTGTATTGGCTTATTGAAGCATCTTCCAAACTATGGAACACTACTGTTCATGCACAAGCACATGCTGCAGGTAGACCCATATTTGTTGAAGATGACTTTCCACATAAGTATAATTGATCAGATTTAGAGATCCTTTCCCTGAGTCCTGCAATGGAGACCAGGAAATAATGCTGTAATACGGAGTAAGAGTCAGACTTGGGTGTAAGCAAATAAAGTACAGAAACTCTCGGGGCAGACTCCAGAACTGGCCTGGAGAAGATGTTAGTGAAAGATGGCTCTGAGTTTCTCATTCACAAAACTCAGTCATGTAATTCTTCGAGTTTCTCACCTGAAGAAATAGCCAAGGGACTTCTATGCAGTTTTGCTTTCCAACACGCACTGCAATTTTTCATGGGTTTTGATCCCTGAAGGGCCAAAGGGATCCCCCAAGGGATGAACAAGGAAATGTGTGGCTGCTCAAAGACACACAGGCAGGCTACATGAAAACAGACATCCACATCCTCACCTCAACTCAGGCTAGCACTAAATAGATGGGTGTGTCCCCTCCCCTGATAATCTGAATGTTCATCAGCATCCAGTCACTTAGTCCCATGGCTTCTCTATTGCCCTCAAGAATTTATGTGTTTCTCATTCCACAACATCAAACAGAAAGCTTCAAAAAAACCCAATAGATGTATGAGATTTTTTCTTGGCAATTTTTAGGAATAAAAGGGTTGAAGACAAGACACAAAAGAAGCCAGACAACTCCCCAGTCCCAGACCACCTCAAAGTGAAGCATGAACTCTCCACTCTGTCCATAAAAGATTATGGGATTGCTGCTCCATAGCAAGATAGTACCTAATTCTGCAACAGCTTGATTCACTGTGTTCACTCAAGACATGTCCCTTTCTGGGCAACAGGGAGGCTATGTCATGTGTGCACACGTGATCGAGTGTGTGCATGTGTGCTTTCCAGTTAATTCTTCAGCCTTTATGGTGTGCTCTTTGGTCTTTCTGAAAGGATAACCAGTATAAGAATGACATTTTGCAATCAAATGTTGAATGCATTTTTTATTTAAACATTAAGATTTAATTACAAAAGCTTCTGGAACAATTAAAGGATGCCAAGGAGGAAAGAGCTGAAAACTCAGACGGCATTTTCTCATTCATTGTGAAAGCAAAACACATTGTCAGCAGCAAGGCGTTTTATAGAAAAGTTTCAGATGGACAGTACAAAGACCTTTCTGTCAATATTGTCACTGAAACACCTTGCTGTCATGAAGCACATCTTTTTTTCTGTCACACTTCCTAGTGTTGGCTGATTGGTTTTTGCAGTGGGAAACAAGTAATAATTATTGCAGAATTGCTGTTAATTCTTTTCTGCTAATCTCTGCTAATATAACACAGTCTTTTTCTTGGAAAAATGTCCAAACATAATTTACTTTACCCTGATAAAAATGTCTACTGCTGTTGTTAAAAGTTTTATTTGCACAAGTGTGTTCCTAATCTATGTTAATTTCATGCAATATAATCCTTAATTTTTTGGAATAAATACTGAGAATCATTAGAGAGAATTCCTTGGAATACAAAATCCAAACAAACTTCATGTTTTCATTTAAGGGCAAGATTCCATCATCTTTATTTACATAAGTAGCATCCTGCTCCCTATGTTATTTCACTGCAAACCAGAGTCTCAAGCAGTGAAAATCATCATAGTCCCATTAGGATTTACTGCATTGTATTAAACTTCCAATGAAAACTGGGCTGAGCAGTTTTGTCTGTGAAGTAATGCACTACCTGTAGCTAGTAAAGGTGCTCAAACATAGCCCTACACTTAATAATTTGGCACATTTACAACTGGCGTTACTCAGTAACTTATCAGATGACAATAGTGGAGCTCTTCTGTAAAATATAGGTTAAGCCCATATTTGTATGACTGTACATCTGAAGTATAAAACCCACGATATGTAGTACACTTGAACAGTTAAAAAATATAACTTATTTTATTTGTAAACTATCAATGCAAGATACTCAGCAGCAAAGAAGCCATGTTCAATGTCTTCTGATCTTTTATAAAGATCCGTTGCTGTAAGTTATATAATCGTCTCCAAAACATCTGAGGTTACATGTAGAAACAATCAAGGCAATATTATTTGTACATATTATTAAACATGCAAAAAACTTCCTGAAGAATATTGCCCAAATGTAGAAATTCATCTGGATCACAAATTTTCCTTGGTAGCATCTGCTTTGTAAGTATGGCTCACATGTGGCTCCAGAGTACTTCAGTTTATTTTGGAGAATTGGCACCTTTAATAACAGGCTCCCTATTCAAATATGTGGCCCAGTAAACTAAGTTAAAAGTTCCAAACAGCACTGGAAAAATTATCCGGGACATTTTGTCAATCTTACTGATGCTGTTGTAAGTCTTTTTGCTTTCAGCAGGCTTTTCTTCTGCAGGCTTCACTGGAGCAGATGTAGTGTTTGAGATGACAGATGGGGCTGAGTCCTTTGGCATGTTTGGTGCAGGAGTCATCTTCCCGGTGCTGTAGGTATTGGTTGGTTTATTTCCCAGTAAGTTGCGCTCTTTTTTCTGCAGTGTAAAGAACAAAATGTTATACCACAAGAACAGAAAGTGGAAACATTCTCAAGATACTGACCCAAAAAGCTGAGCACCATAATCAAGCATGCCCATTAATGACTGTTGGCTATTCTGACTTCAACTATCAGACAGATGTTTCTTCTTTGATTTTGCAGCCCTTACTCAAGTGTGACTTTCCCTGATGGGAGAAAGCTGACACTCACTGGCTGGATCCACGTCCCACCTGGCACGTGCAGCTTCTTTTGTCAGTGAGATGTGGTCTTTCATCTGAAGAGGATGCTGCCCCATGGACAGCTGACCCCGTGACAGATGCGAACCTCATTTTCCCAGCTGCTGCAAAGAGTCTGGGGAAGGGCTCATCGCCCCTGCCAGCTTGGCCTCTTTGTAAGGCTCTTTTGGGATGCCTGTGGGTATGAGCTGTCTAGGAGATGATTTACTAAGAGCCCATCCTATCCCAAAAAGTTACATTTCAGCAGGAAACTCAGAAGTTTGTGTTTTGACTCAAAAGTCTGTGTTTCACAGAACCAGTCTTTTGTTCCTTTTTTACTGTGGTGGGACCCCAACTCATGGAGCTCAATGTGAGCTTTGTTATTTATTTAGGAAAGCATACAGGGAGTGCTCTGCAGATATACGTTTCATGGTGTATGTCCGCTATTATCAGAAGTCTGATGACTGAAATCCCATCCCCTGTGTACTGAATGCCCAATGTGCTTCTGTAAACAGTCCTCTTCATACAGATGGTAGAGACTGGTAGTCTATCTCTGTGAAGGGAAGGCACCACATTTCCTTGCAAATTTTCCTTTACAGAAAGGTACAAGTATGTAATGAGGTAATTAAATACCTTTTTCACAAAGAAGCCAAAAACTGACCGTTCAGTCATTTAAACTATATTGAATACCTGCTTTTTATTTTAGGTATTTAAAAAATATAAGTTAAGCACCTTGATTTTCGCAGCTTCCTGGGCTTTTTTGCCATCCCATGCCCAACTCCTCTTGGTGAAATAGTTGACTGTTGCAAATTCAATCAATGCTGAAAATACAAAGGCGTAGCAAACAGCTATAAACCAGTCCATTGCAGTAGCGTAGGCCACTTTTGGCAAAGAGTTACGGGCACTGATACTTAAGGTGGTCATGGTGAGGACTGTTGTTACTCCTGAAAAGAAAAAAAAAATAAGAGTCAGAGATCAGTCTGCTAACCCTTATGGGATCCCAAATGAGTTATGAGCAGGTCCCAATTCAGCAGGATACCTAAGAAGGTCACATGAAGTCAATCAGTGTTTGCATATCATGGCTTGAAAGAATAAGAAAAAATGAAAGCCTTCACCCTCAGATGTTTTATTCTGTGGAGTTCTGGTTACTTCTAGCTGTAGTGTATTTAAATAAGGATTTTAGGGTAACACAAGCCCAGGGTTTATAACTGTCAGAATGAAGTGGAATTACTTATTTCGTTTTCTCATACAGAGATTGCATGTTTAAAATTGTTGACTGTTACTGGTTTCCCTGACTGTAGCTCCTCCTTTCCCATATGACAGTAAATGACAAAACAGCTTTCATCTGTGGGAAGATTTCCCCAAGAGCAAAAAACTCAACTCTCACTTACAGCTTTGTAAACCTACAATCAGTCACCAAAGTGATGCTACTACCTGTATTCTCTCCATATAACTTGCTGAGCTAATTTTCAAACAAAGCTTCCAACTGACTTCAGTAGGCTGGTATAGAAGAGTGACTCTTTAAAATAGCTGAACAAAGTATTACTTAATAACCTGTTCCCACTCTCCTTGTTTTTCATCTAGTAAAAATCTTGTATTTCATCAACCTTCACTTGAGAAAGTGCTTATTTTCTGCAATTTTTTAGGGATAAGCCAAGTAATTTAATGACACCCCAAAGGTTTTTTCCATAACAATTTCTTCAGTAAATACACATTTTCTAAATGCAAAGTCATATTAATTTGTTTGATGGTAATAGAGATAATTGTCACTAATTAATCTCTACATGGTTTTCCCAGATAAAAATCCTACAACAAACAACATGTCTTGAAGTGATAGCTGCTACAAATGCTTAGCTAGAGTATACATTAAATATGATAATCTTTATGTCTTTTTTTCTAAACCATCCAGTATCCACCTAAGTGGAAAAAATCCAACACAAATCACACTAATCTGATTCTTCTGTTCTTAATTTTAATATATCTGATAGACCAAGTTCTGTCACAACTTTACAAAAACAGCTCAGACAGGGCTTTTAAATTGATTTCGAGTTTAAAATGGAAGAGAATGAGAAAACACAACATCTCAAGCAGAAATAAACAGTAGTGAACTGTGGTTTTGTTACAGCAAATCACAAGCCACAAAGATCCTGTCTGTGTTCTAGGAGAAAGTGGGATACTCACCAAAGACAGTTCTAGCAGGGACAGATTCTCTGTTTAGCCAAAATGACACTTGTGATAAGATCACAGTCATAATGCAAGGAAGGTACGTTTGGATGACAAAATAACCAATTTTCCTTTTCAGATGAAAATGGGCTGTCATAATAGTATATTCACCTAGAAGAAGAAAAATGTGCATTTGAGTAAAATAAGGAAAGCTTACTGATTTAGGGACTGAACGAGGCCAGCTCCAACCCTCTATTTGAGGATACCAGTCAGCCATTCTTAATTTCATGAAAAATTGGATGGATTTCTACACTGTGGAAAACCAAGACTTCAGACAGAGGTGCTGCTAGACCCTCAGAGTCTTCACATCCAGTCTCCAAAGCAGAAGACAATGACTGCTATTCCTATTACACTGAAAAGCTGCAGTCCTCCTATACACCTGGAATTTTGTGATGTTCACAGGTTTAAAAATCTGGCTTGCTGGCACTGACTCACCACTGTCTGGTTTTGACCCAGTCCTACAAACTCTTGTAGCATAGTAACAATTAAGGCCCTCGACTCTTAGAAACCTGATTTAGTGACAGGATTTAACCTCATTAGGGAAACTCATATGGCCAAGCCATCAGTTTTCAAGAATGAAAATGGGTCCAGACACTGCTTCTGCACCACATTTTAGGGACTGCCAGTCCCAGCATCTCACCCAGTGAAAACTGCCACTTTGCATATGGATCCTGGGATTTCTTATTAATTTGAGTATTCAAATCCTAAAGATTGCTGGTCTGGAAAAAAAAAATCCCTCTAATGCATACAATGTTCATAGAATTTGGCAGACTTTAGCCCTTCAAAAGATTTTCTGTTTCTGGATAGATATTGTACCCTGTCTTGCTCACCTGTTCAGTGAATATTGTACTGCCTGCATGCAGAGTTCCCTAAAAGCTGCCACAGCAGTGCTAAATTCCATTTCTTTTTCATATGCCAAATTCACAGCATTGCCTTAATATGCCATTTATCAAGCGGCTCCTCTGAATTGCAATAAAAGCCTAAATAAATGCACTCAAAAATCGACAGACCAGCTGTCACCTTCCCTAATGTTTCAGAAAAAATCAAACCTCAGACCAGTTCTTTCAGATTGTTCCTGGAAAACCATATAGTTGTTACTGTGGGCTATTCCTGGTGGTAAGTGCTCCCTGGTTCTTTCAGAGTATTTCTGAAAAACCATGCAGTTGTTACTGAAGGCTATTTATCATGGTAACTGCTCCCCAAATCCAAAATCTTGCTAGCTAAAAGCATGCTACTATTTGCCTAGGAATAATGACAGTAAAAACAAAATATAAGAATAAAAAGCAATCCATCCCTTCAAGCCCTAACAGTTCTTCACTGATATCAAAGTAATTTAAAAGCATGCATCATTCAGTTGGGTACTGATGAATCAGAGTAATGCCTGTTTTGAAATATATGTCCTTCCAGAATAACTATAGCTTTAATCTCTGTTGCAAGATTTGACTGTTAGTCCCTACAGAACATCCACAAAAGGAAAATATCCAACAGACTGATTCTGCCTTGAGTGAATAGCCTGAGTTGAGCTGTGGCCAGGATTACTAAGGTATTAGATTTGGCAGATTACTTCTTACTGACAATATGGCTAATTAGCAGAGAATAGGTTTACAGTGAAAGGGTTTTTGCAGGTATAGCTGTGCTCATATACTATGCTACAGGAGCTCTGCTAATCTGCATCAAGTTTACAGACCTTGTTCATGCTGAGGATTTTAGACAGAAAGTGAAATAACACAGAAATACCTTAACTGACATTCTGCCTCAATCTTTACGTCTTTCTCTGGAGTCTCATTTTCTGGTAAAACAGTTCCTTGAAGAGTGATGTGGAAATGGACACAGAATGCTGTGAAACCTGGGAGAAAACCCCTGTGAAGAAAAGCCTAATTCCCTTCCATTTAGTGTAATTTTGAACCAGGGAGGCTGAGCATGCAATGGTCTCAGGAGGAACCCCACTTGCTCTTTATTAAGGAGTATTTGCAGCAGGGTCTGCCTGCCTGTAATCTCAGGCAGAGAGACTGTTTCTCAGTTGCTACTGCACTGGGATGTGTTTAAGTCACAGTTTCTCTGCTCACTACAGAGTGACAATGTGCATTATAGATTTTGACAATATGCTCTCAGAGCTGGAATCAAAAATATCTACACAGCTTCAGAAGAGCAACAGGACTCTCTTTTCCTTCATTTTTAAAGCACAGAAAATGAGTGCCTATATTCTGATGGCCCTCCACAGCTGATTTTTACCTTACCATTTTCTTTAACATATCAAAACTCTTGTCTCTACTGAAATAATCACAGCACCTTGATTTTGTACTTGCTCTTCTCCCAACTGATATATTCTTTGATTTCCCATGCTGTCCCTTTCAAAGATGTCTATACTAGGAATACTTCCTCCAGTAGACTTAGGGCTTAAGAAAACCTCACAGCTTGGTTTTTAATGCCCTGGGACTGCTGCTTAAAGTAAAGCTAAAAGCTGCCTGAGTTGGCCTTTTGTTTATAGAACAAGATACTGGCTCTGTTGGAGCAGCAAAGCTCCCTTTTACTTCTGTAAGGCCACTGTTTATCCTTAGACCATAAGCTTTCTTGAGCAAGAGCTAATTTTTGTTATAGGTTTATGTAGCACTTAAAAGAGAATCCTGTTCCTGATGGGGTCTACTCATCACTGCAGAAAACAAATTATTGTTAGTAAACAAAAACAAATCTAGTACTAATGAAAAGCCCTAGAGCAGAAATGGCTGCACGTCTTCACGGATCTGTGCTGCTGTGCTGCTGCTCTTAAGGGGTTTTTTATGCTTTAAAAGCTGCTACAGTTTTTTGGTGGTTTTGTTGTTGTTGTTGTTGGTTTTGGGGTTTTTTGAGTGTTTTTTTGTTTGTTTGTTTGTTGGTTTTTTTTTTTGGTTGATGGAGTTTGGAGATCATGCTTACAGATTTTCCAGGATCTTACACACATTATTCCATTGCCATTATGCTGAGATTCAATTGAGTACTTTAAGGAGGCCAGATCAGCCCCTAGGCTTGTTTGTTTACTGGATATACCTGGACTCAGGTTCTATCAATGGCTGTTCTGGCAAGATCCTGACATTAGGTACACTAGACACCTCCCTGACTATGCTGACATCCTGAATATTTTGGCCTATTAAAAAATGCATTTTTCCTTTTATAGGGATACTGGGGAAATATCAAGAAAAAATCAGAATTATTTGGTTTAAAATGAAGAGCTGAACGATTCTTTCATTATTTAGGCTTTGGATATTACAGAGCTCAGGCTCTGGCAGTATACAAAAGAGTGGGTTTATGTTTTGTTTTGTGCCACTGCAGATCCTAAGTTAGCTATGAGAGATTCTGGGTATGGGGAACATAACAGGGCAACCATTTGTGGAAAGCAGCAAGATCCACTTGGACTCAAATCTTGTATCTGATTGTTTTCAGCACTTTTACCACCAGGACATAACAGATGTTGGTTCTGCTGGAAGCAGTGTGAGTAGTCAAATGTCTTTTAGGTGAGTAACATTTGGGGATGTTAGCACAAAAAACCCTCAAAAAACACAAAAACAAACAGCCAAAAAACAAACAGGTGGCATGTGACAGAGCTGTTTTCTGTGCCATGGCTAAAATGTTCCAAATTTCAAGATTGGTTGGAGACTTAAGAGTGCCAGGGTTTGTTTTTTTCCTGAGAATCCAGCCAAACGGCAGCTTGCCTACAAATCAGCACAATCCCAAGGAACCAGTACAGGTCTGTCACTTCCCTTTTTAAAAAAAGTCTGCTAGAAAGAAGGGCATAAATGACCTATGACATACACAAACATTTTGCCTATGCAACTGCAAGGGCTGTGTAGTTTGACTTGTGTGTCATAAAAGCCACAAAATGTCCAAGCACTTGGATTATGCAATAGCTATTTGGTTTTTCTTTTTCACGTTCAACAATTCAATAGAAGGAAGAAATGCCTTTGATGGCCATTCGTAAGTAATGCTGATTACTGGCCCCCTATGAGCTTGATGAAGTCCAGAAAATCCATCGTTGACTGATGCTTTCCCTGTGCAAAATCGGATTTTTGTATTTTGCTAATCCCCAGTTACAATCTGTGTCCTGCTCTTTGTGATCCACCCTGCAATCAGAATCCAGCTAGCCCAGATGTAACCCAGGACATTAATATAAAATCTTGACGTTGGAAACACAGCATTTATTAGCATAAATCTTAAATACGTAAGGGAGGTGTTTACTGTGTGGAAACTTTGGGATTTGTCTGGAGTGTTTCCTTGGGCTGAGGAGTACAAGGAGCTTTCACAGGCAAAGCAGCAAACTGGAAGTGGCCTGGAGCTGACACGCTGGAGCACTCACTGCCTGGGCTGGATGGTTTTCTTGCTCTGAGGAGCGGGACGAGGTTGTAGGAGATGCTCCACTACATCCTTTGGATCTTTTTCTTGGCAACAATGAAGGCGAGAGGGGAGCTGCCATTCATTGCAGAAAACAACGCGGCTATGATGGTGAACTGGTAAGGAAAAAAGTGTCTTTACTTTTTAATGGGAGATAGTGTACTCATTCTTTTTCTGCAAAAGTGACCGCTCTGTTTATATGTTTCTCTTGACATCGTGAATCTTTGCTTTAGCACCAGCTTTGTGTCTCCTGAAATGGGCAAGGGGGGGGCGGGGGTGGATGTCTATAGGATGGAGATGGCAGTCAAATTTAGCAGTTCCCCAAGGCAAACCTTCCCTCACTTTGTGTCCTTTCTGGAGCACAAGTGGCAAGCTCAGAGGTCCCCTCTTTATTTGCCAGCTGGAGCACAAAGTTTTACGCATCTTTATGTTTCAGTCCAACTAACTTTGCACACAAGTGTACATGTACCTGTTTTTGCGTCTCCTAAATTTCTACAGATAGTAAAAGGTTCCTATTTAATCTATACTTTGTACTTTGTGCTCTACAACTCTGCCCATCATTTTTCACCAGGGACACAATATATCACCAGCAGACTCTGGTGGGCTTTGCCTGCAGGAATTGCTCCCAGGCACGTTGCCACAGGCTGCCCCTTTCCCCAACCCAAGCCCTTTGCAACCACCAGCAGTGGAAATCCCCCTTTTCTGGACGGCAGGCTATTTCACTTCCACCTCCTTCCCCTCCCTTCGCTGGATGCCACTAATGCTCTGCAGTCGAGTGCATTGTGTAACCTGGTTAAGCCTCCATCCTACTGAGTGCACGTGATCCCTTGTCCCGGCCTCGACCCCCCCCGGGAGTCCCCCCCCACCAATGCACACCCAGGGCTGCCCTTGCGTGGGAGCCTTAAGAAGCAGGGGGGCACGGCTCACGTGGATGCCCGGCCTGGGATTAAAGCTTCTTTGCCTCCCTAATGCTGCCACATCCGGCGCCTCCGCTTCCAGCCGGAGAGGGAATGGGAATCCTCGGGGTTTGCGCCTCCTCTGCGCCTACGTGGTCCCCCGGACAGGCTGCAGAGCCCTGCCATGCCCCCCTGCTCCTCCCACGTGGTTCCACCGAGCAATCATTTTAAAGCGATGATTGAAAGGATCAAATGCGTGGGTGGTGTTTGCCTCCCAGGGTGGTTCCTCCCACGGGAAAATAAGCCAGCAACAGCGCTGGCAGCCTCAGGGAGGGCGATCGCCAAGACGCTGCGAGAGGCTCCTCTGGCACACCAGGAGCTTACCTGTATCTTCAGCTATGTATCTTCAGCCACTGCCTTGCAATGTACTTAGGAGCCAGCATTTGACCCTCTCAGTGGTTAAATGCCTCTGCTCAGTGGCCATGAACCTGCATAAGATCTCCCTAGCACTCCACATCCCCCAGGTGCTTCCCTAGCCTTACTGCAAAATAACCAGAGCCTGTGAATCTCCCCTCCTGCTCCAGCCATCAGCAACTCTGGGATGGAAATACTCCTCCCTACCTGTACTGGTACTGATGTTTTCCGTGCCCACAGTTTGTCCCATCAGGTGGTACTGGTTAAGTCGGGAGCCATCTTCGGCCACCACCACAGACGTTGTGGTGCTGTTGGTCCACACATAGATCACCTCAGAATTGGGGTAAGCATCTGCCAACAAGGGGAGAAAAAGAGTAAAAAGTAAGGAGTAAAAACCACTGTGTAATATTTTAGTGGATCCTCAAATGGTAATGACAGGGAGAGAGAAGAATGGAGGAGTGAGAGTGAATGGAGAAAAACAAATAAAGATGATATAATCATGGTCCCATATGCCCAGCTCAAAAAATATTAGGTTGAAGCCTTCTAATATAAGAGATGTGTGGGATGGTTTGTAAAAGGCTGGAACAGTGGAGGTATAAATATAATCCATCACAACCACTCAATTTGGGAAAGAGCAGCTCAGACCTATACTCACCTCACTGGTGGCTCCTAAAGCCCAGCGAGCTGCAAAAGGTATTTTGCTGAAGTTCCCCCTCAAAAGGACTCAGACAGTTTGAATGCCAGGACAACAGGGACCCTCTGTGTCTGGTCCTGTCTCCAGGATAGAATTCTAAGTGGTGCCATGTGCAACTGCTGGGTCTGGTGTGTATGCACTGACCGGAATACGTACCTGTGGGTAAGGGTATAGGTCTTGCATGTGGATAAAGAAGCTGGAATGTGCTTGCCTCTGCCTGTGGTGCTGAAGAGCAGACACAGGATGTAGGGGTAAGAATGCATGAAGGGGTGCAGGAATGGGGCAGGGAGCTGTGAGGAGAAGGTAGGTGTTTGTACATAGCAGAATGGGTGGTGGTGTGGAGACACCTGCACAACTGAAGATGTGTGTATGTGATTTCTCTCGTGTTCTTTTAGAGGTCCTAGCAATTAAATGTGGTTTAAGTACTGCCAAATCATTCCTTCCTCTGTAATTCTGCTCTAACTTTTAATGCTCTAACACCCAGATTGATCATAGTATTATAAGGGAATATCAGTTTTCTTTTACCAACAGTCAATGCTGGGTTTAGATTTTAAGCCTTCTCTGCAGATGGTCTCAAAAAGCTCAGGAGACAACTCTATATTTAATTACATTTTATTTAAGTAGCTCTCACACCTTTTAGAACTCCTCTGTCACTGAAAGCTTTCAAGTCACATTCCTGCAAGCATTACAGTAGGCTAAAGTACATTGTACTAAAATCTCTGGAAAGCAAGCAAGGCTTCCAAAATGGAAGGTGAAAAGCAGGTAGGCTTGAAAGTGGTCTGAAGTCAAATATTAATATCTCACCTTCTGCACTTTTTAACTTGGAAGATGGGAGTGCAGAATATTTCTGGAAAACACCTGACATCCTAGTTCAGGAGACAGCACATGGCAGCTTTCCAGATCAGGAGCTGAGGGCCAAGGACAGCAGCCTAGGTTGAAGGATGTGTACTCACTCCATCAGACTGCGTGTTTTGTTTGCTAGAGCAAGTGAGCTGTCATGAAAAGGTGAAGCTCCATGAAGGACTTAAAATTCATTGGCATTGGGATATAGGCAATGGGTCAACATGAGCTTCTGAGGCGCTGCAAGGCAATAAATATGGTAAGGTGATCCCTGGATCCATAAAATCAGGAATGTCAAGCAAAAAATGGGAAGCGATCCCAGTTCAGGCTAAGAGCATGTGTGTAGCAGAATGAACTTCACTGGGATGCTAGACCAGGTAGCAGGGAAGAAAGCAGCAGTTTCTTTGCGCTGTTATTAACGTTACCGTGTCGTATGTGGGAGGCAGGGCACTAGGCTAGATACACCTTTGCTCTGACTGCTTATGGCTTTTCATCCACACCTCAGAAAATACATAGAAATAATGAGGACAGTGAGCGGGAGAGAGTTCAAAATAAAGTTACCTCCAGGGACTGGAAAAAATAAGTCATGATTTGAAACTTAAGCAGCTCAGCTTATTCAGCTCACTGGCAAAAAAAATGAGACGTAGCTCAAGCTCTGAGTATGGATACGTACATACAGAAATCTGAAACCGGGGTGAATCTCCTGGACTGCTTACAAAAGGTGCCTGAAAGATGCATCCAGGCAGATTCAGATGAAGAACAGGGCAGAATTTCCTACCTGGCTGGGAGGCTGGTAATTATATAGTGGATAACCTTCTGAGAAAAAAAAAATTATGAACTAGGAAGACAGGGATAATTTGAAATCTTTTTTTTTTTTTTGTCACGTATCTGATAGTTGCTGCTGTATCCAGGGCTGGAGCTGATCCTGGGTTTGAAGTTGAGAATCTACAAAATTTTTCATCCTTTGTTAGCCATGCAGGACTGCCCACATGCCTTCCTTATGCTTGTATTTGTAGCTCTGCAGTAAAATTACTATAATTACATGTCGTGATCTGCTTTGAAAGACTAAGAAGGGATGTCTTCCCTTTTTAAAAATATTTGCATCACAAAAAGTCATGGAGTTTCACCTTCCCTTTAGAGATGAGATACTTTATTATCTCTGAGATGATTACAAGTTCACAAAGTACTGTAAATAATTTCAAAGCCAGATCTGGAGAAGATAAGTAGGAGGAGATGGGTCCATTTTTAAAAAGTAATGCAGAAAGCCCTCCTTTTTTTAAATGCTCATCTGGCATATGTTGTTCGTATGCTGATTATTCCCAGGAAATGTGGGATTTGTTTGGGTAGATTTGGGATTGTCAGAAAATTTCATTTTTACCTACGTTTCCTTCCTATGCAAAGAAAAACTCCTAACAACATCATTGGCTTTTTTTTTTTTTTTTCTGGGGTGATCTAGATGTATCCCAACTCAGCATTTCCATGTCTCTGCAATGATCCCAACCAGCAGGATAATTGGGTTTGTCTTGTTTTCTGATAATGATACACATTAATTCATCCTGACTAGATGCTTCCCAATGCGAGTATTGTAACCAAATCCACAGAAATTGCAATCGCACAGGAATTTAGGCCTGTAAAGCTCAACAAGAATTCAGATGCTTTGGTTCTCTCCTCTGCCTGGCCTACAGGGCAGGGGAGTCCAAAAATAATTCAACACCTCTGCCATGAATTGCAGCCTTTACTGGGTGCTCAAACACATGCAGTGGAACAGGGCTGGGGGCTCCTACACTGCAGGAGTCCAGCATTCCCCTTGTAAAATACCTGCAAGTCAGACAGAGGCCACAAGGTGCCAAAACTCCAGATCTCACAGGTATGCCTAATCAATACTTCATGAGGCTGTTTTCTTTTGAGACCATGTCAGGGAAGGTGGATGCCAATCCTAGGCCAGCTGGTGAGAAGAGAGAGCATTTAGGCAGGCAAGAGCACAGCCTGAGGCCAGTCCCTGCCTGCGAGGAAGACTCTTGTCTGTAGGTCCTTTCTCAGAGGATTTATTGTGAGGCTACAAGAGAGAGAGCTGTGTCATTGCTAGGCCAGGAACAGAGTACCCATGGGAGAAGGGAGAACAGCTCATCCAGAAAAGATTCTTGGTGCAAGGGCAGGATGGTTACAGCCAGGGCTTTAAGACATGAGAGGATAACAAGTATGTTCCTGTGGAGCCCAACCCAAACCAATGCAACCTGCAGTGATTTTACCTCCTCAGGATAAGTCTGTCACATTAGGAATAGCATGAATTTACCCCAATCTAGGTATATTCTATTGTGAGGGATCACCTGTATGGTATGATCTTCCTCCATCTTCCATGCAAATATAATAAAACATGGTTTCTGTTTTAAGAAGCTCTAATGTAAGATTTTTGACTCCATGCCTCCTTTCCTTACTACACATCAAGTTCTGACTGGAAAAAGCCACCCCATGCTCCTCGGTGTGGCAGCTGACCATCTCTTTTCTGGTCACCTGGATCAACCTCCAGAGGGATAAGCCTGTGTGCTTTTAGCAGGTAGCTGTCTTCCTACTGCAAACCCTGTGCCATATTGTCACAGAAGCCTCAAACTCCAGTTATCCCACACTTGACAAGCAGAAGCTCCAGCTCTGCAGCTGATAACCCCTGCAGTATAATTAGGCACAGGCATATTGAAAGCTGAAACTGTGGGTGTAGTATAGAGCAATGTTATTTTGCTATCGGGGTAGAAGTACTAATGGAGACATGGTATTATTCACTGTCATACCAAATTTTGTAAAAACACTCTTCCACTTAAGCAAAGCTTCCAGTAGGTTGCCTGCTAGCCTTGCTTGCTGGAGCACTGAAGAGCTTCAGGTCTTGCTGTTTAGAGATACGAGAAAGGTGTACCAATAAAAGGAAATATGGAAATATATCATCTCCTTTACATTACACACAGGGTGGGGATGTCTCCCAGAGAGTGACAGGAAAATGTAGTTGCAGCCCTGGGACAGCAAGCTGAGAAAATCATGCTGGTAGTTTTGCAAAAGCAAACTCAACTTCAAAGCCACTGCAAATCCAAGTGATACTGCTTGGTGTTTATTCTACTTTAAGCAAGTGTGTGTCTTCTGGATTTATGAATCCAAATAATTAATCTTGTGTTCTCTGCAATCATTTTGTTGTCTTGTCAAAGAAAGGAGAAAGCCTCATTAAAGTACCTTTTCTCTTCTATGCTCACCTCTTTGAAAAAGGAAAAAAAAGTAGCAGTTGAGATGAACAGCTAAAATTACAAAGTGTAATGTTATTAAATGTGAGAAAACAACAACAGACATTTATTTCTACTGGACAGTTGATAAATGGCTGCAGGCTTATCACCTACCAGAATGATGAAAGAAATAATATCTTCTCATATATTTATTGACAAGCAGATCTCCTTTTCTACATTCTAGCATTCAACATACACCACACAATATAAAAACGGTGAAGATGTCCCTTGCTCTTCTCCTACACTTTTCCTGCTCCTGTATCCTGGCAAGGAAAGTCAGACATGGTCTTTCTTATGCCAGTGAACAGTGGGCAGGGCAGAGACCACAACCAGAGAGGAATTACATTAAGAAAAAGTCTAGCAAAGCACAACAGTAAGTGGGTAAGACCTGGAGGATCCCAAACATTTGCCTTGGCACTGAGTATAGCTGTGATTTCATTTGCAAATGAAATGAGTGTGAGCAGTGCAGAATCCTCCCTTGCCTTCAAAAAGCAACTCACAAGCTGGGAGTTTTCTCCTGACACTGCCCCCACCACAGGGCAGTGGTGGCATCTGTGGCTACTGACAGACACTCCTTCTTGCTTTTCCTTCTCCTCCATAATTGAAAGAAATGCCAGGGGAAAAAAAAACAAAACAAACAAAAAAAATGGCAGTGGGGAAGAGTGTTTCTTGGCCCCTTAAGTCAAATAAACCTAAATGTGGACAGATGAACCCAAACTTTGACTCTATGGGACCGAGATGTTATTTCTAGGACTGATTTTTTAAAGCTGTAACCCCTGAAAAAAAATCACCACTAGTATCTGCCAATAAGTTTTCATTCCTGCATTACAGGGCATAAAATAATTAAGAATCAACGAATTCCTCTTCAAAACACCCCCTAAACCCTTTAACTAACCTCAATGGAAGCATAAAGCAGTGCCTGCATAGTCAAGTTAAGGCAGCTTGTGCAGTGTGTTTGGATGCTCACCCAGCAAGCTTGAGTTATGTCCCACAGTTAAACAGATCATTTATCCCACATGCCATGGCTGCAACTTTCCCTTCAGAATTATGCTAGTCAGATGCTGAATTAACTTAAAGAGATACTGCAGAAAGATGACTTCTGGTTTGTCTTCTATTTTATTCATTCCAGTGGTGCAGTTACATTCTAAGCCTTTATTGTCGTGACTTTTAGTTCATGCCACAAGGATTGTAAGACTGCCTAATCTTGGGAGTATTGCTAATCCCTGCCAAAGCCTGTTGATTGGGGAAGATGTGCATAAATTGTCAGCTGTTTTAGAAACTCTAATTACAATCTGAATACACATACAAATATCTATCTTATCTAACCATTAATGTATTTGACTCACTTAGAGGCTGTTATGTAACTCACTAGTGATCCAGATTTGCAGCCTCTCAGACTCCTGCAGGCTGCCACTAAGCCATCGTGTACCAGTTTGAATTCTAAGAGTCAGGCTGGATTTCTTGTGGTTTGTGCACAAATACTTTGTAGCCCATTACAAAGCATCTGTCAACAGTTGTGCCTATGTGACTCAGGCCAGATTTGAGCTCCATAATTGGAATTTCCCATTAAAATGACTTTATAAGAATGACTCAATATACAAATGAGATCATTCTATAGGAAGAGCAAATGGAAAACAAATCTATTAGAAATGTACTTTTAAATATAAAAATAACAAGATGTGGTGCTGATATGCTTGATCTAGGTCTTGGGGAAATAGGTTTTTTTATAAAAAATAATTTTTTAACATAAAATAGCAATTTAAATACCAAGAGAAATATATTCACATAATAAATTATTAAGAGCCTAAAATAAAGACTTAGCCATAGTGTGATGAATTCTGACATTCTTGGACGAATTTTAGG
This sequence comes from Brachypodius melanocephalos, assembly GCA_013398615.1. Classification (NCBI taxonomy): domain Eukaryota; kingdom Metazoa; phylum Chordata; class Aves; order Passeriformes; family Pycnonotidae; genus Brachypodius; species Brachypodius melanocephalos. The sequence continues at coordinate 52,340,498 of VZSR01003803.1, forward strand.
GTTATGAAAATTATTTTAGGGACCTGCAATCATTAAAATTGAGACTGATCATTTAAACTGGCATGAGTTTACAGCATACGGATAAAGTGCATGCATGATTTCAAATACATCACAGACAAGAAGTGTAATGTGTGGGACAGGGGACTACAAATTCATGTAACACAGAGTCACAGGACAGCAGGGAATGGTGGATACCTCTGGTGATCATCTGCTCCCACACCCTGCTGAAGCAGGGACACCAAAAGCATTTTTTCCAGCACCATGTTCAGTCAGGATTTTAATATCTCCAAGATATTCAAATCTCTGTAGGCAACTGTCAATCTCTCTCGACAACCTGTTCCAGTGTTTGGCCACTCCCACAGTAAAAGCATGTTTTCTTCTGTTCAGATGGAATTTGGTGCTTTTTAATGACCACTGGCCCTTATTCTGCCAGTGGGCACCACTGAGCAGCACTCATTTCCGTCTTCTTCATCTCTCATTCCCTAATCCCTGCTATTTACACAGATGGATTGGGACCCTCTGAGCCTTCCCTTCTCCATGCTGAACAGTTCAAGATCTCAGTCTCCCCTCACAGTAGAGATGCCCCAACCCTCCAATGATTGTTGTGGCCCTGCACAGGATTCTCTCCACAAAGTCTCTGTTCTTGCACTGGGAAGCTCAGATTGGCCATGCACTGGTTCCAGCTGTGAGTAAAAATTAAATGCCCAGAAGGAAGCTTTTTTGGAATGACACAGTATCATTGTCTGTGACAACAGAGGACATCCAAGGAGGAAGTTATTCATGAAAACTGATAAAACTCATGAGTATATTCATGAGAAGTTATAAGACACCACTGGCTGTAAAACAGGCAGTAGAAAGTCCAGTCATACTAAAATGTTAATTTCTGTCCTTCCTGAAATTAAAATAAAAATAAAATTTGGTAATATAAGTAGTGTTCTATATGTTTTCCTGATACAGTTTTATTTGATCTTCTTGTCACATTCTGCAGGGAATAGTATAGGATGTTCTGAAAAATGTGCCAGACAGGTCTCAAGAGTCTTCATTACTAGGCAACACTAATATACTCTGCTGATCATTGCTAAAAAAATAAAGATCTAAGTTAGATCAAAATAATTCTCTTTCAGAATATACTTTACAAGTCACCTCAGGAAAAGGTGGGAATAGAAATTTGGCTTGGAAATGAAATGGAAGCACAGACTGTACCCACAAGGTGGTGAAACACACAGAATTGAAGATGTCTGTCAAATTAATTTTGAGACACAGTTTTGCAAAACCCATTTTCTTTCCTTTTCAAAGGAAGAAATTGGGTGGAAGGTCCTGTGTGATTTTAGAAGTTCCAGTTAATGGAAGAAAAGTCTAAACATGACCCAACTTTGAAGTCAAAAATGTAAAGCAAAGGAAAAAACCCAAACTGAAAGCAACTGGTGATTTTGGAGGCTGGATTCACAATTAGCATAGGCAAGCCTGTTGACTTCTTTAATACAATAAATTGACTGTTTTCAAGTTGGTACACTAAATCACAGTCATGCTGATGATGGATGTAACACAAATACTAATGAACAGTGTTGTCCTCGTAATTCAGTCAGCACCTTCACAGGATGCAACTGCAGCTTTTAAGAAGAGCCTTGAGCTCAGAGTGGTGCAGAGTAACACAGAATGTTTCCTAAGAATGACCAGGATTACCAGTGACAGCAGCTCTTTCTTGCCCCATCATGCTCACCCATACCATGGGGGAACAATAAGAGGGAAGCATCTATTTCCCAAGCACTGGGATTGCAACTGGGAGTGACTGCTCGCTGTGAAATCTAACACGTAGGCAGTAAAAACCAGGCATGGCACACTGAACTGAGCTGTGTGTCTCAGGATTGCCAGTTCTCAAGGCTCCACTCAGAAAAGGAGAAACAAAAAACAAAACAGCAAAGAAAATGTTTTTCCATGGTGCAGCCTGGAGCAGAACAGATGTGTAGGAATAGACAACTGAACTCTGCCACTCGTGGTGTGGGATGCCTGCCACAAGCTGACTGAAAGAAGTGTCTAAATAGGGTGTGCTGTGGGGATGTTACACATCCAGTGCTCCAAGGTACCAGCAGCACCAGGCCTCTCCCCAGGGTTCCTACTTCCAGCTGACAGCGGATGTTAGGGAGTGTCAAGCCTTCCTTCTTTTGCCTCTTCCCGTTTCTTCCTCTCACTGTCGTCAGTAGTGGTAACACAACCTCCTTCTTTATTTTCTTTATTTTTTTATTATTTATTTTTATTTTATTTTAGTGGCAGCTGTCTCAGTCTAGAACTAGTCTGAGAATTGATTTTACATGATATTTAATGGGGGCTACTCAACAGTTTTTCATATGGAACTTGTCAAAATCTGGTGTGCCAGGCTCTGATCTTTTTCTTTTTCCCTTTTATGGCTGGCATAAATATCCACTGTAAGAGGACTAGAGAAACAAAACAGTAGGATGTGCTAGGGTGATATTTTAAATGCTAAATATCCTAGGAACATTTCTGACCTTACGTTGGTCTTTCTAGGCCAGGCATGTGGTAATTCCACACCAGCCAGCCAATTTGAATGCTGTGCTAACACTTAATGAACTTTGAATTTACAATCACAATATTAGGCACTTATATTAACTGCTTCATTAGCAAAAACAGCATGGTTATGAGGATGATGTTAAGACACTTAATTTACTTATTTTGCAAGGCAAACAAAAGTATCCTCCAAATAGTGGCAGATACCATTACTCACTTTGCATAGTACCTTTACAAAGATTAAGCACCTTTGCTTAATCTTAATTGCAGTGGTCCCCTCCTTTCACAAGCTGCCACTTAATATCAGCAAAGCTAACATGACCTGCTCTGCAGGAGTGTCACTGGAGTTTCTTTTGAGAAATGCAGAGTGAATTTTAGAAAATATTCCAATCAATCTTGTTGGGGAGGATGCTTTCAAAAACATGGTATTTTTGGCCACATGTAACATCATAGAATGAAACTGTAAATTCACTGTAATCTACAGATATTCTATTCACCCACTAACTGGCATCAGGGACTCAACCATCACAGTGTATCTGCTGAGCTTACCATTCAAAGCACCCTTACTTATAAATCTGTATGGCCTGAAACCAGCTGAGAGTGATTAGAACTACTTGTACAGCTAAATATATACCTCTGTTTCTGAATCCTATCCCTTAATGAAGACATTTACAAATCTCAGAAGCACTGCTACATTAATAACACTGTGCAAATGTGTAATCAATAGGTATGCAGAGAGAGCAGGCTGAAATATTATTATTCAAACACTTTAATACTGCCTTGAAATTGCAATCACAAGAACTTACTCCCTACGCCAAAGGTGCAGTCATCTAAACCTCTGAAGATGGATTATCGACCTCTGTTCTGGGGCACAGTACTGTATTTCAGAGAAGGGGACAAACTCTCCTGAAGCTGTCAGTTCAAAGTGCCCAGCCCCAGTGATGGATACGAGGAGCCTCTCTGAGGTGAGCTGCTGCAGACCAGGGGCACTGCCATTCCACCTGCTCTCTGCTAGAGCACTCAGACACACATCCTCTCTTTGGGAACTGTCCCCTCCCAGTCCCTCTAGAGACCCAGATCCAAAGGTGCTCACGATCTCATTTTCTCTGTGCACACATAAAATATCTCCTTATTTACAGCCATCAGCTGACCTATTTTAGGAGGAGATTAACCTGAGCCTAAAAATATCTACTTCTCTCCCCTAAGACGGTGAGAGCAATCAGCTCAGCTGTATATATTTACCCTACAAAAATACAAATTTAGGAGTGAGGAATCCCAGCTTTGCTGACATATTTAGCTCTGGGATGTTTTCAGAAAAATGGCTGGCTGCTAGCACAGGCTGGCTGTGAGGAGACCTTCAATGGCAATAATGGCAAAGGGGGCAAAAAACAGAAGGCTTATCAGGCTTTCCTTCTTCCCAGTTCTCTTTCCTTGTCATTTTTTCATGGAGGCCAACATGAAACAACTGTTTCCTTTGACGAAGCTTGCTGGTCTGGGACTGCAGCAGCACTAGATGACAGCTTGGACTAGCTTAGCTCTCTGTGCAGGAGAGAAGGCTAATGAGGTTCCTGCAATTTAGGTGGAAGACTTCCTGGCCCACCAGAGACTGAGATGTCATAAAGTAGCTGCCAGACTAGAAACTGAAATCCAAGTTTGAGCAGTGTCTTACAGCCTTTTTCCTTCCCTGAAAACCCTAGGCAAGTAATTTTGTCATTAATGTACTGCAGTAGCACTGGGAGGCTCTAATTGAACCTAGGGACCCATAACGACAGAGGCAATAAAAGCAAGTAATGAACCACTCTATCTTTGCTCAGAAGAGACTGTAATTGCTCTTTGCTTCCTTTATGCCCACGTGCAAAACGCAAGCAGCAGAGACCTACCAACCTCACACGGGGATCATGAGAATGATTCCAGAAATGTTTATGAAATGCTTACAATCCATGGAAACAGCCACCTTAGAAAATAAGAGACATTAAAAACCTGGCTTGTAAAGCAGTGGAGCAGTATCTACCCATTTGTCACATTTACAAAGAATATTCCATTTGCCAGTGGTATAGACTCACGATCCACAGCTGGCAACCGTAAGCCTGGTGCTGCCTTCTGGGGCATTATGAGACCAGCAATGTCTTTGCAGGTTTGCACCCGAAGGCCATTTGAAAGCTTAAGCATATTAAGCCGTCTCTGCGTGTTGTTTTCTTTTGCTGACAACTCATATTGATTCCCCGGAATCAGGCAGTTGTGCTGCCTTTAAATTTAGGCTGTACTCTCCAAAGCGGGAAACGCATGTTGATGTTTGTACCATCAGCAAAGCACCCCGGGTCGCCACGCGGCTCCACCACAGTCCTGTCTAGACTGCTTTCATGTGAGACAAAAACACCACTGCTGAGTACCTCCACACCAACCCCTACCCCTGCCTGAACGTTTGTTTCCTTGAGCTCAAAACTCCATTTTGAGTTTGCCACCATCTGAGCTTTTCTTTCCCAAAGAGCCTGAGTACGTGAGCCACCTCATGACGAGGAGGCTGCTCCCAGGGCAGGCGGAGCGCAGCCTTTCAGTGCTGGCTGCTCAAGGGGCTCTGTGCAGCTGCTACAAAAGCTGCTGCCAGCACCCCCCAGGAAGCACTCCTTACCGATCCAAAAAAAGGGGCTTCCTTAAGGATGATCCTGCCTGTATGGACGCTGTTATCAGCTGGTAGGGAGCCAAGCCCTCAGTCGTTGCATGTCAGCAGCGTTTGCAGCCTGGGCTCGGTGCTGGCTGCAAGACATGGCAAAGACAACAGCTTTTGTTCTTTCTGACCTCCCTTTTTCAGTGTTATGAAGCTAAGAGGGAAAAACTCACTGGCTTCTACGCTGTGGGTGACCTGAAGTAGGAGCTGACTGACCCAGAGCTGGGCACTGTTCTGCAGGAAAGCCATCACACAGCAAGTGTGCTGGGCTGCCGTTTTAATGTGTTTTAAAAATTATCTCAGTGCAGACATACAGTAACCATGTATATATGAAAAAATATTTGAAAAGTTAAATGGTGACAGGGACTGCAAGTGCTTAAAGGATATACTAGCAGTTTATTCAGCCTTTTAAAGGAAATCCTGGATGTGTGTCACTATAATGGGTGAAGGAAAACTGACTAATCTAATAACTTTAGGGAGCCCTTTTCCCTTTTGTCAAAATAAAAGGTATACTTCTATGGCAAACCTAGTAGACAAGTGGTAAGTTCTGGTCAAACTCATGTGCAAGTTGTGCAGACTGGGGTCTCATTACAACAGCTGCTGCACAAACCCACCACACAGTCCAGCCCCAGAACCCTGTGTTTTAATTTTTAAGTAGATTTCTGTTAAGAAATCTTCTGACATCTCTGGAATAGTTGAACATTACAGTATTTTCTTTTACACATCATTCTTGATGAATTTCTTGTCCTTTGGGTGTTATGGGCTACATTGCTCCACCTTGACTGTGGGACCTAACTACCCAAAATTCTGGACTAAAGGAGCTATACTGCTCTACATACATCTGTAAATGACTATAGGCTATGTGCAACACCTGTGAGAAGGCTTAAGTGTCTGTTACAACCCACTGCACTCAATGCAGAAGAAGCAGCACAGCTCATACAAGATGCTTGAAGAAGTGGTAAACTTGTCTCCTTACTGAAGAGCCCTACTGACTGTTTCATTGAGATCCTTTGAAAAACGGGACTTCTAGCAGAAATACCTAAAATAGTCATTAGGAGAGATACAAAAGCTCACCACCAATATAATGTAACACCTAACTAATCTACAGCAGTGACTTTTTCTTCTAAACAAAGTATGGGTTTGTATTTCTGAGCTAGCAAAGCAGAGAAAAATTGACTTCTAAGTTGCTCTGACTAGGGTATAATACACTTCCCTACATGAGACAGCACTGTAGAAAAATAGGAACTTCTAAAATATGATTCATCTCTCCTTAGGCAGATTTCAAAAATAATTCTAATGAATCTCACTGCAGAAGTACTTATTTCCTTTCAATGGCCATAGAGGGACTCTAGACAACTAACTACAGCATATTTTTCCATCTAAAATTGTCACAATCCATCTCATCCATTTCCTAGAGCTTTGCTGTCAATAGAAGCCTTTCGATATGGGCCAAATCCCTGTGCTCATTCTGCACTAAAAGACTGATATTTTTAAACAACACAGCCCCATGATAGGTCATATGTCCATGAATCCAAGGAAAACAGAGGCAAAACCCAGCAATACTATTAGGTGGTGTCTACCCCCTGCATTCCTTCTAAGGGTTTCACAGCAAATTAGCTCAAGCTAGATGCCTGTGCTTCACTAGCTAGCTGTACTTAAGCAGAACTACATCAGTGGTCCAACACATCTGTCTAGACTGCTTTTCTGATGTTGCCACAAGCGTGTCTTCCCTTGTGTCTGGAGTTCTAGCTTCTGAACAGCTAAAATTAAGGGGAAAAGTATGCTAACTAAAGAGGTGGTTGGTAGCTGGGGGTAATATAGGGTTGAAAGAGAGAGAAGGAAAATACATCAAATGTCTTAGAAATATTTAGTTTTAGTATTCACCTAACTTCACCTTATTTTTGTAACTCAAGAGCCATTGCAATGGAAGTGCCTAAGGAAGCAGTGATAAACCTTAGGAAAATGTAACAGAGTAGTGAGCAGAATGCCACCAAACCTAGCCATTCCCTGTTAGCTGACTTCTGTCTTAAATTGCAAAATCACAACTTAATCTTGAACTTGGCTGCTCAGCATTTCACAGAGGTCCTCCCTGGCTCTCTCCACGTGTCCTTTCACTAACACATCCCGGGAGAGTCAACAAACTCTGCTGACTCTCTCTGCTCTCAGGAGTAGATTCAAGGAGCCTCTTCTGTTCAGCTGCAGGAAAAAGTATCAGAAAAGCTCTGCCTCTACATATGAGACTGCAGCCCCAGCTGTCCCTGAGAGAAACCTCTGAAAGGCTTCCTAACAGCCATTTCCACTTTTCAAAGTCTCTTAAAATTAACGTTTGTCTTTATTTATTATTCATTTAATTATACTCTTATACAAGACTTTTGCACACAGGTTTTGAGAGGCTGAATACATTATTTATCTCATTTTACTAAACCAGAATTAAAATCTGTTTAAAAGGACACTGTTTTCAAGTCCTCCCTCCATACTTGCAGTTTTCCTGCAGTTCTTGTAGGTGCTAATGCGGAAAATACAAAATCAAGGAAAACCCTGTAGGTGCCTTCACCTCAGTGCCTTCTCTGCATTGTAAGGAAGTATCTTCTTTTTGGAGAAATACCTTCTTTTTGGAGAAATTTCTCAGTGGCTACAAGTGAATTGATAGTTTGTGAACAGTGAGTGCCTTAATGTTCAGTGTTGCAATAAAATCTGGGAAATTGGTGAAGTTGCTGTCTCCTCATTACTCTGACTTCACCACACTTATTAGAGAAAAATAATTTGAGCGTATCTCCTGCTACAGAAATAGCTTCTGCATTTTCCTTTATCAAAAGTCAAACTTAGTTTGAGGTGTTAAAAAGGAAGATGTACACAGACTATGTTAGCTACTATCTCCAGACACTACAAATTGTTTCTTTACTAACAGTTGGAAAGCTCAGGTGTTGATCAAAAACAATCAACCTTGGCCATCTTCATGGCAAACTTAAAATTCATCAGGAATAAACACAGGTCCTCTTTTTCCTGTGCTCATGAGCTTGGGGATCTCATTGCTTTCAGAATATTCACAAAACTCTCTACTTACTCTAAAAATAGTATGGGGGGGGTTTCTGCTGAGTGACTAGTGGGCAGCTACTTCATGTATTTATGCATTCCATAACACAAGAACTGATAACTCCAGCTACTCAGGCACTGTGTCTTCAAGAGAAAATTGTCATAAATAGACTCCACCTTATGGTATTTGATATTGTCAAAGCACCAATTAACAGCAATTAATCAATTCATCTTTGGGGCAACCCCATGAGCTAGGTAACACCGATATAATTAACACAGGAGTAAAATGAGATTTAGGAGTTAAGTCAGTTGCCTGGGCAGAGGCCTTCATGGTCTAGTGGATTAGACATCTGCCTCTCCAACCAAAGACTTTGAGTCTAATCCTTTTTCTGACATTGATTTGCTGCATGACCTTACGAAAAGTCAATTAACTTCTCTGTTTCAGCCGCCCTAGAGATAACGATGCTTACCTACCTGGTGACACACGGGCGTTTGGAAACTGTACTAAATTATACTCTTAATGTATTCTTAGGGACTGTCAGGGGAAGAGGTGTAACATTAAAGCTAGGAAGCTTTAATGTCCTTGCTATTTTATCTAATTCTTCTTCCCCACACCAGAAATAGCCAGGAGTTAGGATCAAAATTCTTGGGTTAAGGTGCTCTTAGTGAAACTGCTGCTGGCATCAGGAATTTTCATTACATCCTGTTTGACCAGCGAACTTATTTAGAGTACAGGTCAGCACTAGAATTGCAATGGAAAGTTACTTTAAATGTGGGCACAGAAGAAAGCAGTACCCTTCTCATGCTACCATGAGGTAATGAACAGACTGTCACAGCAATCCCCATCAAGCAATCTGGATTCAAAGGGAGCAGAGCCTGCTGCAGAGACCCCCCAAGCCTGTGCTCATGCATCAGCATCACCCCCAGTTCCCTCTAAATGAGACTTCTGCAGGATAATTCCTACAGGTGTCCTGAACCCTAGCAGAGATGCAATCTTGCAGGAAAAGTACCTGCATACATGCACCCCTTGAGCAGAGCCACCTGATCTTGCCATCTTGGAGTAGTGGGGAGCTGTACTTAGGAGAAGGACAACTAAAGCCTGCTCTGTTCATTAGGAGCTGTCCCTGAACTTTTGTCCTTTCCATAACATGCCATGGAGTGGTAAAAAAATACCACTTCCCTAGAGGGCATTTGAACTGCCCAGCAGGTATCTAGACTGGCAGCATGCACAGGTAACTTTGTATCATATTTTGTGTATTTGACCCGCCTTTTAATTATTTCTAGAAAATATTCTGTTTCTAGGTATGTTTCCCAGGCCCATAAAATATTATGTTTCCTAGGCCTATAAAATGTCCCACAATTCTAATGTAGGAAGAAATCAGTTAAATAGGACATAAGAATTCAACATTTACCTTTATTTACGTGAGAAAGATTAATTTTCCTTCTCTTTCATAATGAAGGAAACATCAGACACTTTTTGCCTTTTGCCTGCTGAATTATAGCAAACATAGTGAATGGTCATGCAGACAAAAAATTAATAACCTGCTCCTGCCCCTGCTGCAACACCCACCACTTTTCAGCATCCTTTCTGCTGTGTGCCAGCTCTTTCATTTCGCTGCCCTGCTCTCTGCATCCTCAGACTGGTTAGCACCAGTTTTTTTCTCCACCCTCCCAGCTCCATTGATAATGTGTTTAACATTTACTTTGATGCTATTCCTTGAGGCTTTTCAAAACCGTTTTTGGAACGAAGACCATTAAAAAAGAAAGCCTTCAGGGAAAGACAGTGAGGAAGGCTAAAGCAGAAAGGGTATGTGCTTATGTATCATATTCCCCTGTAGGCTTTGTCTTCCTGCAAGTCTGGAGGTGACTCAATGCAAACCCATACTGCTGTAAATAGAAATAAATATTGTCCTCTCTTGATATATACCTGGACTAGTTTAATAAACCCTGATTTACTGGCTGCTACTTGTACAAACATAAGCATATTAAATCCCAATAAATTACTAGGGAGTTGCCAGATCAGTAATACAGATATTCCCAAGGCTGAAAGACTGTCTATAGCTTGTCCCTATATATTTACTTTTTGCAGAGGTGAGTGGTGTGGCTAGCACAGACCAAATGGTTCCACGTCTACACACTATGAAAGAACTTAAAGGTGACTTTTAATACCTTATAAATGTATTCTAGGATTTTATTCTGAGCATGGCAAGGAGCATAAACTAAAACTCTATTCACCCCTCACAGGCATAAAATAGAAATCCTTACTGCTGGTTTTGACACAGATTAAAATTACCTGTGTGCTAAGAAGTGATTAACATGTAACACATTTGGCACTAGCAGGACATATAATTACATTCAGACAGATTACTGGGCACTCCTTCTAAGCATTTGTAGCTTATCTTGTAATGTTATCTCATGTACTCACACGTTCAATTGAGATGCCTTTTTTTGGGGGGTTTTTTTTGTTGTTGTTTTTTTTGTTGTTGTTTTTGTTTTTGTTTTGTTTTGTTTGGTCTGACTATGTGGAGAGGTAGAACCTGCACCTTACTGCACCTAATCTACTACTATATGGAAACATCCATTTAACTTTAGGGTTAAGCCTCAGATCTCTGCTGCATCAGGCTCTTTGTTTAAATATGTATGTTTTAGTATTGCGTATTTTGCAAGATTTCATAAAACTATACAACATATCAGTTCTGTAGTCTAGACTAGAAATCAACTGTGGTAACTTCATCTATTGATAGAGTAAATGATATGTCATACCAGGAAGAATAACTTCTTTTTCTTTGTATTATTAATTCTTTCCAGTGGCTTTTGTTAACCCTGTGTATAAACAATTACAGTTTCCTGTGAGATGTTTTCCCATTTTCAAGTTCAGAATTAAACGGGTGATCTGCATACACTTTTTTTTAAGTGGAATGTAAAGGTGTCTGGATCTTCAGATTTATATTGGCTTTCCTGTTAACTAATGCTGCTGAAGTCAATGAACACACTTGAACCTGCAGTGACCTTGTAAAACACTGGTGGCTATTTGGATGAAACAGAACGTATCTGCATTGGAAAAGGGAAAGGAAATCAGTTCATCTTAAGTTTGGTAATGTGGTATAGTTACTGTAAACAGTGTTTTTACTTCTTAGTATGATCACTGGAAGACAATGTATAGTCAGTATTAAACCAGGGCACATACAGATGATAAAGACAAAGCTTAATCTTGCTAGGATTAGTGGCTCTAAATTGATACGGTTGAAAAACATTGCAAAATGCTGAAGTTAGGTGGCTTCAGGGGCTAGCAAAATGCCTTGCCAGATAATTATCAAAAGTCTTCAGAGACAATGATTGCACCTGGAAGCTCTGATTTGATTATCAAAATGAAAAAAAAAAAAAAAAGTCTACTGCAGTAGCCTCATTTGTACGTTAATTAAGAGCTTTGTTTTTAAATATAACCATCTGATTCCCTGGGGTTATTTTTAAAGTAAGCTTCTGGCAAGGCAGCAGTGTGGTGGATTAGAGGCTTGAAATTGAGGAAAAATCATCATTCAGCATACAGTTTAGAATAATGTGTGCATATATACAAATACATGTGTATTAAACATCATGTAACAGGATACAGGACTGGATTTATTAAAGCCAAATGGAAAGATATTTCCTCTTCTAATATTCTAGATCTCTTTTAATATATGCAATGCAGATATTGCACTGCAGTCTGATTCATGTAAATACCATAACAATTGCACATCAATCTGATCAGTCCAGTGAAAGCTCTGTTTTACTCCAAATGGAAAAACAAGTTATCAATTTAGCTGTCTGCATCCAGAACTTCATCTAACAGTGGCTGTTACACTTGATGTGGATATACAAGACAGATCACCCATCCACTCACCGTTTATCTTGGAGTATGCAGGCAGGAGTTGAAAAGCAGCAGATAAAGCATAGTCATGGAAAAGAAGCAGCAGGGTAGCAGCAAGGGGGGAAGAATGGGGATGCTAAAGAATGATGTTAAAGGGCAGGAGGGGAGGGTGAAAGACCTGTACAAGACATGTCTGAACATGAGAAGCCTGAAAATGGTATTTTTCTAGTTCTTATTACAGAAGAAAACTTACAGCTTCCAAATTTTAATGGGCAAGCATGTGCATCCATGGGGAAGTCTTCAAGCTGCATGGGACATTCAGCAGAGATGGTCAATCTGTGGGGGAGTAAAAAGAAAACACATAATTTTTTTTTTCTCCCTGCACTTTTCCTTTAGGCCCCTCACTGCACTACATGAATGCTGACACAGGCACACTTTTTCTGAAGACTCCTTGCTCCTGCTGAAATCACAGCAACCCCTTGTTAAACTGAATGTGAGATAAGCCAAGTGGACCACTCTGTGTGCATGCCCTAGGCATTATCTAGTAACCTTGAGACATAGGAAATGATTTTATTGATGTAAGCTGTCCCAATAAGATCATTCTTTCTTATTAGTACGTGAAGAATTCCTGTGATGGAGTTTCTGCCACATACTTATCTGCTCTCTGTAACTACTACAACTGGACTAGGAATTTGACTCCTGGGTCAAATAGCACTGTTGCAGACATAAAGAATCACTAACTTTATACGTAGATGTAACTATTTAAATCCATTAAATAGATATTTATAGCTAAAAGTATATAATATAACTAATTATAGCTGTATATAATGTTATTTATAATCAAGGACATATATGCATCACTTTATATCACACTATAGTTAACCTCTGTGGAAATCACATGGTATTGGAGTCCATTTCAGTTCAACACACTGAGAATTACCTGGGCATCTTGTCAGGCAAAAACAACAGGATCATCTTCCCCAGTGTACTGCCTAAGGAAGCAATTCTATCCTGGACTCCCCAGCCATCTAGACTGGGCATAGGGGTAGGGAAGAAAAAACCCTTAGGCAAATATAGATGTTTCCCATGGATGTTCTGCATGACTGACAGATCAAGCTGAAGACTAAGAATAGTCTGAGGTAAATTTCTGAGCAGTGCAGTATCAGTTATATTGACATCAAATGCATCAAATATATCAAATATCTCAAGAGAGCCAAAACATGCTTCTAGCAGAAGGAGAATCTGTTTTGTTTATGCCATTTTAATATTTGCATAATACAGACTGCTCAGGACAGTGGGGATGAAAATATCATTTTACATTATGAATATCTTTATGGCTTTCTCATTTTACGCTGTTATTCCACCTCAGAGGCAACAGCCCAGAGACATCCAAGGCTCTACAGACTGCCTGGTGCTGGGGTGACACAGGGCTCTACTGTATCATTGTACAGTATCATGGGCTAAAGATCATATTCTGAGGATGATCTGGGAAACAGGAAGAGAAAAAGGCAAAATGCACACAGTAATAGAACATGTAACGATAATATGACATAGAAAGGCAAAGAAAAAGAAATCCAGTTCAGAACAGAGATAATTTACCATTTGGTAAGAAGAGACAGGAGAGTACAATATAGAAAAGAAATTACAGAGGCCTGAGATACCTACACTTAAGCAAAACTATTCTTGAGCTTTGTTTTTGTAAAAGATATTTTAAGATCCCTCAGATATGTAGATGTCTGCGGTAGAGACTGCTCTTGGGCACCGAAGTCAGCAAAGCCAAAATTACCAAGAGTAGTGTGTGGATGAATCTAATAAGCTGGTTCTAGTCGTATCCTGCCCAGAACTTACATTTTTTTCACAAAAATCACTCTAATGGGGACTTGAAAGCCAGGCTGTCATCCCTTCAATGCATGATTTTATTTTCCATGTTAAGCACTGCAAATTTAAGCTTTTTGATAAATTCAGAAACCTTGCTCCAAGAGCCCATAGGAAAGCTGGCGTGTCTTGCTGCAGTCCATCTCCTGGCTCTTTGTCTACCAACAGTTTAGGCATGTCATTTCAGAGCTGCACCTTGACAACATTTTAATATACGCATTTGTCATCTGCAAACATTGAAGGAGGGGATGCCTATATCCATCTTACAAAGACCACAGATGTAGAATCAGGAAGTGAAGGAATATTCAGTGCAGAATGATGCATAAGACCTTCCGTTTCGTCTTGCTGTCCTATGAATTGTATCCTGCTGCCTGCATCTCTGGAAATAACCCTTGTGTATAATGAGGAAGGTTGCAGACATTGATCAACTATGAATGTGGAAGAGAAGTGAAGATTAGTTGCACAGAGACTGTGATATAGTGGAATTTAATTAAGTCCCTCCAGAAATTATTTTTGCCTGTCTTAAATAAAAGGGTAGCAGATAAGGCTGGAGGGCATCTGGCTGCCACTACCTGACTCAGAAGCCACAAAGATTCTTGTGGTGCCAGGGCTACTCCTCTGTCTCCTCTGAATTCCTCATCCAGCAAAAAGGCAGAATATCCCTTAAAAGGGTGCTGCCTTGTGCAGTCTTCTGAGTCTAGCCTGGGGGTAGGGAAAACAAAGTTTAGGAGCTGTTACTATGCTTGGGGACAGGCTTTCCTTTCACTAACATGAATGCTTCGGATTAAAAAGTTCCTTTTGCTCTCTATCAATGATATCTGCATGCTCCTTTCCTTTTCCCATGCCCCTATCCTAGGACGTCTCCTAGTCTGGCCATCTTGAACAAATTAATTAGCTCTACCCATTTGTTACATGCCATTAAGAACTATGCAGTTGAGCCTCTTCGGTGATTTTTAAGTGCTTAGTGAACACTCTCCTGGAAACCTCTTACAAAAGTGTGCATTACCAGAGGCTTTTGAAGTGTCTTGTAATGGCCAACATGACAAAAAACTTGACAGAAAACTTGTAAGGAAACTTGACTGTGGGTTCTGATTCACAGCACAAATGTCACCACCCTGAAAACAGCAGGTGCTCTGTGCCCAACAGGAACTGGTTTTCATAACTGTGTGAGGACCTGAAAAACAAAGTCACTTCACTGACTCCTGGTTCAAAGAGACTGGATTTTCTACTGCATAGAGAAATAAAAGCAGCACAGCAGACATCTACACTCTGGGGGCTGGAAGCATGGGTTGTTGCATACAGATTTGCTCTGAGATGCAGAGTACAAACTACATATTCAGATCATAGCCCCAGGAGTCTCAAAAAATTGATATCTGGGTCTACTCCTTCAAATATCACCCGCAGTGATATTTGCACACTTTGGCTTTTAACACTGTGATAAATCTTAGGGATTCTTTGTATATTCTAGTTTACTTAGCTGATTATTATGCAGTCCTTGGTCACAGCCAGCATGGCTTCATACTTATTAAACCTGATTTTCTTCAATGACAAGGTAACCCATCTAGTTGATCAAGGGAAGCCAGCTGATGTCATCTTTTTGGATTTCCATAAAGCTTTTGCTACTGTCTCTCACAGTGTCCTTCTGGACAAAATATCCAGCACACAGCTGGAGAAATACATCATGTGAGAGGAGAGCAACTGGCTCATGAGTTGGATGCAAAGGGTTGCAGTGAAGGGGATGACATGAGACTGGTAACCTGTCATTAGTGGGGCTCTATCTTAGGTCCTCTGCTCTTCAATGTCTTTGTGAATGACTTTGATGCAGGACTGGAAGGGATACTAAGCAGGTTTGCAGACAGTACAAAACTGGAAGGAGCTGTTGCCTCCCTCAAAGGCAGGGAGGCCCTGCAGAGAGACTTCAACAAATCAGAGGGCTGGGTAATCACCAACAGTAGGAAGTTCAACAAAGGAAAGAGCCGGATTCTGCACCTGGGATGGGGCAGAATGGATGGACGCACTGGGAGATGAGATGCTGGAAACCAGCACCATGGAAAGAAACATGGGGGTCCTGATCAAGTTGAACATGAGTCATCAGTGTGGCCTGGCAGCCCAAAGAGCCAACCCTGTCCTGGGGTGCATCAGGCACAGCATCACCAGCTGGGCAAGGGAGGGGATTGTCCTCTGCTCTGCACTGGGGCAGCCTCACCTTGAATATTGTGTGCAGTTTCGGGTGCTGCAATATAAGAAAGATATTAAATTATTAGAGAGCATGCAAAGGAGGGATATGGAGATGATGAAGGGCCTCGAGGGGACCCTACAATTTCTGTGTGAGGGAAAGAGGAGGGGCAGGCACTGATCTCTTCTCTGCGATGACCAGTGACACGGGACCCAAGGGAATGGCCTCAAGTGGTGTCAGAGGAGGCTCAGCTTGGATAATAGGAAAAGGTTCTTCACACAGAGTGTGGTTGGGCACTGTAACAGTCTCCCCAGGGAAGTGGTCACAGCAGCAGAGTTCAAAAGGCATTTGGACATGTGGTGTAATTCTTGGGAATGGTCCCATGCAGGGGCAATTGCACTTGATGCTCCTTGTGGGTCCGTTTCAACACAGCATATTCTGTGATTACAACAAAATTACTCCCAGTTTGCATTTATTTAAGGAAGAGAAAGGAGGCCTGGGCATGCATACATGAAATAGTTTTTGCCTAATCCTTTTAATACGGTGACTCCAGAATGATCTTCCTGTGCCCAGTGCAGCACAGTTATCTGAACCAGAGACAGTCACCAAACCAGGATTTTTCTGTCACAGCACACACATTGCTCAAAACTCAGTTCTTTCCAACAGAAGCATTTAAGAGCTTCCCTCCTCCACCATCATTCTGTCTTAATAAAAGCCCTGTGGGATTAGTTTCACTCAAACAGGGTCTATGACAAGGTTATAAGCTGTTAAAAGTCCTTTGCAATAGGAGAATGAAACTCTGATTTTATTGAAGATAATGGTAAAATTCTCCCGAACTTAAATGGGGCCACTATTCAACCAAAAAATATAACAAACCCTGATTATAGTTGCTGAGTTATTAATGACAGAATTTTGTTTTCATAATGCTCCAAATACTCACACTGCTACCCAAGTGCCAAGTGTTAATCAACCAACAAAATGCTATTGTGTACCTTAGCTATCTGAAAAAAAAAAAAAGTTAGCTCTACAAATTATTTCATCTATCACCTATAATTGTACATGAAAGTTTTATCAAAGCTTCATTATGTATAGCCTTTACTTTAAGAACATAAAGTGATTACTGACGTTCTGTTTCAAGACACATAAGCAAATATCTAAGGAAAGCACAATTCAAGCAGCAAGACTTGTTCACTTCAGAAAAGTCACCTTCAACCATTTCCACCAGGGAATTAAGCATGACAGTGCTTTCAAGGGATTGCTCCTTTTTAGCAAGAAGGAAAAGAAGGAGGTGTTAAAATCAAAGATGCTGCAAGGAAATAAATTCAGATATTAGGGAGGCAGACATTTGGAGTAAGTGTACTTCAAGGCGAGGTGAGAAACCCTCAGTAGCAGTCCCCAAGACGGCAGACACCCTGTCCTGCAAGACCCTGTTTTAGGTCACCACAGGGACCCCCCAGCTGTTCCCATGATCTCCTCAATTCAAGGAGCATCTGTTCCTACTTGTGGGTAGAGAGGGGGGACTGAGCATCCTTCTCTTACCCTGTAAGTGCAGGAAACCTTTTCCAATGTATTATCTGCCACAGACAGCTGCAAAACTTGCTTTTGCTTATCAGCTACTAACTTTAATATGAAAACAAATTAAAACAGAGAGCTCTGGAATGAGAGGGGAGGACAAAGGCAGAGTCACCAGTGGCTTTTGGGAGAACTTAATTCGAGATAAATTATTATTGAATAAAAGTTACAGATGAAAGGGAAACAGGAAAACTTTTGTTAGCACTAAGGTACTATGGCCAAAGAGATACAAAGTTTTTCTGCCTATTTGCACTAATCCCCAAACTAGCTCCATCTTCTTAGTTTTTTGTTTTTTTGTTTTTTTTTTTCTGTGCACTACCCTTACCACCCCTGTTTAAAGGGAGTTTAAATGCTGTGCTTTCACCCCACCTGTGCTGGCAACCAGTACCTGCTATGGGGCTCAGGTGAACCCAAGCGCTCTTCCCAGCATGAGACCAGCCATTTTTCTTAATAAAAGGCAAAATATTTGCTTGAAACTCACCTTAAACCTACTGCAGCCTATCTTCCCAACATCCCAAGAAAGAGTTAAGTGGACCCAGCCTTCAGCCAGGCTGTATTCCACTCCAGTGAGCTTGTTGGCTCCCTGAGAAGGGAGACTTCAGGGTTGGGTCAGACCCTTTTCAGAAGCCAATTCCAGGAGAAGCTTCCCGGGGTATCTGCTCAAGCAGGACCTCAGCAGAACGATTTGAGCCCTTGTGGTATCTCCAGTGTGCCCTCTGACACACATGGGCCCAGGAGAATAATACAGTTAATGGCTTGGGCTGTTTTTTCAAACTGTGAACGCATGGTTAGCTTTGTGAAATTATTCATCTGACCTTGACTGATGACACAACCATTCAGCTGCTCTCCCAATGTGATGTCTTGGGAACACTTCAATAATCAAACTTCTATTCCTTTCAAAAGGTTTCAAAGCAAGACTGGTTTCAGGCCCCAGCACAATAAGTGTATGGTCCAGGGAAGTGATGTCTCCCTGTGTTCCTGAAGCAAATGTAACATGTCCCAGTATAAGCATATATATATATACATACACACACACACACACACACACACATATATATATATGCATATAGAAGCATACACACACAGACACACAAATATATATCAAGACCTTTCCTGATTCTGAAGCACTTGCCATCCAGTCCTAACAAACCCTGTTTGTGGTAGTGGGTCACAGAACACCACACAGAAGTGTTGGAATGTGGACAGATGTTCACTCATGGAAATACAATGGCTGTAAGAGTCACCCTGAAGCTTGCCCCTGGCTGGGTGATTGCCACCAGCCTGGCCCGGGGGAGAGAAATGATTATACTTTGTAACTCAAACACTGCTTTGCTCGTGAATTTCCATCACTTTCTTCGAAAAAAGGCAAAAATACAGATTCAGGGCCTTGATCTGCATGTCCATGTGGGATGTGAAGACAACTGCTTCCTACTTATAAACACTGATTTCTTTGGAATACACCAAATAAAGAGAACAGAGAACAGAAAGTAAATCTAACACTAGAGTGAGATGGTCTGCAGAAATTTCTGTCTGAGCTCATTTCACCTTCATAACCACTATGCCAAGAATACTATCATGTCTCAACTTTCCTATGATGCTGAGATGTGCTACCATCATGTGACAACGAAATGTCCTTTAAAATGCTACAGAGAAGGGACTATGGAAGACTAAGAGCTCCAGTCATTGATGCTCTTGGGAGCTGTGAATACGTAATACACATGCATGATGTACTTGACAGAAAAACTCTCATTTTAAGCAAACAAAATCCTCAGCATAGCTTCTGCTGAAGTGTGAAACAAGACTTTAATTGCCCAGATGAACTGTGCTGAAGACTAAGTTATTGTGACATGATCTGAGGTGGCAGAATTGATCCCAAAAGCTGTGCCACTATAAGAATGACCTCCCTGCATGTGGAGTAACTTCACACACCCAGAGTATACTCCTGGACAGGGGCAGGGGAGATATTCAGCCTCTAGACACATGAAAAACAGAAAAAGGCAATGAAATAACCAATAGGACACAAATTATATGATATGGATTTGGGAGGTTACAAAAAGAATCACAAAGCAGACATTTATAGTAGAGGTAATACCTTTCATTCCCCAGCGTTTCTTTAAAGTGCATAAAACCAGTGGATGAAGCAGTAAGTTTATGCTTTTCCAACCTCACCATGCAAGTTATCTAATGAAGTCCATAAGCAAGGTAGAACTTGCTGGAAAAAAACTTCTGTTTTTTTATCAGACTAACTAGTGCAGTAAAGTCCCCAACTTTTTTGACAGACAATTCTTTGTTCTGGTTCTCTTCATAAAAAATTTACTTTCCTAACAAACTTTCGATAAAAACAGCTATGCAGCTCTGAATGCTCTGCACAGTATCACACCCATCTACTGGATAGTTTCACTTAAAAACCTTTCCAAGCTTTCTCTTCTTTATGATCCCTTATCCATGATGAATTCTCTTTTGGCACCCTGTAAAGAAAGCTTCCAAACCTCTCCTCTGCAGCAGCTTCTTTTTTTACAGAATTCTTGAATTAAACCCCAAAAATCTAATTAGCTCTAGCAATACTGAGAAGCTGATGCAGTTGTTGATGCAGGTGCAATGGGAAACAGTATCTCAACCAGCCCACACCTCATTTTGCCAGGCCACACATTCCCCAAGCCTGCCCACGCTACATGTTTTGACTATCATCTCCTTATCAGCGTGGCTTTTTGATAGCATGTTCAACAAGGAGCTAACTGCAGTACCTACAGTTGTTCTTGAAGTGCTGAGTAACACTGAACTGTGATCTTCTTTTTGGCCCTCAAGAGAGGCCAGTCCCAGTTACTGGCAAAACCAGCCAGAAACAGCAACACCTGGTGCCAGTCAACTGCACATCCAATCTTCGCTTTCAGTGGAAGAAGACCCAAGTACAGCAGAAAGAAGGGAGCAGAAAGCACATTAAATGCTGAAGGCTAAGGACTATGATGGACAGTCATCCTCCAATTTTGGTATCACCTGTTAGGCAATTTGATCAGTGTAGGTTTTCTGACTGCCCAAAAGGGCTTTGATCATTTCTGCCTGTCAGTATGGCACATGCTCCTCCATGCCATCAAGGTTACCTCACTGCACAGACAACCTTTTGCTTCCTCCCAGTTCACACATCCTTCATATTTCTATGGATAGGCATAAACTACATGAAGTATTTTCTACTGAGAAAAATTATCTGGATTTAGAAAGTAAGGGTGAGGGGAGGGATGAGGAGGAGCAGACACCAGATGGACAGTACCAGCCCAATTGGGCTCTCTCACATCTAGACTGGGATGCACAGACATGGCTGGGTAGGTAGAAGGATTATGACCTGGCAACTCAAAATATTGAACTAAAGTCTTTGGTTATTTTCCATAGTTCAGACCTAGAGCTCAAAAACATCACAGTTTCCTTTCAACCACTTGCACTCAACCCCAGCTTCCTCTTATCCATCTCAGGTCCACCTCCAAGGTCACTCCTCATCATAATCTCATTTTTGTGTAACATTAATGCTCCCCACACCTCTGCAAAAAAAGGGAAGTAGTGATTGGGATGGGAGGATCTTTCACAGGGAAACGTGCACATCCCTGTGTGTATGTACCTTACTGGTACATGAAGAAGGTTGTCTAGCCATCCAAGCAGGATGTTATTATCTGGGGGTTTTGCCTTGCTTCTGAAATGCTACATGCTCCTGATCAATACAGCAATATAGGGCCAGGTAAAAGGTCAGACTGTAGGTTTTCACTGCTCCAGGAAAAGAGCCCTATGATTCCTCAGCTATTTAACACCATAAATTGCCATTAAATAGGCCTCAATTTACCATCTGTTTGCTATTTATACCACCACCAGTGCTAGCATCTGCTACAGCATAATCACCTGTTTGTTACAGTTCAACCTCAGAGAAGGATGGGCTGAATCTCCTAGTGACAGCTGTTTCCTGAGCTCCTTATAAGGTGCACCATATTCCCTCTTCCATGCTCCTAGACAGAAGCAGAGGACTGAACCCAATTCATCTGTGTTCAGATGCACGACACTTGCACAACCTTGGGCTTTATGTTGCACAGAGAGGAGACTGTGTGAGTCCTCCACAAAACAGCTACAGGACCAGCTGCTGGCCAGAACATCCCATAGCTTTAAGTTGCTGGCACACTACCCATTTCCAGGCTACATGAGTACAGAGGTGAGAAACACCAAAGGGTGGTAATCACTAAGATGGGACTCATGTGACTAAACAAAGATATCAGTTACACCGTACTCCTTTGTCTGCCACTATGAAAAAAACAAAAAAAAACAAAAAAAACCCCCCAAAAAACCAAGAACCCCTGAAGTGTGAGTGGAGAGAAATATGCCTCTTTTAACTTCACTACTAAAGTAGACATCTGAAATAATGCAGACTTCTAACTCTGTAAGAAATTCTTTCTCCTGCAGTGGGAGCAAATCTGAGCCAGGAGGCTCGGCTGCAGCCACCAACATTACAGATGAAGAGAATTAGGTGAATCCCACCCACCCTGACTGGGGCATTACACCACAGTGCATTTTAGATTACTCACTGGCAGTCGGATGTTTCAGCACAATATGATGTACTTCAGAGGATGGTATTTATGATTAGGCAGATTAAGATATTAATTTCAGTCTAAGTGAAACAACCAGGGAGTCCACTGTAATGTTATCCTCCCCTAATAATAAAGACAGCAGAGCCATAACAATTCTTCAGCATCTACCAGGTGCTTTCAAAGCTCCCAGATTCAGAAGCAGATTGGGCAGAGACAGTCACCAAAGCATCTGTGCTTTCCCTGGGTGCCCAGGCACCTAGGGATCTCTCAGTGCACTGCTTCCTTCCAGGTTCAGTTCAGTCACCCCATCCATGCGTGCCAGCCCTGCTGGTTCATGCCTATAAAGCAGGTGGAACACAAAGGAATCTGGCAGAAATTGTACCAGCTAATTCCAAAGGGAACTTGGGTCTGCCTCTAAGCTCAGCACAGACCTAGAACTAAAGCTGTACCTTTTGTAGCTCCTCAAAGTCCAAGCAAGTATCCCCCTCATCCAATGACATGCCAGTTCTGGCTTGAGATTTGTCTTTTAATCAATTCTGCCCTTGCTGTGCGAGTTCCCATCTCTGTGATGGAGATCTCTGCGGGGCTCTGCCCACTTTTATTCCCAGCAGAATAGGCCATTGTCACTCTATCTACATAGGGACTATATTTGGACACATCATAATTGCCCATTCTGAATGTATTACACCACAGTATCCTCTGATGCCCTTCTCTCCCTGTGAGTAACTCCAGCCCTGGATTTTTCAAAACTACAAATCTTGGTTCCTTAAAGGACAACTTTTGAGAAATGGGACAACGTGCAACCAAAACAGAGTGATGGGAACCAAGAAACTTGGCATTTAAACAAAAATCGTGCTGCTATCCTCAGGGAAGGGCCCTCCACCTCACATATCTGTATTTTCTCTTCAAAATCTGAATTGACAAAAAGCAGCAGAGAGTCCTTGCCACCACAGCAGTTTTCCATCACTCTGCAAGATTCAGCCCAATGTAAAGAAATTACTTTTTTTTCTTCCAGCTTCAGGCAGTTTGAAGCTTGAATACAAAAGAAAATGCAGCAAGTCTAACACAGGGAAAGGAAATGCGTATTTGTATGTCTTCACAGCTTCTAATTAGCTTTGCAATGTTTATACAATACCTAAAAAAGCACTGACAGATTCCTTCCTCTAGATATAAACGAGAAGTAAGAAAAAGCACGTTCAGATTGAACAGAAACGTTCCCATCTAGACATCTGGCTGATGGAAAACTGAGCATTCATTTTGAATCACAAATTTGCTGGTCACTTGTTGCTTAGGGGCACATGAGCAAATCCACTCTGGCAAAGTCAGAGCTTGAGAATCCACATATTTCTCATAGAATAATCTTCCCTTTAGAACAAATAAACAAACAAACAAACAAACCCTGGCTTTCCCGTTAAAATTCTTGAAAGCAGCACCGTATCTTCTGGTCAACTGATTTTATGATCAATAGCTCTAGAGCATAAAATGGTTAGGCTGCCAGTCCAAGTCCCTCATGGAAGAGCAAAACTTGTGCTAACATGCACCCAGGACATGTGTTCACTTGCATATACAATTTTAATGCCAAGTGCTAATGTAAGAATCAATATTTTCAGCCTAGGTAAGGCTGTGTAGGCACCACAGCAGAGCAGCCAGCGTGGTTCTGCTGCCATCAAGTGGACACACATTGCTGAATTGTAAATATGTTTTTGGAGCAGCGAAGATAACTATCTCAGGGCTGTACTAAAAATTTTGGAGTTTTTTTAACACCATGCTGAAAAAGTCAGCGTTTTCCAGCTGCTAAATTATTCATATGCAAATTATGGGGACAGATTTTATTGTAAACTCTCCCAGGTTCTCTGGCAACCTTCAGTCACCATAATAACATGGGAAAAATCTGTTTGTGCACTCCTCAGATGTATGACTGTGTCCTATTTAAAATCCCAGATTCTATCAGATGCTTGGAAGCCCCAGTGGTAAAAAAAAGGGATCTGAGGTCCTTTCAAACCGACAGCAAGAATAGGGCTCTAAGGAGTGCTCTTGTGATGGTACAAGAAGGATTTTTCAGTATCTACAAGCTGATAGAAAACCATTAAAAATGTGTAAAAGCTGCTGGAGAAAAGTTAATTTATGGTCCAGAATTTTAGCTCTAGTGAGCATGCTCTACTTCATACAGTTTTTGGCTTCTTCACAGAATTTTTTTCTGGCATTCTACAGCAAAGTTTATCAAAGTTTCTGTCTTTACAGCCAATTCCCACTGAGCAAAAAAAAAAAAAAGTAGCTCAGTGAAACATGATGGTTCTCCTCTTCTTAGCCTGAAAACGTTGCTTAAATCACTGTTCCAATTTTTCAGAATACAAAAATTCTGTACTTTTTACAATATTTATTTCTCAGATAAGATACCCTACATATATTTTTATTTTTAAAGGGAAAGAATCTAATTTTTACCTCAATCCACAAAGCTATTTTCTATATATATTAGTGAAATATGAAGTATGCTTTCTAGTGCTTGTCATGCCAGTGTTTTTACTAAAAAAAGGGAAAAAAAATTAAAAGTGGAGCTACAGACAATACTCCCCTCTAGGGGCAGAAACAGAATTTGCAGCGTTCCATTCAGGAGCACTTCATTTGTAAATCACATTAGCTGAAATAAAACTAATAGGTCCTCCCAACTGAAAGACAACCAGAATTATTAAGTCGTTCCCCACAGAGAACACTGCTGTCTGTGAAATCTGTCTAGAGGACACGTTGTTTTCCTGTATTCACACAGAAGGGCTTTAATGCCACGCATACACAGAAGCCCATTTATCAGATTTCCCTAGCAACACACAACCCATCAACTTCTGACCCAGACAATGGATCATCAAATGCAATATGCGAGGTGTACATTTTCCTTTGTAAGCAAACACGTGTGTCATGGAAACGTATGTCCTGACCGGTGCTAAAGCTGGAAGTTTGCTCAGCTGATCATACTTGGTATATTTGGAAGTGAAATAGGATGGAAGGTCAGCATTGGCTCGGCTGCTTTCCTCCCCTTCATTCAGGCAGCCAGATGCAAGGTTGCAAAAGCAATTCAGGCATCTCTGTCAATGACAGAGGGTCCAATCCTCCCCGCACAGAATACTCCTACGTACAGTCTGGGAAGCTCGCAATTCCTCCTTGGAAACGAGGAGAATGCAGAGCTAACAGAGGGTTGTCTACACATCCCCAGATCCTGAGAACTGAGTAAGCCTGATGGAAGCTACAGGAACTGGGGCTCAAGCCTCAGCTGAAACTCAGTACTTCACAACACACTGCCACTGAGACAAGCAGCTCCCCCCAAAAAAAGCCCAGTGCTGTCTATCTTCTCCAGAAAAGCCATCCTAGCTAACTCTGCTAGCTGTTACCTCTGTTAGGACACTCAAGGAAGCTGAAGGGGCTGGCTGCTTGTCACAGTCACCTCTGAACAGGCTGGGATGGGATCCTCAAGCCACTAGACGGCACAGAATGGCTCTGCTTCTAAAGGAGCACAGTTCCACGCGTGTTACAAAAGCAGGCTCCTGACTCATGTTTAAGCAGAAGGGCACAGACACTTTAAACCAGCTTGCTTTCCACTATTCCACTGTAATAGTGCAAAGCAAGCTGATTTAAAAGCTTTGCACTCTATTCTTATCACATTAGTATTAGTGATAGTAGATGGTAGATCGTGATAGTAGAAATTTGATGTGATAGTGATTAGTAGAAATTTTATTTCCGCAGACAATATTCTAACAAAAAGAAAGTTATGTTGCATGTGTTTTAGGTTAAAAAAGCATTCTGTTCTTTCTGTAGTCTATCAATCAATCATCAATCCCAAAAAACACAGGTGAAAAGGAGCTGAGAGGGATGATGAGAAAGTCTTATTTTTCTCCAGCTGCATATGCTGAGCTTTTCCTCAGTAGGGTACCTGTGGCACCTGACAATACTGTGCCATTTTCACCAGAGAGACACCTTGACAGAGTAACTCAGGTTCAGTGGTGAGCTTGCCTAGGTCTAGTTCACCCAGGTCTCACTCTGCTAGCTGGGGTGGCTCAGCTCCTCACCTCATGAATCAGGGCTTCACTGCATTTGTTTAATGCTGCAAAGACCCAGTGCTTGCACGGAAATCGTGCAATCTGCTCCACAGTGTAAGGTTTTGCTCCAAGCTGAGTTTGAGTCTGATCTGGACTTCACTCACACAAGTAATTTACACAGATAATTAGGAATTGCCACTGCTGCAGTCACTGGAGTGGTACTTACGTGGTCCATGCAACAGTGGAGACTGGTTTTAAGGCTGGCATTACTAACTTTTTTTTGTGACATTTCTCTGATAGCTATTTGGACTTTTAAGTGTGTCCATGCATCCTCACATGCTTTGGTTTATTATTGCATTGCTCACTAATTTGGGGCTATTAAGAACAGCAACACACATAGTAGAAGTGAAAATTAGGATGGTTTTTCCTTCTTTTAAACATGAATTTCATCATGTTCAAGTCTTTTTAGTGCTAATGCAACAACTGGGATGGTCTAAAGCTGTAAGGACATATGTAAGGATAGCCTGTATCTCCTTTTCCTTCCAGAAGAAGGGATTTAAGACTAGGCTCAAAAAAATCAAACATGTCTGAAACACCTAAAATAAAACCTGGGAAGCTCTGAGTCCCTGTGTACAGAAGCATAATCCTCTTGAGCCTCCACAAGTCTTAACCTCTAGGCCCATGAGCAAGCTGGGGACTCCCAGTGTGCAGGACAGTGTGGTCCCACAGCAGGACACAGCACCGGCTGGAGCTCAGCTTCCCACACGTGGCTGGGGGCTGCCTGCTGAAAACCCAGTCACCTCAGGGCCCAGCTTCAGGCTTCTGAGTGCTTTGCTGGTCTCAGGCACCACTCTGGGCTTGTTTATGGAAAGTTCAGAATAACCCTTTGCTGCTCCGTACGTTTTTCCTTTTATCTCTTTTTCCAGTTGTCCATATGACTATGGTCTTACAGAAAACCCTGTTGAAGACAGACAGCAGTCTTAATTACTGCAGCCTAATTACCTTTAATGAACAAATTGCCATACACTGATGTGGGATTTGTCCTGAAAAGAATTTCAGAACCTAAATCCATTGATTTTATATCTTCTATCTACGTTATGCAATGATGATTCTTGGCAGTATACTCAAATCAGAAGAGGAGTACAACTCTGAAGATCTGAAACACCCATTTGCTTCTGTGTAATATAATGTCCCAGCTTTGTTTGCAGGACTGCACTTGCTAAAGCAGCTTCACAGTGCTGCTAGCTTATGTCATTTATCCCCATGATCCCCTAATAGTGTCTCTTAGCACTATTAGTCAAATTAATAATAATAAAAAAAAAATAACGAAAGCTCCAAGGGTTCAAGATGTCCTGGCCCAGAATAAAGTCTCAGTTTCTGGTCTTGGATACTGTTCTCCTGCAGTTTGCACTACAGCTGCAAACACAAACAGTAAGAGAGAGCAGATAATCATAAAAAAGCTGAACTGAATCATCAAATCTGTTGAGAATATGCCTTCCATTTAATCAAAAGTAATAGTTAAGCACCAGCAGTATTTGGAAGCTACAAATTAATTTGTACTTGAAGGCTACAATTATATTTTCCATTTTTTCTTGATATTCACACAAATATGTGTGAAAGATTGGTTCCCTGGCTCTACTACGAGTGGAGAAAGTGATGCTCCCCACAAGTAATTGTAGTTATCTGGGAATCAACATCATAAGACATCAACCCTGGCTATTACCTCATGGTATACAGCAGAGTGCCATCATCCTCCAGGCGCAGAAGTTTGTTTGGGGTTGTCATGTTGTGAGCAATAGACTTCTTGCCATTGTGGAAAAAGGTGTCTGGGGTCCAAATCTTGCTGGCAAGCAAGTTGTTGAGAGGGAGGCGTTGCATAGGTCCTTTGAATCGCAGCCTTTCATCTTTCCAGCTTTGTCGGAAAAAAACGTCAATGGTGTATTCCTGGCACAAAGAAACACTCGATGTATTGCAAGATCCGAATAGAAACGACGGTTCCAAAAATGACTTTAGCAAAGCAAATACAATGGAGTTGGCAGCCACATGCTAACTTACCATTTCTGTGTCTGACACAGGACCAAAACTGGTAACATAGATGTCTGTTTTCACCTGAGTTATTCTCTCTGTAATAAACATGGGCTCCACATTAGTAATTGCTTTAAAATGCAAATATCTACTGGCAATGCTTTTTTTCTATTAATTCTTGAATCACTCAAAAATCCCCAAAAGACTGAAATTAAGAGCATGTTTGAGGAGACATTTCCTCTTGGATCAAATGCAGTTGTTGACCTTTGGGAGTCCAGGCTTTGTTCTTACAATCAGAAAGAAACCAGCCCTTGAAGGGTGCATTTCCTCTGACTGGCAGGTTTTGTCCGTAGAAACACAGAATGGTTTGGGTTGGAAGGGGCTTTAAAGATCATCTAGTTTCAACCCCCTGCCATGGGCAGGGACACCCTTGACTAGATCAGGTTGCTCAGAGCCCCATCCAACCTGGCCTTGATCCCTTCTGGGGATGGGGTATCCACAGCTTCTCTGAGAAACCTCTTCCAGTGCCTCACCACCCTCAAGGTAAAGAATTTCTTCCTAATACCTAACCTAAATCTACCCTCTTCCACTTTAAAACCATTACCCCATCACTATCACTTTATCACCCTGATAAAGGGTCCCTTCCCATCTTTCCTCTAAGCACCACTGGCAATGGAAGGTTTCTATAAGGTCTCCCCAGAGCTTTCTCTTCTCCAGGCTGAAGAACCCCAACTCTCCCATTGTGTCTTCACAGGAGAGGTACTCTAGCATTCTCATCATCTTGGTAGCCTCCTCTGGACTCGCTCCAACAGGTTCATGTCCTTCTTATGCTGGGATTCCAGAGCTGGACACAGTACTCACAAAAGCAGAGGGGAAGAATCCCCTCCCTCAGCTTGCTGGCCACTCTTCTTTTGATGCACGCCAGGATGCGATTGGCTTTCTGGGCTGTCACTGCACGCTGCCAGCCCTTACGCAATACCCACCACAGGATGAGATGAAGTGTATCTTGGAAGGACTTACTCCTCTCTGCTGGCTTGGGTGATCTGCCTGATTTCAGACATCTATCAGAGATGTCCAAAGTTAGGTCTAGTTATCTCTGCCCTCAAGTCTCTAAATCCTTCTGGCATCATTTCAAATCCAGCTCTAATTTAATTTAAGGGCAGAAATTTCAGAAGTTCGTTACATAAGATAAAAAGCATCGAGCCCTATTTTCAAGCATCTCTGTGTAAAGTGAGAGGAGAAGGAGAGAAAGGGATGAAAGCAATGTGTTGGTCTCACAAGAGGAAGGGGTGGGGGTAGCCAGATTAAAAAAGGGCCAGGAAGAAACATAACAGATGGCTTACACATGGGTAGAAAATGAGAGAAATCTGGGGGAAAGAGAGCTGAAGGAGGGCTCAACAAGGTTAGGATGGCAACCACTATTCACATGCTAGGGTTTTAAAATAGCTGCTGTAGAGGTTATCAAAAAGACATATCAATACAGATTTGCTGTACTTGTCTAAATATGGATGGTTTGGGGACCTGCTTTTAAAGAGATATGCATTACCAACATAATTTTATATAGGCTGACCAGTAAGGGAATCTCGCAGCAACCTGCTAGCATAATCTCTTGCTCACCTTAGGAAGTACCAGAAAGAAAAACCCAAACCATATTCAATTACAGAAAAAATCATATCACAGATGCTCTCCTAAGCCAACCTCAGATGACCTGAGTGACTGAAAGAACACGACTTTCAGTAATCTTTTTCTTGTGCCCCATTTGCTAGGAGACAAATCTGCTTTCTGGACTCAGTTTAGTTAGCCAAACACAAGTCTCTTGTCACGGCCCAGAGCAGGTATCCACTTGAGAGGGCACCAGGTGGACGATGGTACTGCCCAGCAGGGACTGTCCGAGCCAGGGCGTTCTCCATCCTACCTCCCAGTCCTGGGCGCAGCCTGTTGTCGTAGCCGTCCAGCAGACCGTCCAGGATCCTGGTGAATATGGTGATGTTATCATTGGCCTCCTCTTTTACTGATGGTGTCGGCGTTTGTGAAAAGCTGTTTTATGCAAACAAAAGGAAACATGTCAAAAGCCATGCCTGTTTCAAGGGGCTTCAGTTTCAAAGGAACTTTGTGATGGAGCCTCCAAGGCTCTGTCCTCTCCTGCTGCTTCTGAGTAGCACATGGAGCTGCAGCCATTTATTTCACCATTACTATAAAATCATAAATAGCTCTCCCTGGAGGAGGACCCAAAAAAGGACCCATGCCATGGAGGTAAAACCCTGGGGTGCAGGATCAGGGGACACCTGAGCCCCTTGATCTTTGTCCATAATGTACAGGCTCCTGTCCATAAAGCCCTGTCCCCTGTGCTACCCCTTCCCACATCAGCACCACCATCTCCCCAGTGCTGGCATGGCTGCATCCGTGGCTGGGAGCAAGGTCAGCTCACAGCGCTGGCAAAAACTGTTACTGGTTTTCCCCAGATTATCTCTCCATTCCTTGGGAACTACATGGCTGGTGGGGGAGCTGCATGAGAAGCAGAGGTTTGCCTGGGGATGCACCTTCAAGTATGCCTGAAGGTGCTGTTGAATCTTTAAATGCCAAACAGCTTCTAATTTTCAAAGTTTATGTAATTTATTGCCAGAACAAAGGATGAACTGTAACCTTATTTGAGGATAACAAACTCCCACTACATTCAAAAATCCTACTGGGGTATCACTGGGGTATCTGAAAAACATACTGCTGTACAGAAAACACAGTTCTTCACTCCTCCTCTCTCTTTTGCATAAATTAGTTCTCCCTTGTAGTATGCAAATAACACCAATGTGTAGTGGGCCTCATTCCATATCTTTTGGGCCAGATTTGTTTTTATTCCAAACTCTTTTTTATTTCATCATTTTATCCATTGCTGAGACCTAGGAAGCTGCTCACAGCACAACTAACAACTCGCATTTTTAAATCTGTTTGATTTTCATTTAAAGATGCTTAGGAGAATCCCCTGCTTATTAATGCCTTTGCTTACCTAAAGAATAGACACGGGAGATTATCCATAAGCATGTTTCACCTACAGCAAGCAATGAGCATCTCTTAAGACAGCTCACAGCAGGCGCTTATTCATGATTCAGCCTCTGCTGAGATCACCAGCAAATGCTCCAGCTGTGACAGGGCGCACCACCCCACCAGGAACTGTACCCTGCCTCATGCACCCTGCCAGCAGGCAGGAACAGCTCACACTCAGCAACCTGAACTTGATGGGAGATAAAAAAGCCCAATAAATAAAAAAAAAATCCATATTTATTTACTACCAGCCCCCAGGGAAATAAATCAGTAAATAAGTAGAGAAGCTCAGAGTATCTCTGAACAGCCTTCCTTGCAGAATGCTTGTAACATTTGTGTTTGCCTTACCTAATGGAATAGGATTCATGCAAAGAAAGACAAAGGGACCTCAGCCTGGTTTTACCTGCATGAGGTTTCCACAAGACCTCACTGACACCCCTGTAATGCATTTGGAAGTTTTAGTGATGCCAGACCTAGCCCAGAACAAGCTGCTCTCAGCCGTCTATCCCCTCAGAGAGCCGGGGATGCTCGGTCCTGCACTCACTCCCTTCACAGTTTGTATGCTTCTGTTGGAAAAGGAAAGGATTGCAAAGCCTCCCAGGACATGGCAGTAAGGTCAGGTCGAGGGAGCACAGGTGTGATTCCCTGAAACACTGAAGCCCATGAAAATGCCTCGTTGAAGAGGTTTCTTACAGCCTAAAAGTGCAGTTGGCATTGCTGCAACCCTCAGCAAGATCCACACTGCAGAACCGAAGGACACCAGGGATCTCCCCTTGCTGCAAGTGGAGGCATAGCCACAAATCTTGCCCATTTTTCATCTCCATGGTCAAAAGACCAAAATAATTCTGTTTTATATGCTGTGACCACAATCTCTAGTGAGCAACTGAGGCAGAAAAGACAGACAGTTAACCCAGCAGATGCAAACTGATTACAAAAACATTAGACATGTTTTCAGGCTGGACCATTCCAGAAAAAAGGCTGTAGACTTTTTTGTCAATTGTAATTGAAAGGATACCATTTAAAAGTGAATATTCACAAGTAGCAGCCTGACAAACGCAATCAAGACACAGAACTTAGAGACTTTCTTTAAATGCAGCAACCACAACTAATGCTTTGATATAATCCTAGTATAAAGCATGAAAATCCAGTACACCTAGAATACTATTTTCAACTTTTCTCATCTATTTTATCTTCTTTTCTTTTTCATAAGAAAGAGATATGCATCATGCTGTCTGCCCGCTACACTGCATCAACGCAGGGACCCATTTTCATTTTCCACTGCATCTGACAAAGAAGCAGAGAGATCAAACTTCATTTCATTCCTACAAGTTTCATGAGAAGCTGTGACTAGACAAGGGGAGAGCAATCTAAATTAGTGCCTCATTAAGTAAAAATGTGAGGTTAGCAGTCATCTATTCCCTCTGGCTTGCTGACTGGGCCACTCAGTATGCATGTAGCTCAGAAACAGCCTCAGCAAGACCAGCCTCCCTCCTCTCTGACAATTAAGAGATGTGGAGGAGACTTGCAGGGTCATTATGAAAGATCTTGGGAGAAAAGGACAGGAGAGGTAAAATGTAGGTGTTGCAATGGGAGATGGGAACAAGGGATATCAAATGTGGAGCTGGGATTATTGCAAAGATACAGTGCTGGGGGCACAGGACACAAAGCTTCTCTAGTTTCTCTGCTCTTGAAAAAGCTTGTTATTTTTAGTGCTTATGGCTGAATTCAAAGCCAATTGAACTCTGAGGGAGGATTTCCATTGAACTATTTTTGTGGGGATGGGACAAAATATACTTAGTTCTCATAACTGCTCCTCTCAATCTAACAAGAGTAATTGATGCTGCTTCCTTCTATCTCAGCTATGTAAATCTTTCACAGGAATAGTACACACAGCCCATATACTGAAATACTTTTATCTCTTCACAACAAAAGATAATTAATAGAGGAAAAAGATGGAGAAACAACTATGGTGAAGGCTAGCAAAAAGTCTGCACTCCTGCAAAACTGCAATCCAATTTAGATTTGGCAGATCACTTCACCCGACAAAGAAGGCATCTGATTCTGAATTTCAGTGAAATGCCAGCATTACATGAAGTTGCATTCGTAAATGTATTGCTGTTTGCTCTTATGTAAGTGTAACTTCTTCTGTTTTAACAGCAAGTTAGCATTTAATTTCTGTTATTGAGATTGCTGGGGAAACATATGTTTTTGAGTAAGGGCTGAGATTGTCGTGACATGTAAAAAGACAAGTAAACTCTACTTGCAAAGTTACGTGCATATATTAGATACTATATAGCTCAATGAAGAGAGAAAAACAGGTGCT
Source organism: Brachypodius melanocephalos (assembly GCA_013398615.1). Classification (NCBI taxonomy): domain Eukaryota; kingdom Metazoa; phylum Chordata; class Aves; order Passeriformes; family Pycnonotidae; genus Brachypodius; species Brachypodius melanocephalos. The sequence goes on from VZSR01003803.1 coordinate 52,374,157, forward strand.
ACCTACCCTAAACTAATTATTTCCACACAACTAAGGATTAGGCTTTATCAACATATTAGTAGGTAAGCATATTATTGCTTCTCTGCAGTGAAAAGTGTTTTTATAGCAGAAATTTTCAGTTAGGGATAAAAATAAACCTAGAAAAGAATCTTAGGGAAATGCTAAGAAAATTCAGGGATAATTGCATTTAAAACTCATTATTGAACATAAACTAAACCAACCAGGAATACTTCTCATCACATTTATTTAATATTGCAATTTCAGGGTAACTGAAAAAATCAGAAGCCACAGAAGGGACCCATCAGTGTAAAATGTAATAACTCTCTAAAGATGCTCAGCTATCTTTTATAATGACTTCATCATTTACCACTTTAAACATCATTGTCTTTTCTGCCATCTAGTCAAAATCATGGCAGGTACAATTCATAACTTAGCTGTAATAAGATGAAAATGTATGGTAGATATTTAATGATTTTTCCCAAAACTTATTTTTAAAAATTAAAAAAAAAAGTTAAGAATTTCTGAAAATATAACTGAAGAGTATTTTACTACTGAAAGATATATTTTACTCTCTTTTAAGAGTAGTGTTTCCAGTAACTTGCTTTAATAGGATTGCATTTATGTCTAAACTTCAGCCAAATTAAGTGTCTGGAATGCAGTGGAGACACAAGGCAAACTTTTGGATAAAGCCAGCTGGCCAGACATCACAGGAAATAGATTTACTTTTCTAAGTTAGCTTCTTGCCACTCCTTCTGTATGGATTCTTGAGATCTAAAAATGTTGATTTTGTGAATTTGTGCACTGGAGACTCAATTTATTCACATCGGATTAGAACAGAGGACTGACTAAAATGATGAAATTTTAAAACGATTTTCAGATTCTTAAAAAAAAAAAAAAAGTAATTCTTTTATTTGGAAAGAGCTGTGTTTTACTACCTTCAGGGAAGGAGCAATTTGCGAGCAGTGCAGTGAAAGCCTGTTTTTCACAGGGTAACATCTTACAGTCCTCCCCCTCAACATCCTAATGCCCTTTTTGATTTCCTGAACTGCTTCCAGGGTCATTAAACACCTCCCAGTACTCTCAGCTCCCTGGGTCACTGACCTGCAGCTTCACTGGGAGGCACCACGTGCCAGGGCTTCTCCTGCACCAAGTAGGAGCTGGATGGCCTGAGGGACACCCCTGCTCTTTGGCCAGCTGGCAGGCCAGAGATGCTGAAGCCATTCAGCTGTTTGGCAGTGGGATCTACTGGTAACTGTCTGCCTCCTGCAAGCAGTTCTAGATAGCAATTTTGTTCTCCAGTTATTAAAATTGTCTAATGGGTTCAAAAAGCTATCTGGAGATGTGGAGAACGAAAGGAAGACAGAATAAAAAAAAAAATAAACAGACAAGCATGACTGCATAAGGATACAATAATTCTTACAAAATTAGTCTTTAAAAATATAAGGAAGAACTCCCTAGCATCACAAGTACTTGGAATGAGGTATCCTAGCAGAACTAACTGCTTAGGGCTGCAGAGACTAACTTGAAATAACAGCCTGAAGGAGAGGTATGTTTTGCCTAAATAGCAGGATTATGGTCTTAGTGATAAGAGCTGTGAGCTGAACTATGTGAAACTACAGACACACCATGGACTGAATTCTTTAGAGTGTACAGAGAAATGCTGGGTTGGCTACACATAATTGGGATCTTCTGTTCTCCGTGTTTCTGCTATTATAAATATTATTAGCAGATGGCAACTACACTGTGGGTACATGAACAATGTTCACCCCTGTTGGTTCTGGCTCTTGGACAGATTTCTGAAATGGCACATCCAAAACAGAAACACACCAGGACTGTGCATCACCGCTGTGACCCCATGGATGGCCTGGGACTTGCCAAGTAAGAGCTGGCCACCTTGGAGCCAGCCATGGGCTACCTCATCACAGGAAGGTCTGCATGCAAGCAGCCACACACGGCACCAACTCTCACAGGGCTGCCACAACCTGGGTGCCCCGAGGGCTCACAAGCAGGGTTTTATCTCACCTGAAAATACTCTTCATGGTTTTATTTTACTTTTGATCATTCTCTAGCTTTATTATTAATGTTTACTTTTGAGACAATTGTGAGCTACCTTGAAATGCTTAAGTAAACACCTTAACTTGTTAGAGCATTATACAACTCAAGGCTGAAGTCAGGCAGGCTTGAAAAAGCTTTGCCTTGTGCTGGACTGCTCCTGCAGAAGCAGATTCATAAAACTGTTAAAGCAAAAACAGGAGAGGAGGGGACTTCAAAACCTCTTCTCAGTTCATCTACATCTTTGAATTTTAATTCAGTGATTTTTCTTTAGATAGCTGCTACCAATTATGTCTACAGTCTTCCTCTACTGCCTACTAATGTGGATAATTCTCGATAGTCATTACACATTTATGTTAAACATTAATCACAGTCTTTTGCTGAGATTTCTTAAGTAGCCTAGTAGATTGAGATACATAATTTCTGTTTATGTTACCAGGCATTGTGCACGAAAATCCCCCAAGGTGGCTTTGGCTATATCAGCAAAACCCATATTTATGATTTAATATAAATATGGAATGACTACGGAGAACTGTAGAAAAATATCTGCCTTCATCTGTAATGTCCTACAGTATTTTGATCTTTAATTTGTGCTCCTTTGACCAATCACTTTTATCTAGCACATTGCGAAACTCACTGCAATATAACAGCACAGTAGAAACATCGATGAAGCTAATAAAGAAGAACCTGGTAGCAACAGCAAGTGTTACCAGTATTAGATTCCTGCAGTTAATACAGCAGCCTACATGTTAATTGTACTGCTCCGTCCTGAAGAGTCAGTCCCAAAGCACTTAGCAAATTACACTCTGAAACTGCTTCTGCCTCTGAAGCAGAAGCGCTGGAGCATCCTCTGTCTTTTGAGCAGGGTCAAAATTCAGCCCTAAGGCAATGTGTGAATGGTGCAGTGAATTGGAGCTGCTTATCTCTGCAGGCCTGGACTAAAATTACTAGATCAGAAATGGGGGGCAAGGGGGGTGGGGGGAATTTACATGATGATCTCATTTTAGTGCACAGAAGCTTTTTGACTAACTTGCAGAAAACAAGTGTCCTAGTTTCCTCTAGTTCCTCTGGTTATCTGCCAGGTTATAGGTCCAGATTTCCACCTGGAACTTTGATTCAGTATTTGCTTTGGAGTCAAAAGCAAGTTAAACCATCTTGGGTTTGGGTTGTTTGATTGTGGGGGTTTTTGCATCCTCATCTATGTGTTCTTCTGTTAGAGGAGAAACACGCTTAAAAGACCCACACACCAAGCAGGTCACACTCAACTACTGCAAGGTGCTGCCTTCTGCAGGCATGACAAACAACCAAGAAGGACTTAAGGTTATAGTCACCAAGATTTTCTCAATGTGGAAATACTTTGTCAAACTACAACATAAAGACAAGTTTAAAGCAAGTCCCATCCTATCTCAGCCCTCTTAAATTCTGCCACAAAATCCTGGGAGACTTTTGCCTTCAACGATGGTGAAAAAAGGACCAGGTTTTTCCAAGGTGAATAAAGGAGTATGCAACTCTTTGCATCCTTTGTAGAGCGCAGTCCTACAACTGTTCACATAAACCTCTGAGGTTACAGGCTTCCGCCTACCTGCATGGGACACGTGCTGGAGACCAGGCTAAGCTTTGCTTACAGCATAGACAGTCACCACTCAAAGTTTGGTCTTTCTCCTAGTTCCAATCTGGAACAAATCCGTTTGCTTGAAATCAGAAACTGATTTGCATCTCCATTTTGTATCTTCTTATAGCAAGGAATCGATGGGTGTGCTTGTGAATCAGCATGTTGGGAGGATTCATTTTTTTCTGGTGAAATCATAAATAATTGTTCTCCTCCACAAAGAAGAATCAGCCTACGTTTCCCAAGCACTTGCAAAATGCTTTTTCCAGATTCCATTGTATGGATCATATTTGAAAAGTTCTTAAGATCTCTGGGTATAGGAAAAACATATAAATAGAGGGTTTCTGACTTTATTTATCATTTTCTGAGACCTATAGCTGGAGCATCTCTTTTAAACAGTTTTCAGAATATCACTGTCAGGAAAGCATCCAAAGCAAAAATAAGGAAACGGGATTCCTTGCTATATGCTTCAGGGAAACACGATTTCTAATTATTCCAACAAGTTTCAAACTCAAACATCCTTCTAAGCAGTCACTGTCTTAGGTCAGGAAGGAAAGCCTGTACCAGCTAATAACATGCATCAAGTCTCACTGTTGCAGTTTTGGAGTTTTTTTCACACTTCTGCCTATAACCAGCACCCATCAGGTGAGAGGGAAGGTGCAAGATCCGGACACCACAGACACAGGGGCAGAGGGCACCACGGCCCCTGGCTGTGCTAAACCCAGGTCAGAGAACTCAGCAGCTGTAGGCCTGGTCTGAGCTCCCTGTGCCCCACAAGCCTTTCCCCATGCCACGGTAGAAGGCATAAACAACTGATACTAGAGAGCAAATCTGAACAGGACAGCAAATCTCTCCCTCCCCCCGACACCACCACCTTAAGACGAAACGCAAAGCTCACTTGTTTTGTTCAGCTACTCTGTACCACACGGAGCCAACTTTTATCATTTCCTTAAAAAAGCCACAGAAGAAATTCAAATGCAGCTGGCAACTCACCCGAAGTGGCTGGCTAAACTCATGGAAACGCAGAAGAGGAAGAAGTTTTTGATCATGATAAAGTCAGAGACCATCCCATTGTCCATTCCAGAGGAGAAGAGGAACGCAGGTGGTTGCTTTGGTGAAGGTGCAGCTGTTCACTTTGTTCTTACACTGCAACAACACAAAAAATTGATGAATTACTGCACGGACAGAGAGCAGGATAGCGGAGTTCAGCTAACACCGCATCTTTTGCTATCTGCGTTTTTCACAAACTTATCTAGGCTTATGTAAACATCAGCTGTTTATGTAAAATTGTGTATCTTCAAGGACATGTTTTACCTTCTGCTGTCAGCAAACTGCAAAACAGGAAAAATTCTTTGTGGCCCAGCTTCTCCTTATATTCATCTGTGGTATAAGTAACTAAAAAAATAGCCACCATTTTCCAAATGCCAATTTCAACCCTTTACCTATTTCGACAACTTCCACATGCCTGCAAACCCAGGGCTGTGTGCAGCCTCCGCATCCTTTCCTTCCATCGCAATTTTTTCCCATTAAATACCCGGCTTCCCTTTCCAAAATCCCAGTTGAAATGCCAAGAAACACCTACTGCTTCTTGGAATTCATGCTGCTGATGCACGGCTTAGCAAAAGGAGGGTGGGTTGTTGGGGGGGGGCGGGGGGG
>VZSR01003803.1:52379573-52478174 GCA_013398615.1 Brachypodius melanocephalos
AGCGTCCCGGGCGAGCCCGGCCGGCACTGGCTGTCCTCGGGGAGAGGGAGCCCCTGCCACAGCCCGGACATGCAGCTGACCGTGGGGCAGGAGCACCCAGCACGGCCCAGGCTTGCCGATGTATAGGCTCGTTGCACCACACGTGTGTTAGCGTACATATGTATACACACACCTCTACAGACCCAGATCTTACCTAAAGTCCTCTTCCAGTGGACCTGACCTAAACCATCATAGCTGTTAAATGCTGAAGTGGTAGGTGTATATCCACAACATAAAGTCTATTTTTACATCCTCACTATTAGACACGCATAGTTTATATATCAGTATTGCGTATTCCACGAGACCTGCAATAACTTCAAGTGGTTTCCTTGTGATTGTGTGTGGCACTATTCTGGAAAAATGGATTGTTTCATAGCTTCAGTGATAGGAGCATTGCACTTGCTACATGTTCAAGTCACATATATAATGTACTGCTTGCAGGTGCATTTTGAACCACATGAAAGATGAAATGAGTGTTGTACAGTCCCACTTCCTGGGGATTCCTTGAGATAAATGCAACGTTTTGCAGCATGCATATCTTACACGTGATGATATATGATTTCAGTATGTACTGCTGCGACTGTATTTCAAAGTAAGACTCCAAACTCAATTATTAAATTATCAGATCTAATGAGGTAGTGTATGTCTTTCAGGCAACCTTATGGATCAATGAAGCACTTGGTTTTTTTTCGATAATCGTATAAAAGCCCTATGGAATTAATACCTCCGCTGAAACCAGTATTGGCTCTGTAGCTCATTGCCACAGAGGGCAATGTGCTCAATGTGTGGCTAGTTCATATTCTGCACTGTCTGAGTTGAAAACTGGTCCTTGGAAATTTCATTTTACATTTTTTTTTCCCACCTAACAAAACCAGAAATGTTGCCCCGGGAAGAATTTTCTATGTAAACAATGAATCATTTTCCTAGTATCATTCGAGTAGGATTTTCTCGGGCAGTTCTTTGTAATTCCTCTCTTCAACATTCCCTTGAGACTCATCAGGGATGGGATTAGATGATTTTTAAAGGTCCCTTTCAACCCAAACCAGTCTCTGGTTCAATGGCTCTATATGTGGTGCTTAGCTGTGTTCGAGTTTTACAGCAATGATTTATGATCTTGAATGCAGAGCCAATGACATACGTTGTTCCTCGTTGTTCCTTAGTGACTTCAATAAATATGAAGTTGTGAATGAATGTTGCTATCAGAACAGCTTTCTCAGTGCTTAAAAATATCTGAGTTAAGTAGTATGAAGCGCCAGTAGTTTCTCATGATAATGTTCTTGCCTAGGAGTGTTTAAATCACATTTTTACAGTGCTTTGATTTATAGCACGAAGTATTTATATCTCTATATAGGTGATGTAAAAATATGCGATCTTTAAATAATTTTACAAGAGAGATATGTAGGAATATTGGCCTAGACTTTAGTGCAAGCAGGTGAGAGCTGTGTGCTTCAGCCTCTCGCTCCGGCTCCCTGGCGAGCAGAACAGAGTCTCGATTCCTCTGACTCCCTACATCTTCTCCGCCAAGCTATATGCTGCAGATCCGCTTCTCAACACCAAAGGGAGAAAGCGTTTAGGAACTGGGGGAGCAAAATAGCAAGAAAATGTTTAAGGAAAGCCTAAAGAAAAAGACAAGATAAATGGTACAGAACGGTTTGGGTTGGAAAGGGATCTTAGCGAACACCTAGTTCCACCCTTTACCACGGGCAAGGACGCCGCGAAAGCGCCTTACTCGGCGAAACAGCGAGCTGAGGACTGCCGGCGTCCCGCATCGCGGAGCCACCCAAGCGGCGCCGAGCCCCGCGCTGCTCCCGCCGTGTCCCTGTGCCCGGGCGGGCGGCCTCGGCCAGCGGCTGCTGCTGGCTCCGCTGCCGCCGGAGGGCAGCACAGCTCCACGCAAGCGGCGGCCGCGGGGCCGGGGGAAGCCGCGGAGCGCCGGGCCGGGAGAGCACCGGGGAGCGCCGGGGAGAGCACCGGGGAGCGCCGGGGAGAGCACCGGGGAGCGCCGGGGAGCGCCGGGAGCGGCGGGGCCGGGAGAGCACCGGGGAGCGCCGGGAAGTGGCGGGGAGCGCTGGGGCTGGGAGAACACCGGGGCCGGGAGAGCACCGGGGAGCGCCGGGAGCCGAGCACCGCTCGCTTGGCGGGGCACGAACCGGGCTGGTCAAACGCTGACTGCACAGGTTCGCGGGCGGGATCCCGGCAGGACAGTGGCTGTGATCGCAGTTACTGCCAGCAATAGAGAGGACGCTGCTGTGAAGGCAACGGCGTTGCGCGTCTTCCGCTGTGTGTTTCTTAAGGCACTCTGTTGTGATTCACACTCTGTTTGGATCCTCAGCCTCCTGGTCACGTTTTAAAGGATACCTTGAATTTAGTGAGTCAAAGCACATTCTTTGAGCTATTAGGGTCAGGGAAATGTTTTGTTTGGTTGATTGTTCTACATGCTGGTGTGTAGCAAAATACCAATGTGGCCATTCCATACAGTGATTTTCTTTTAAATTTAGGGGAAGGTTGCACGGTCCCTCTCTGACGGTTCTCCGCCCTGTTTCACTAAGTAGTGTTGCTTATTTGCAGAGATGAATGCATTTGAGATCGATCATCCTCTACATGGGACTGAAACAATAGTGCAGGCAGATTGGGCTGTGATTTTTACCATGGCACATGCTTGGGAGCCCACTGGGAAACACACACCAACTTCTCACTGTGTTAGAAAACTGCCTGTTTTGCCAGCAGCCAACGGTGCCTCTGTAATTGGTCAAGTAATTCCTTCTTCCAAGAGAGTCACAGAGAGCTCGTGAAGTTGTGTGGAGGTGTGACATCCTGTGGGAATTGGTGTGAGTAGCTCTTCAGAGGCATTCTCCTCTACCAAAACAATTTGATTCCATCATTTAGGTAGGGAGGACTGCCTGTTGTCTTGAAATCTTTTTCCTTTGGCCTCTTAGCTAAAATTCCATAATAGGCAGCACTCGGAACAGTGACTTTTGTGATACAAATCCTTTTCCAATAGAGAGCAGTCTGAAATCATCAGTCATTGAAGGAACCCCTAATCACCAGCTGATACACACTCAGCTACTCTCAGTGCAGAGACTGGATCTGAGCAAAGGGTGTAAGTCTTGTTTCCACTCCTTCTTTACTAGTACCTGTAAAAACTGGAGTCAAGACTCTATTAGGCCCAGGTGAGACACATCCAGAGTTCCCCGGTATGAAAGCGACATGCACATGGTGGAAAAGGTCGAGCAAAGGACCAAGAAGATTATTAAAGGGCTGGGGTGTCTCTTCTAGGAAGGTGAGGCAGAGAGAGCTGGCATCGTCCAGACAGGAGAAAAAAAGGCTAAGACGGATACTTGTCCATGGGCATAAATAAACTGAGGGCAGGGGGCTGAAGGAGCAGGAGGCAGACTTTGCTTAGTGCTACCAACAGTAAGTCCTGTGAGGAGGGAGTTGGGGTTGTTTAGCCTGGAGAAAAGGGGGCTCCAGGGAGACCTTATCACTCTCTACAACCACCTGAAAGGAGGCCTTTCCTCCCAAGCAACCAACAAAAGGATGAGAGGAAATGGCTTCAAGCTGCACCAGGAAAAGTTCGGGCTGGACCTCAGGAAGAATTTCTTCACAGAAAGAGTTGTTAAGTGTTGGGATGAGCTGCTCAGGGAAGTGATGGAGTCACTATCCCTGGAAGTGTTCATGAAATGACTGGACGTGGCATTTAGTGCCATGGTCTAATTGACAAGGTGGTGATCAGTCAAAGGTTGGACTTGGTGATCTTGGAGGTCTTTTCCAACCTAAATGATTCTATGACAGGGAAAAGTACAGCAGTCACAAATTAAAAGACATGATATTCCATCTGAATACAAGAAAACATGCTTTTACTTTGAGGGTGATCAAACAGAGGAACATGTTGCTCGGAAAAGTTGTGAAGTTTCTGTCTGTGGAGACAAAACTTGAAGGTAAATGATCCTGGGAAACCCACTGTAACTGTTTGAGCAGGAGGTGGGCCTCAGTAATCTCCAGAGGCACCCTCCAGCCTCAGCCGTCCTGTGATCCTGTAAAGTATGAAAACTGCCATCCTGTGGAAGTCTCTCCTAATTTCTCCAAACCGTTTTACAGCTGGGTCTGGTAGTGAAATGATGCAAACAACCTTGCTGATGTGAGAGGTATTAGAGTCTGATAGACTTTGAAGCATTTGATGTATTTCTGAATTATAAGGAAGGATATTGATAGCCTTGTTTTCTCTCCTATGGTGTCCCCATGGACACCATAAAACATGACCATTTGTTGCATTTCGCTTGTCTGCTGGGCTGTGCTGCAGACAGAGCTGCTTTTAGGACCTGGTATTTTGGTGGTTTGTTCTGTGCATCCCAGTGGCCATAGGGAACTTCTTACCTGAGTTTTGTGAGATGTGGCTGGGGGCAGGATACACTGAGAAGGATTGCTCAGAGATAGAATTGGTCCCTTTTTGTGTAGCACAGAAGACATCAGTGGTGCCATTGGGAGGGAGAGATAGATGCCCACCTGCAGTGTTCCAGCAAAATTCCAGCTGGTTGTGAGAAGTAACACCTTTAGCAAGTGGCACTGATGCTTCTGTGTGCTACTTGTTGTGATTCCCAAATCTGCAGGTTCAAAGGTTCATCTGAATCTAATCTTGAGCAGGGTGCTTTCTGCATGGATTCAGTTTAGAAATGAGTGAAAGGCTGCATTTTCTCTTTGGCAGTTCATCCTGTGTGCTGTGGGCAACCTTCAGACTATTTCCAGATATTGGACTAACAGCTGAGCCAGTGTTCAGGGTTTTAAGTTTTAAGGTTTTGATGCTCTGACCCTTGGATTACAGCATTAAAGCAAAGATGGTTACTTGAAGTGACGTCTCCGTCTTTCTGCAGCCATATAAAAGTTCCACCTTTTTCTCCAAACCCGTTTAGGTGTTTGACTCTTTACAGCTCCCTTGTCCCTTACCCATTCTCTCCTCCCTGCGGGTTAACCCAGCTGTGGGGCTGGTGGTGGGTTTCATTAGCCCTGACACTGCCCTTGCAATGCCCTTGCAGGGAAATGTTGAAAACAGGCAGGTTTTGACCATTTGTTTACATCAGTTCAGCTTGCCACTGAGATAGCCCTTTTCACCTCTGCCTTGGAAAAGAGAGAATTTCCTCCACACCAGTGGACAGCAATGAAAACTCAGAGTGAAGGGTCAAACCTCCTAACAAATACTTTTCCCATGGAAGAATTGTGCTTGAATTCATATCCTTGTTAGGTTCAGATGTGAAACCTGCTCCCTGTTCCAGCAGCCTACCAAAGTCTGCCCTTGAAACACAAATAATGAAACCCAAAGGGATTTACAACACATCCTGGTTCATAGTCTTAGATTTGGGAGGCAGAGGAGCTACCTAACAAAAAATCCCTCCTGCATCACACAGTCCACAAATTTCTATAGTACTATAAACTGTGACTTTCTGTTTTGCTTTCCTCTTGTGTTGCAAGAATATAAGCTCTTTTTTCTGGGTATCCTGGAACTGCAGCAAGTCACCTCTTCCATGAGTGTGATAATCCATAAACAAGGGCCTGCTGTTATCTCACCTTGAATCTTCCTCTGGTTTCTTCTCTTGTTGGCACTGTGCTTTTAGCAGAGATAAGTTTGTGGACACAAAATTTTTGCACACAAATGAGCATCAACTCAGAAAACCAGAACTTTATGACCCCATCATATGTAAAATACCTTTAGTTAATTTTTTTTTCAAAATGATTACATTTACTGGTTAGTATTTTAGCTAGGTAGAGTAGCAGTTATATCTATATCTGAAAAATAATGGGTCATTAGGGTAGCATTGAACATAATGTTTAAGGCCTCAGCCTGGTGATTTGGGTGCAAATTTACTGGAAGGCACTGCATGGTGCACCCCTTCTGAGGATAGAGCACGCCTTTAATGATACAGTGGAGCAAAACCCCATCTAATTAAGAAAGTACTTTGTGGGGAATAGCCACAACCATTCAGCTTCATACATATGATTCCTTAAGAAATTTTAATCAGGCTAAAACTGGAGCATGCAAGCTCTGCATCAATATTCAAGGCTTTATGCATATGCTGCTGTACATGTAAGTCCTTCATAAGAGGAAGGCAAGAACAAGTCTTAGAAGGAAAAACACAGAAATTCATTGAGCTAAGAGGAACAGATCAATGTTGATAAATTCTTTATTAAGCATATATTCAAATATTCATAATGGATGAAAGGTGAGTGTATTAATGGACAGTGTAGGACTATTGTAAAATAATGTACTTCCTGATGTTAAGAACAGAGTATTTGAAGTTTAGCAATTGGTTAAATACAGCCAAGAAGAATCAAAATCTATTTGACATTCAGAGTAAATCTGTGAATTCTATTACACATACATATGCATGTATGTCTCTCTCTCATATTTAGATTATAAGATCTACATTTTTATGTCTATTGATACATGTATGTACATATCGTATGTACATATCAACTGTCAGCTGGGTTTTGGCTGTGTAAATACTGAAATAAGATTGGATTAGCATGTTTTAAGTTGTTGTGATGAACCCGGGTCTTTTTTTGGCTGCTGTAGTTTCCATATTTACTGCATTTGCCTGTGTTGTTTATATGTGTGCTGGGCATTCTGACAGAACTCATTATTTCTGTTTCTGATCAATAAAGGTAACTGTCAAAGATGCCAAAAAATATTAGTATCCACTTTTGTAAAATTTCACATAAGCTTTCAAGTCACCCTGTTCATGATTCATTACAATAATTAGCTGCTGCTACAAGAAAATACATTAATGCATACCATTTGGAAAGCTGTAGACACTACTTACATTTATTTTAGGATTTGCAATATACTGATTTTCAGGCTGAATTTATTGGCAAAGGTTAGGTGGGAATAAATGTTCTCAGCAGTTCCGAATCCCATTAAATGTGACTTCTGTTGTATAGATTCAAGTACTATAATTAATAAAATCTCAAGAAAAATGAGTTTTTAAATTGTTTTATCTAGAATTAACTTCTACTGAAATTGAACAGAGCTGGTTTAGAAAAAAAAAAAAAATAAATGGGCTCACATTGCCTTGTTTTGGAAAAGATATTGATGATTTCAAAATATTTACAGGATGTCAAATATTAATAATTGAACTATAGTAACCATTAAAATATATCACACCAGTGCAGTTGATGGCAGTCCTACAGCTTTGTAGGAAAATATTTTGTCCGTCCCGGTGCAGCAGAATTCAGAAAGATAAAAATAGTAGCATATATCAGTCAATAAGCCAGATTTTCATGCAGTATAAATTGGCCAAGTAAAGGGCAGCAGAACTACACCCATACATCAGCTGAGGTTATGCCTGGAGTGTGACCCAGTAATTATGACAGTCAACGAGAGTTTGTTTGAATCTGAAGAATGAGATTTGGCACAAATATTAAATAGGGGCTTTTTTTTTTATCTTTCATTTTATCACAAATTTATTCAATGAAAAATGCAGGTGGCTTGCTCACAAAACAACTGCAGTGCAGTCTCAAATTTCCCAATTTGTATTAGTCAATGGAAAAAAGGTGGATTAAAACAGCAATTGATAAGCATTTTGGTTTTAATATTTCTGAAAACATCAGTGGGATGGAAGAGGAGACTATAATTGCAGAAAAACTTAAAAACAGCTGTGAGGAGCCATCATATAACCCATGCTTTGCATGTTCACTTGCACTGTGAGAAAGTCAAATTAACTCTTTGCTGAGGGCAGTCATTTTCTTTTTGGGAGCTGGGAATTTTTGTGGGTTTTCCTTGTTCTCTCCTCTTAGGCTGTTCCAGTTGTACAGAGTGTTCATCATATTTAGGATGTTTCAGATTCAGTTTCATTTCTGGTTGCAGAGTGTTTTCCTTGACAGTTTGTGCTGCAGTTTTTGAAGGAAGGAACCAGGCATATGAACTGGAGGGACAGGGCTGCACATCTGTTGTGCCTGGTCCTTCTTTAAAGTCCACAACAACCCTATTGGCTGCATATTTTTGAGAAAGAAGGTTGCTTGCTTATGTAAGATGAACTGGATTTATCACAATGCCTTTCACCTTCAGCAACTGAAAACTAGTGGGTTAGTTTGGGGCTATATACTGTGAATGGATCACAGACTGCTGGTCAATTGTCTGCATGAAACTTTACCTTCTTGTCTCAACAGATCACTTGTGGATGCCAGCTAACACCCATGTTAACTTTGGCAGCCAAAAAGTGGGAATGGTCAATGAGCACAGCATCTCAGTTGCACAGAACAGGATCAAAAGAGTAGCTTCAAAGAGAAAACAGTGACTTAAATAAATCATGACCACTAGAATGATTGCAGTTTGATCTACTGGTATTTTCCCAGTTTACTAAAAAGAACACAACAGGAGCCATCAAATGTTAATCAGATGCTTTTTGGGTGGAGAGTACTGGGGCAGCATCCTGGGTATGTCCAAGATAGCAGGAGGGAATGAGTTTCAGGTGAAGAATCAAAGAAAAGAGAAATTAGGGCTGTGTCATGTTTCTTTTACCACATTCTTGTCAGATCTGTCCTTATCTCAGCCCTCACACTGGGTGTCAAAAGTGCCTGTCATGATTTAAGTCCCCTTCCCAAACCCAGGCCAGCCCTCCTTCAGGGTAACTCTCCCCATTTATAGGCCAGGCATGACAATCTGTGGTGTGGAATTTCCCTTTATTCCGTTTGGGACATGTGTCCCAGTTATGCTCCCTTCCAGTTTTCTTTGTGTACCTCCCCGCAGAGCAGAGCATGAGACAAGGAAAATGCCCCTGACTTGAGATAAAAACAACTTAGCAAAAAAACCCAAAACATCAGTGTGCTATCAACACCATTCTCATTCCAAATACAAAACACAGCACTGTAACAGCTACTGAGAAGAAATTAATTCTACTTTTGCTGAAACCAGGAGAGCCTGCCAGTTAGTTTTCCACTCTTAACTGTGTTTCATCAAGAAGTGCCATTTTTTTTTTTTTTTGAAATCAGATTATGGTGCTTTTATCACAGCTTTTTGAGTTCCAGCATCTACATCATGGAAAAGAAAATTACCCACCCTGGAACCACCAGCAGCCTGGTGGCTAAGGCATTCACCTAGGCACGGGTGAGCCCTTTTGTAAGCACTGGACCAAAGTATTAGTCTCAATGTGAAGATAACTCCAAAATTCTGGCAGCTGACCTTTAACTATATGTCTTATTTTATGGATGACCAGCTTGGCTGCCCAAGGCTTATAGAGCACTTGAAATGGTAGACAAAATTGGTGAGAGCCATGGTTTCTCAGCACTTCAGACTGCAAGGCGGTGCAATCTCCAGTAAAGTGCACAGGGTTGCAAGCCATGAATTCTAATCCTTACTCTGCCACTGATTCACTGTGTAGCTCCAGGCAAGTCCCTATCTCTTCAGCTGTAAAATGGGAATAATAATAATGGTTTCCTATCTTTCGGCAGCGATAAATTCATCTGTGTTCTTGAGGCATGCAAATACTACAGTGATGAGTGGCCCAGAAAAGACCGTGAAAAAATGAATAATTCTGTATTTACAGCAGGCTTTGGATATGCAGTAAATAAGGCACTGCTAACTGGCTGGTGAAGATTACTTTTCTAAGTAGCTGTTTATTCAGTAGGTACTGTGTAATCAGTATCTACTTATCCTGTGTAATGTATGATAAAGGGTTCCTTGGGGGAAGAAAGGGAGGTAAAGACAGATTTCAAGAAGATTTTAATACTAATTTACAGGAAAGTACAGTTAGGATTTCATCATCCATTTAGGTTCTAGTGTCCTTCAACTTTAAAGGTCTTGATTTTGGCAGACATCATAATGTTCTTCTGAGACAATTGTCTTCTGTGCAGCCACATATTTGGGTGTAGTAACCTGCCCCCTGCCGTAAGACAGAAGGGATGCTTTACTCAAAAAAATAACTTTGTGACTATGCACATGTGTCATTCTTCATGTGCAATTATTTCTGTCTGAAAACCAGGAAAAACTAATCTGATGTTATTTTTTAATGGCTGTTTTTATCACAGCATTATACTCCCATTCTTATATTGCATTTTTCTGAGTTCTCAGATTAGTTTCAAGGCAGGTGACCTGCACAATACAGCACTTTTCTCTTTGTAAACAAATAAAATTCCCCTAAAGGGCAATGAATAAATCCCCTTCTCTTAACAAATAAATTTCTGCTGTTGAAAGTAGCAGGAAAAACAATGAAAGCCTCTGTAAATGGTGGAATGCTAACACTTCAAACTTCGTTGGAGTAGTCTGAGCATGTTTATCCTGCAGTTTAACTGCTTATTAGACCATTGCCATCACATCTGTTAAAAGCATGTGCAATCCAGAAAACAAGCTGCCAAATGTCCCTTTACAATTACATTGTTCAGAGATCTGTATTATCATTCTGGCTGGGGAGATGAGGGGGAAGAAATGCCTGTTGTGTCCCTTATCTTCAGCAAGGTTTTGGTGCTTGTCTCCTGTAGGATCCTCACAGGTAAGCCGAGAAAGTGCGGGTTAGATGAGCGCACAGTGAGAAGGAGCACACGCTGGGATGAGCACACAGCCCGGGAACTGGATGAGAGATGGAGCTCAGAGGGGTGTGACAATGGCACAGGGTCTGTTTGTAGACCTGCAGCAAGCAGTGTTCCCCAGGGGTCAGCACTGGGGCCATTCTCATTAAACTTATTCATCAGTGATCTGGATGAAGGCACGGAGGAACAAGTTTGCTGATGGTATAAGACAGGGAGGAATGGCTAACACACCAGAAAGCTCTGCTGCCAGCCAGTGAGAGTTGGACAGGCTGGAGAGTTGGGCAGAAAAGAACCTAATGAAGTCCAGGAAAAGCGAATGTAGGGTTCTGTACCTCAGGAAGAACAACCCTGATCTGCAGCACAGGCTGGGGCTGACCTGCTGGAGAGCAGCTCTGCAGAGAAGGGCCTGAGGGTCCTGGTGGACAACAAGCTGTCCCTGAGCCAACAGTGTGTCCTTGGGGCCAAGGCCAGTGGTGTCCAGGGGTGCATTAGGGATAGCAAGGCCTGCAAGCCAAGAGAGGTGATTCTCCCCCTCTATTCAGTTCTAGTGAGGCAGCAAGTGCTGGGACTACTGTGTCCAGTTCTGGACTTCCCATTCAAGAAATATTAAGGAACTACTTGAGACAGTCCAGTGGAGGGCTAAGAAGATGATTAGGGAACAGATATCTCTCTTGTGAGGAAAGGCTGAGGGATCTGGGACTGTTTAGCCTGTGAAAAAATGAGAGGCTATCTTACTGGTGCATACAAATTTCTTAAGGCTGGGTGCCAAGAGGATGGGTTCAGACACTTGTCAGTGCTGCCCAGCAACATGATAAGGGGCATCAGGCCCACATGGAAACACAGGAAGATTGCTCTCAGTATGAGAAAAAAGTCTTTACTTTGAGGGTGACAGAGCACTCAAACAGATTGCCCAGGTAGTAAAGTCTCCTTCTGTGGAGTGATTCAAAACCTGCCTGTATTGTGCCACATGCACTAGGTGGATCTGCTTTAGCAGGGGGCTTGGAATAGACAATTTCCAGAGCTATTTTCCAACAACAACCATTCTGCAACTCTGGAATTCTCTATTTTGTACTTGTGTATATGAGGTGTTAGTGCAGCAGTCCCCCCAATGGGTCTTTTGAGCATAGTTTTGAGTCACGCTTACTTTTCTATACAGAAGAAAATCTGTGTTCTGCCAAGACAGAGTATGCATAGATTTGTTAGTCTGATCTGCACCCCATTTGGTGGTGCTATATTTAAAATTAGGACATATCAAATTAGAATCGTGGTATTTGCAGTAGTCTTGATATAACAGGAAATCATCCACTGCGTAATACTTACAGCCCCTCAGTTTATCTAATAAAGAAGCATGTTTTATTGTAATCTAGCTCTACACATTTCTAGACATTTACTTGATGTTATTATTTGTGATATGTAAGATCTATTTGAAATAATAAGAATATACTGCACAAACCAATGTACTATATGCCCTCAAAGGATATTTAAATTTATATCTTAAAATAAGATTTTTTTTCTTGCTACTTACACTGAGAACCTTCACAAGCAAATATTTTGGAGCAAATTATTTCCATAAATGTTTCTTTATAGGCCCTTATCTTATGATCTACACACATAATTCACTCTGGGCATGTGAAATTTTGGCAGCTGAACCCACATGCAAAGTTATAGCAGTGATTAACTCAGTAGAAACACATTTGCAACACTTTGTCCTGTAGGTTTTTACTTTTCACTTAACAAAGGCTGCTACCAGCTATGAGCACGATACAAACAATAGGCACAGAATTATTGTTGGGGATGGCTTTTACCTCTAGTCACTTATGAATTTAACATCTAATGTCTCACATTGAAAACATTTTAAAAATAGTTTTCATATGAAAAGGATGACTGTAAAACAGATTTCAGTGGAGAAATCTTCAGCGTGTTGGAAGCATGGCAGCTTTGCTGCTCAGTAGAACTTTGCCAAAAGTGCATCACCCTTTGCATTGTTGTCTGACAGAATCTGATGGCCTAAATTTCATTCACTATCTTTTGTACAGTGTTTGCTGTTGGGTATGTCCACACCTTCAGAGGCACCTGGATATTAGAAAACACGGTGAAGTAAATGGAATGTGGATTATTTGAATGTGAACTTTCATGAATGAGAAGCCAGAAATGTCCTTTTTCTTTAGCTGCTGATGCACTCGTTGGAAAAACTCTCCTGCCACGATCTCCCATGAAAACTGTGGCCACTGAAATAATCCTGCTATTGAAAAGTACGAAATGAACACAACTGCAACAAGCAGAATTTGAACAGGGGCTGTGCTAAATACTAAGAATTCAGTGCTAGAAAATGATTGTAACCTGTCTGTGCTTGGACTTAAACACAAAACTCTCATCTTCTTGGAATAGCACCCTGATGCAAGTAATCAAAACCAAATTGAAACACTGATGTCTGTTTTTTGGTGTCAGGGAAAGAGATTAAGGGGAAGGAGAGATCACTGTCATCTTTCATATCACAGAATGTACTTTGAAAAGGTCAGAGTGACAGCAGGGAAAAACCTGAATGAAGAAAGAACATACCAGCACCTCAGCACCAGTTGTAACATAGAGCTGCCAGCAGCACCACAAGGAAGGTTATGATAAGGAAGATGCCTTAGCAGAACCTGTGGTGGCCAACAGCAGCTATGCAATTGTGGCTTGTTTAACCCAGTTATGACTGCACAGGTTTACAATTTAAAGGCAGGAATTAAGTGTGGAAAGGAGTTGATGCTGTAAGTTTTGCTGTGTAACTGTTCCCATCGAGATGCACAGAGGGAATTGAGTGTGTTTGGAAGGCCAGACCTGGGTGACAGCATGAAAACCTGAGCAATGCTTCATGTTATATAAAGAGCCTGAATCATGCAGAAGATTTCCTATCTTTAAACAAACAAACAAGAAAGGAGACATTGAGACATTGCTGCTAGGCCATCAGATGCCTAAATAATGAGACCTTTCCCTGTCATTCTCTCTATTGCATGCAGGCACTCCATGGTATTAGTAACTTTACTAATGTGGGTAATTTAATTTCAGTCTTATTTTTAATTGTTATCATACTCCAATTTTTCCTTAAATGTATTTCTCCAGTGGCTGAAAGATTAATGATTGCCTTCCCATTAGGGAGGAACAAAAAGATGGCTTCAGCATTATTTATTTATTATTCTTTTTCTTAGCTGGAAATTGAATTATCTACTCCCTATTTAAGACCCTTCTAGTGAAAATGTCACTTGCCATGAACTAAATACTCTTCAATAGCAGCAGTACATATGTTCCTTAATAGTAACAGGATGTAGCTAGCTAGAAGAGCAGAATAGGAGGAGAGGACAAAAGCAAACTTGGGTGTAGAACTGTGCACATCTACACATGGAAACTGATAAGAACCTTATAAGATTAATTAGTTATAATTAATAATGGAGAATCAAGGCTGCTCATGATCCTCTCATCCCACAGCCCTTATTGTTACCAGGGGTTGCCCTGACCCAGGTGCAACACATCACACTTGCCCTTGTTGAAGCTCATTAGGTTCCCATGGACCCACCCCTCAAATTTGTCCAGGTCCCTCTGGATGGCATCCCATCCTTTAGGAGTGTCCCTGAGTAAGGTGTGACCACATTGGTGAGGGTGCACTGAGGATTAATCCCTCTGTTCTTGTAAGGTTGGATGATGGATGTTGGATGTTAGATGTTGGATGAATGCTTTTTTTTTTTTTTTTTTTTTTTTCCCCAGCAAAATCTTCTGACTTCTGCTAAGGAATATATGAAATAACCCCACTAAAATATTCCATGCTGCCCATGTTATAAAGCTATCCTCTTACCTAATTCTAAGGAAAATGACCCAAAATTATCAGAATATTTTAGTGAAAATTGCTCCTGTATCAAATAGTACATCCAAAATCTTCAAAGATTATTGGAGTTCCCCATAGAGGCTTCCATCCAGTACCACAGTATGGGGCGGGGGGAGGTCTTTCCAAAGAAAAAACAAAGTAGATTTGTCAATCCATTGAATTTATTAGCAAAATGACTCCTGAACCCATGCTATGCCATCATGCAGTCTCTTCCATGTTGTCTTTCCTGAAGTTTGAACTTACACAAGTATTTTAGCTCTTTCTAACTCTGAGCTGTACTTATGAAACAGAGATTTGTACCATTTTTTTTTTAACTTGGGATATCAACAGTTCCCTAGGTTTGCTCATTCTGTCTTGCTGTGCAGAGATGGCCAGAGTGCTCAAGCAATTCCCTTCCTCCTGATGAGAATCTCAAGCACTTTTATTCATTCATAAGTATCCACAAGAGAGATTTCCTAAGGGAAGGTTTGGCCTGATGCTAGCCATTCCTTGGGACAAGGAGGGTGACTACAACCTGTGAGGTGTGTGCACGTGTGGGGGCACAGGCACACCTGTGTGTCTGCTCCCACACTCTTCATGCATGTTCCTGAGGACTGTGCCAGCACTGCACTCCCATTCCTGGCCTATCAACCATCCTTCAAGATGGAAAATAAAACCTAGCCACCTTCCACCCTGGCCAAACCCCTAGAAAAGGACATGGTGCGTGTCTGAGGGAGGTGCAGCATCTGGCATGTGTGCCATGTCCCATGCATCCCCAGAGCCCCCAGTGGGCTGTGCAGCTTGCCATAACCTCCAGAGTGTGCTTGTTTGTGTGAGGCACAATGTGGCCCATCATTTCATAAAATCCCCTTGGTCTAGCACAAAAATAGCGAGTCGTTACTTAGAAAAAGATTTTCTTTTTTTTTTTTTTTTTAGTATTATTGCTTTTTACTTATTTTTCAAAGTGGATTGTGTGCATAAGCGTCAATGAAAACAGATCAGAAAGAAATTACTAAAGGAGGGAAAAAAAAATTCTGTTACAAGAGCTAGCTTCAGATTTCCAAGGAGAACTGGAAAATATGCTAGAACATACCACATTGAAACCTAGAAGCTGTCAGCTCCATCATTTCTTTTTTCAGTCTAGTACCAATTACAGTGGACTTGTAGTAATTTCACCTAATACTGAAGGGATCATATTAAGGTGGGAATAAAAGCTGACAAATTCAATTTGCTACTGTTTTAAAGAATGAGGTCTTAAACTTTCTGCAAGTTATTAGATTGTATGCATTAAAGAAAAAGCACGAAAAATTTTAAGGCATAATATGACATTGATTTCTATAGCAAAACAAAAATTTGGTCTGAAGTTCAGTAAACTATAGCTTATTTTCATTATAGATACTTCTATTGAGAGATTCTGTTAAGATTTAAAACTGCTGCTGAATGCATCCAGTGAAATGGCAAATCTCTGTATGGTTACAAGCACACAAGAATGGGAACACTGGAACAGACCAAAACACCCTATTCAGTGATTCCCCCTAAACTTACAGAAAATGAGTAAGAAGAGGACAAGTACTTACACAACCACTGAAAGAGAGAGCAGTCTCCCTGTGCTGAGCAGCAAAGAAGGACTGGGAAAGTTGTGAGAGGGTCCAGGCTCATTCCCTCCTGCTATGGTCCCACTCTGCTCTGGGCGTCAGTCAGAGGCCCCACTCTGCCTGAGATCCACATGCCGAAATTTCAAGAGGTTTAGGAACTTTGGGAAAAAAAAAATCCAAGCTGGTAGTTTGGAAGTCATGAGAAACTTTCTGGTGATGAAGGAATTAGTAGCCCATTGGCTGAAGGGCCAAAATTGCATCCCGTGGTACCCAGCATTCCAGGGAAAGTCAACTCTTCCATAACTCTCAGGTTCTAGCAATCTGAAGCTTAGAGTTATATGTTAATTGATATTTAATCATATATAATAAAGCTATATATAAGAATTCTGCATGCCAACTTAAGGGTATTAGGATCTCTGAAATACTGTAAAATATATGTCTAATTGATTCATTTTGTCTCAAGCACTGTTAAAGGTAGAATTGCTTTCTATATGGGAAAATATAATTTATGTTTCCTAGAAGTTACAACCAAGTATTGGGCATTAGGAGGCTAATATTCTCTTCCCTGTCTGCCAGGGAAACCTTATAACCAGGACTCACAGCCTGACATTGATAAATGATTTAATTCTGTAGTGTTTGCCCCATATTCCTCAAGTGGGATTTTTAAATGGAGATTAATAACTGCTCTCCTCTCTGAGGTTTCAGATGTCCCAGTTTTACAATGTCTAATATATATGTACACACAGCATTTGAGAACTTTGAGAGAAAAATACCAAATATAGTTGAAAATTATATTAGGGCCTTTTATCTAGCTTGCATGGTACAATTTATAAAGCTGATGATGAACAAAGCCAGGAAATTTAGAGATTCTAGTGGATGACTAAACACGGAATGAATATGAATAAAGGGGTATGAATATGAACATTTTATTGTTTCTTACAGGCAATAAAAAAGTATTTCAGGCATATCCAAAACTGTTTATAAACTCTTGATAAACTGAGGTGTTGAAATGTGTGCTCTGGATTTCATAAGTGTTTTTTCAGACTTAATTACTTCACAATGTCTTCCAATAAAGATGGAGGGAATTTTGAAACATCATTTTAATAAAAATGTATTTTTAAATTTCATCCTTTAAAAGCTTTTAGTTATTTTATATATATATATTTACCAAGGTCAAGAGGAGATCTGAGAGCATTCTAATGTCACTGGATGTTTATTTCACATTTAAAGAAAATAAAAGTTTTAGCACTACTGCAACAGATAGAGGGATGTTCCAATATATTCAGGACAGTTTAAGTGTTCATATTCACATCTCAAAATCCTGTACAATAAAAATGGTGTTAGTTCTACTGATTCATTTTTAAAGCAAAGAACATTTCCATGTTTTCCAATTCACAGAACATTTCCAATCTTTCCTAGACTGGCATGACTATTTAACTACACTTTACAGTTCTCTCACCCTCACATTTGACGTGAAGTAGGGAAAATGCAAAGATGCATAGGCTCCTTTACCAGCTTGTTTCTCTTTTAAATCAAAACTTCTGATGATTAAAGAAGAGCAGAAAAAAGAACGTACAGCTCGAGGCTATGATATAATGCACTTAGGGGTCCCAAAGGCAATATTCTTAACATCTACAACCAACCCTGAAACATAACAGAGGAATGTAAATGTTAGGGCTGGGCTCTTAAATTCAAGGTTCCTGACACACTGTGGGCTGACAGCCTTTGAATTTATAAAGACCTCCTATCTAAACAACCAAAAGAGCTAAAGATCACTTAGAATAATTATTTTGATCTATACTTGCAAAGCAGCAGCAACCTATGAGAAAATATTACCATGTACATATCCGGGCGATTATTTCATCTGATCATATGTGGTTTCATCCTCTTGAAATCACTCTTCCATGCAGAGCTGGAGACTAGTTTTGTCTGTAAAAGTGTGTGCCAGGGGATTCATAACCCATTTTGAGTATTTGTGCATAACTGCATACACTTCACGTGTTTTAGAATGGATCAAGAAATTTTTCTTCCTCATGACATCTTTTCAAATGACTGAAATACTTGAGTCTGTAATGGAAATGCCTTCTCTTAGTTCAGGGGTTTTTCCATAGTATTATAAAAAAAAAAAAAAAGGGTGAAACAAAAAGCCAAAACAACAACAAAACCCAACAAAAGCAAGTATTTTTGGTTTTCTGTGGATGCCTAAAAAATCCAAGGAATGAGCCACATAAATTTCTTTGTAGACCAAGGGCACCTTAATTTTTTGCTGTGAAAGTACTTGAGGAGTATCTAATGGGCCCTGTCAAATTGATGTGCTCATTGGCATGGCTATTGCACAACAGCCCTGAGTTCAGCACAGAGCATGTTAGCAACACCTGCTTTCAGTCAAAACTGTCATGATGTTGGGCCGAGGTGACCTCTTCATTTTGTATATGGGTCAGTGAAAAACATGCATGAGGTCGAGCAGGAAGCCTGAATGAGAACTTGGGGCTCTTTTCTGCCTCCATGTACTTTGCATGGAAAACTCGACCCCTCTGTGGGGAGCTGCCCTTCACAGTCATCAGGCTTTCAAGGGTGGCATCAGCTATTCTTTAATGAATTAATTTTTATTTTTTACCAGACTATTAACTTTCATTCTGAGAACTGAAAAAAACCCAAAACAAACCAAAACCAAAACCAAAACAAAACACTTTTAAGGAATTGAAGAGCTTGAGAGAGTAGGTTTTGTTTAAAATCATAATTGCTTCTGCCACCAAAATTGACATGAAGACCTTAAAATTCAATATACATCACATCTTTTATAATACAGATATGCTTATTCTTGTGTGTGAAATGTAGAGAGGTTTATTCTAAATATTTTTATGAGCACTAGCTGCATCTGATTTTTTTTTTCTTTGTGAGTAAATTCATGTTTTACTACAGCCCTCTTATACCGCAGGAGGGTTAGAAGGACACTGGAAAACTTTTTATCACCTTGGGATGTATGCAAGTGCTTCAGAGGATCAAAGTATAGAAATCAAAACCATGGAACTGAATGAATTTTAAGGGAAGTAAAATCAATGGTTTATTTGGACCTTTGGAGAGTGTAGTAATGAAAACAACAGATATTTTAAGGTGTGAAAGTTATTTAACTGCTGGCTCACGGTAAACCAGAATCATGTATTTCTAACTGCATTGAAGATAACCATTCCCAGACTGAATCAAGCCAATGTTGTGTCAGTTTGCTGTCACCTGACAATGGGCAGTACTAGTACTTTGGGAAAGACATACAAAACAGGACAGATAAAACCTGATTCTTTCCCAGGTATAAGCTTTCATTTTCAAGCAGTCTGAGGTTTATGGACTTCCTCGGGCCAAGGGTGCATTCACATCATTGATCTTAATATCCATTGATGGAGCTTCTTCTCATGCATTTGTCTAATGGATCCTTGAGCCCATTTATATCTTTGACCTCCACAGCTTTCTCTGGCAATGAGCCCTACAATTTAATTATGCATTGTGTGATAAAGGACTTCATACTGTTTGCTTTAAACTGCCTGATCATCGGAGTGCTTCTCTGCATTTTATAACACACGTGACAGCCAATAATCATTTAGGCAGCCTGTGACTTCATACACATCCATCATCTCTCTCCTCCCTCAACTGCCTTCCAGACTTAAGTGTCTCAGCCTAAATTTTTTCCTTCCTACCAATTCCATTCCATACTTCTAATCATCCCTGTAGCTCGCTCTTGTACGTTTATTGAGCTCTCAAGCTCTTTGAGATGGAAGAGAACAGCAGGAAGCTTCCAGGGTATGGGTAGAACACAGATACTGTACTGATCCCATTTTGTTCTGTTAATTCCCTCATTGTTCTTAGCACTTGTTTACATTTTTGAACTCTGCTGAGCACAGAGCTGGAACCTTCACTAAACTATCTGCAGTAACACTGAGATCTCTAGTGTAAGGATAATGGCAAATTTATGCACTGGTCTTGTGTTTATTTTCATGGCTTTCTCTATGCCTATTATTTTATGTTTGAAAATAGAATGCATTAAAAAGAAAAGAGAAAATAAATTCTGTGGGCTAAAATAATGCCATAGAAACTACAGAATTTGAACTAGAACTAGACACATTCAAAAATATCAGTGATTAAATGTGAGCAAACAGGAGTCCACAACTTGACATAGTCTCGCTCCATCGTTCTTATCTTGCTCTGACATGCCACCAGGTTTGTAGACTTGCTAATTCATTGGCATGTTTCTGAGCAGTACTAAACTTCCCATCTCTGGCTGATGTCAAAAGGAGTCAAGAATGGCTAGCCCTCATAGAAATGGACCTGAAGAGTATTTTTCTGGTAACTGTTTATAGTATGTGACATTGTCACTTCCATACTATTTGTGGAGCTTGATGCTGGGAAAAATGAATTTCTAGAGAGGTTATGAAAGATCAAGGATGCTATAATGTCATCATAATTACATGTAACTTGGGCATCAGTATTACATAAAAGCATATTGAATGCTTACTTAACATAACATTTGAATAAATCATGTTTAAAATCATGTTCACTGAAACATTTATTTCAGCTAGAGCTACATAGTTTAAGCTGCTCATACATAAACATTTTTGGCATTATTTATGAAAACCTGGCTTGCATCCACTTAATTTATATTTTAAAAAATAAGAGATAGCTATGTGAATCATATTTATAGCAAAACCCTCCATCCTCTGCTGCTTACTGAGGTTTCAGCAGATCTACAATGGTAATTCAATAACTGTGTCTACAATATCCTGGGAGTTTTAAACACAGTTTCCCATTTTTGCATTTGACATTTCAGTCTGTACTTTCTTACTTTTCTTGATAGGCTTCTAGGTACTAAAAATAATTAGTTAGTGCCTATCACGCTATGTGACAGTGATGCCCTTGAGCACCTAATGTGGTTAGCAAGGGTTGAACCTCCCAGGAAAAGTGAATTTTATTGACTCATTGATGCAAGTGCCTCACTGCTTTTGAAGTTTCTGGAGGGAGAGTTTGCAAAGTGGGTTGAACAGTCTTGAGGTAGAAGCCCAGAATCAGCTGTCCTAGAGAGGAAGATTTACAGTTGGGCTTTGCCCTTGCAACCAATACTTACTGCACCAAAGCCATCTAGAATGGGCTTCACTCGGCCTCTGTTGTGTATGCTGGGTCAACCAACAACTCTATTTTCTTCATTTCAAAGTGAATAAGGCTCAAACATAATGAGGTGTACATTCTCCAAGCCAGTGGAGAGGGAGTTTATCTTCACATTTGTTTTTCTTCCTGTTTGTAAATAGCCTGAGTGAGGTGTACTCTGAGAATTCTTCCCAAAGTAGAAAAAGCAAGTATTTTTTTCTCAGTGGAGGCTTTCCATGTTCAGATACTTTCAAATCTGAAGCTAAAATATCTCCCTTACTGTTAACATTGTCTAACAAGCTATAAAATTAGCCTTTGTATCTATGTTTTCATGCTGAATCATTTTAGATGCATAATGTCAGAGTATGTAACTCACAACAAGAGTTCTTGTTAAGCATCCTGTGATTCATTAGCATTGAATATACTTCATAGAATCATAGAATGGTTTGGGTTAAAGGGACCATTTAGTTCCTATCCCCCTGCCATGAGTGGGGACACCTTCCACTAGACCAGGTTGCTCAGAGCCCCATCCAGCCTGGCCTTGAACACTTCCAGGGATGGGGCATCCACAACTTCCCTCGACAACCTGTTCTAATACCTCCCCACTGATCTAATTAGATCTAAAATATAATCTAGATGAACTCCCTTTTAGTTAGAAGCCATTTTTCTTTTTCCAGTAACTACATCCTCCTGTAAAAAGTCCCTCTCCATCCTTCTTATGTGTTCTCTTTAGGTACTGGAAGGTTGCAATTAGGTCACGTCTAAGCCTTCTCTTCTCCAGACTGAACAAACTCAATGCTCTCAGCCTTTCCTCATTGGAGAAGTGCTCCATCCCTCTGATCATCTTGGTGCCCCTCTTCTGGACTTGCTCCAACAGGTCCATCTCCCTCCTGTTCTGGGGACCCCAGGGGTGGATGCAGCACTGCATGTGGGGTCTCACCTCACCCTCCTGCCCACGCTGCTTTGGATGCAGCCCAGGACACATTTGGCTTTCTGGGCTGCGAGTGCACATGGCTGGGTCATGTCCAGCCTCTCACCCACCAGCACTGCTTTGTACTGCAGCCTTAATACAGAAAGGATGGTCCTTGTTTAAAATTCTACTTACATTTGGATAAAAGACTCCAGAAATTCCAGAAATAAAGTAATAACTTAGCAGCTTTTATGTTTCTTTGCTGCCCACTTAACATTAGCAGAGATATTCTTCATGGAACTCCAACCTAAAGACATCTTGCTCTAATAAACCTTTGTAGGGCAATATGCTCAATGTACTGAAACAGATCTTGCTTTCATTCCCATTAAATCACACGAATGGAATATATCTCAGGCAATACTACCTACCCAAAAGTTAGATGTCTTGCTGGCTATGGGCTATATGTTCACAGTTATTAGGTACTTCTGGAGGGTGATTCATTTACACTATTTTAGTCTATTTCAGCCCCTGGAGTTTCTTTCAGTCTTTGGACTTGCTTTTGCTGTCCTCACTGATTATTAAAGTAGTCCATGGTAACTGGCTCAGACTTACACATTTAATCTCTGATGCTTACATCAGCAAGGAGGAATCCCAACCAGAGGCATTCTGACTCATGGTATCATCCAGAAGTTTTGTAGTCTTTAAAAAAACACACAACGTTCTAAGTTTGCAGTTCAGGGAAGTCCTAACACTCCAGCATGGGCTGTTCCTAGAATGTTTTGCTGTATTATATTGAGTGGGCCTTCAGGAGAGCTGGAGAGGAAAAAAGGGGAAAAGATAAACTACTTTTTCTGTTACTTTAATAATCCTAAATGCGAAACATTAGCTCTTTCTAGAAACGAAAGCTCTACCAGCAGTCATACTGAAACCATATGCCCTCCATTTGATTTACCATCAACAACTGCCTGGCTGCACACAGAGTCTCTCTGCTTAATAGTGGCTCTAGGCAAGTGCATGCATAATATTCAAAGCAGTTTTGTTCTTTTATTAAAGTTGTGATAAGGAGGCAAAGCATTTTAATGGGAATAATCAATTATATAATGATATTCATATACAACAAAGTGCTTTTAATATAAGTACTTTTAATGTGCCACTCTTGTGACAGGGGAATTAGTTCTGTAATACTTTCAGAAGTATGTCTTCTACTGGTGCCAGGCAGACAGAGCCACACCAGGAGACTCCTGAACTCCATTTACTCCTCATTCACAACAAAGCATTTTTCAATGCAGAGACCACATGATTTTACCACTCTGCTGAATAAGGGAATTTCAACATTAAAATGTGTCTCCATTTTTTGTAAGAGAAGGAAAAAATGTAGTGCATTATCAGTCTGAATAAAAGCTGATGGTGAAACTTCAACACTTAAAAGATTAAATTTTATTCTTTCCTGTTACATATGCCTGCTGGTTTTCCTGATTTCATTTTGCCATTATCGTCTCTCTACCAATAAGGAAGCTAAGTTAATTCTATCTTGCCACTGGCATTTTTGATGATGGATGTCAAAAATTATAAACACAGAGTGGCCACATGATGTTTTGCCCAGTTCTGAAAATTTTCACAAATCTACTAATTAAAGACAACTCTGTTGTATTCAAATTTCTTTTTATCTCATGGGTATGGATCTATTTAGGTAATGAGATAGAAACCAGATACTTATTCCATCTATACTGTAGATTTTCATTTAGAAGTGGTGCCCTCTTCCACCCATAGCTAATTTGCTGTAAGTCCCATGCCAGTTGTCGTGGTTACAGGTTGAGCTGTGTCTGTCTCCCAGGTGGCACTGGCTGTGTTTGGGAGCATAGTCCTAAAGGAAGATGAAGGCTGAGCTTGCTCCCTGGCTCTCTGTATCCAGCCTCTGGCAATGCAGTGGATGTTCCAGTGGATGTTCCAGTACCTTGCAGCAAGTTGCAAGGTGCACATCAGAAAAGAGCCCAGCCATCCTCTTGTCTCAGCACTGACCATGTGACTCTACCAATATGAGATCCCTGACTTAATCAGGAGGTATATTTGGGTCAGTGTTCAGGCTTCAGATGCAACTTCTCTGCTATTTCTGCCCTTCTCTCTCCTTTGGTGAGCTCAAGAAATTACCCAATGGGGGTCACAGAGGAACAAAGAGCCAAGAAGTGTGGAGAATAAATGAAACGGTACTTGAGAATATCAATCAAACCCCAACAGAGCATGCCCAGGTGTGGTTGCAATAAATGTTCTTTAAATCCAGAGCAATGTGGTTCGCGAATCTTGATGCTAGAACAATCAAAATAACATAGGATATCGTGAAATCTGGAGTAGGATTAATCTGAAGATTAGGCATAGGTGTCTACACAAGACCTGAGTGCTCCCATTACGTCAACAGAGATCTAGTCAACTCAGCTAATGCAGCCTTTGTATACAAAGCTGGGGATCCTTCTCTGGGGTGGAATCTGACCTGAGACTTTCAGCCCACTTCCCATACACAAGCATTCCAAGCCATTGGAATTCTCCAAGGTGTCTCCCTGGAACTCCAACTCTCCAGTACAGTGTGGGTGCCATGTAGGTCCTGTGTGGTAACTGGCAACTCCATGCAGTGCCTGAGGTACATCAGGGCACCTTAAATGTACCAGGTGTTGGCAGCCAAGTTGAGCCCAGCCCAACATTACCCGCTGTGTTTCACACAGCTGGCTACTTCAGGGAGATCCAGGGAGACCCCATATCTCCCTACCCAATGCACAAGAGAGTTGAGCATTCTACAAAAGTCAGCTGTTAATACCCTTTAGCCAGTGCATATTTAATGTAAAAGGCATAACCACTCCAGGAACAGGGACCAAACCCAGCATCTAACTTTCACATGTAAGTGGAGCTTAATGCATCCAAACTCAGGATCATTTACCCCATGCTTTTAGTTGCTTCTCTTTAACTTCTCTAAGCAGACAGGTAAAGTAATGCACAGAGACATAAATCAGATTGTGAGATACAAATCAATACTTATTATGGAGTGCCTCTTAGATTCATCACGCCTTCTCAGAAACTACTTAGCTGAAACTTATATTTTATTGCTGATTCCAGCAAAGCCAACACATTTCAGATAACATTTCTTGCTCTCCCTCAAATCACTAGCACTATTTCAGAAGAGCACTTTTTTCCCCTCTTGTTCAGAAACAGTCCAGTAAAATAAGTTCAGGAAAAAACCCCTCTTTTTTCTAGTTAAAGAATGCAAAATGCATTCTGCAAACTCACGTGGATTTCAATTGAAAAAGCTTAAAAATATAGACTCCAGCTTCGAATTTTCAATATTTTTTTTTTATACAAACCTCAATCTTTAATCATACCTAAAGGTATTCAAAATATCAGAGTTAAATTATTTACTCGCACCGAATACAGTGCATTAGACTTCAATATATTTTTTTTAGTTTTATTTATTTAAAAAATAATGAAATAACTGAATTGGATAATGTTCATTTGGATCAACTGGAAAGCATTGCTGAAAATTATTCATGTAGCTCTATCAAAAACATATCTTTTCATTGTGTTTTTCACAAAAGCAGTTACTATTTTTTTCTTTTTTCATTTCTTGGCAACAGAGTCATGGATCTATAATTAAAAACCCACTTAGGCAATTTCCAAAGGATTATTACAATCTTGTCATGTGAGGGGTTGAACAAGTCAATTTATATGTTATTTTTTTCCACATTTCTAGATTCTACAATGACGGTCTGAAAACGTTTAGAGCCATAAACTAAGGGGGATTTTTGGCGATGGACACAAGACATGCAACTAATATGCTCTTTTTTCTTTCTTTTTAGGAATGCAGTTGAAGAAAACAAAAAATTATATGCAATTTATGACACAAGGTGAGTTACTAAGACTACTTTAAGCATGTGATTATTATCTGTAATAGAATATAAATCCTTCAAAATGTTAAAAATTATTAACATTTTTTTTCCTGAGCCATGAAGTAATCTTTAAGGCAAAATGAAAAATATTTTAACCCATCACACACAATTCTATATATACTTAACAATGTAAATATCATGATTTCCCCTCTGTGTATGCTGCATATGACCAAGAAATAGTTACACAACCAGCTTAATTTACATGTTGTTTCACAGATGGAATATGGCCCACGATCCTGATCTGTGTATTATGAGCTTAACTGTGTCTGCTTCGGATGCCAGTGTTTAGGGAATGAGAGCAAAGGGTGAGCTGGCACAGCCTTGGGAAAGGAGGATGCATTTAGAGAGACCACAGAGCGCTGTGCCTTGGCAGTGCAAGGCTGTGGATGCAGCCTCTATAAACACACCTCTGCATTCTGAAGCCTTTCCTTTCCCCTCATCCTTCAAGGACTGGTTCCTCTAAGGGCACTCCTCAGCATAAACAAGAGGATTTGTGTTCCTTCTCAAAGGATAAGAGCAAGACATGCCTCAGATTTTCACTTTATTCTACCCAGAGCTTTTTCTTTGTTACCCTGGATTTTCACTTCCACAATTGTGCCTAGAAAATTTTTTAAAATTTCACTTCCCTTCCTTCTCATTTCTCATCCTGTTTTATGTGTGTTTGCACATCCCTCCCCTTGGTGTTTTTTTCCTCGTCTTTCCTCTTTTCCTCTGTTAAAATTCAAAGGGACATTTGGATGGAAATGCTAGGAACCAGCACCTTGGTGTTTTAGCTAGTCCTAATAAAGATGCTTCAGTTAGGATCCTGGCTTGATCTTCCTTTAAATATACATCATATTAAATATAAGCAATTCAAAGAACTCATGCTTGTCTTCTTCACTCTGTATAATCTCCTGCAAAAGGAGGCTGGGATCTTAACTTGGAATTCTATCTGCTGTTAGTAAAAAATTGCATAACCAATAATTATCAAAAATAAGATTCATAAATGTATTGACAGATACGAAAAACATAAATATATGTTCTATATCCTTATGATATAGCCTTAGAGAAAAAAAGGTAACTGCTGCATACTGTTTTGTTAAGAATAATGTGCTCCTGACAAAGGGCTTTAGATGAATCCACTCAAACAAAATAGTAACAAAGAAGTCCTGTATAAAATAGCATTGCCTCAACTGCAGTTAAGAGTGAAAAAATAAAAATGTTGTAACTCAGTTACTTGTCTGTTTTTCTCAAAAGACTGTTTTCATCTGGACAGAGACTTAAAAGAATAGTATTTCTAATGCACCACAGGATTCTCTAATGTATTTGTGTTATTTCAGTGCATAATCATTAATCTTTATGATGAAAAAATGTGAGTTATAAAGAGCCATGATTATTTCTTCCTCTGCCAAAGTGTCAATGTATTTTTATTTTGACATGTCTGACTCACTATGTGAATAATCCAGAGGTTTTGCCTCATAAGGAATGGAATGTTGCAGGAATACTCTTTTAAATTCATTCAGATAATTCAAAATTTTGTTCTATGTCCTTGAATATGAAGAAAAAAAATACCCATCTGAAATTTAAACAGCTGTTCAAGACAATTTGGGTCAAGCTTCTTATTAAAGGGAAGTTTTCCCCATTTCTCATATGGATTAATAACTTATTCTTTATGTGCCCCACTGAAACATTCAGATCTCCACTAGAACTGTTGACATAACACCATTAATATTTCTGTATAATTAAATGTAAACCAGCAAATTATGCAACCAAAGCAAATGGATTCATGCAATGCTGCTTTCAATCTGTCTGGCAGAAATGGGGACAATGAGTATAAACTCACTATCAGTTAAATAAACTGTTGAGTATTACCCAACATCAGCAAATATTACACATGATTTCTGATAAATATATGTAGTAAATAAACATAATCTTGTTCTCCTCACATAGTATGTCCAACAACCACTGCTCATTATCTGAACAGGCCTTTAAAACACAGTGTAAAAAACTGCCAAATTGCAGAGTATTCCCTAAGTCCTAATGCTTCCCATCATCTGCCTGTCACTCCAAAGCTTTGCTTCTGCTGAGATGCTGTAGGTCAGAAAGTTGAGCTTTCTGAAGGAAATACTAATTTTCTATTGTATGGTATTTTGGAAAAAAGTGATCAACTTTTGATCTCATAAAGTGAAAAGCAAGTCAAGTTTAGTTAAAAAAAAAAAAAAGTTGAAAGTTTTATTGCGTATTTTTTCCCAGCCAAGTTTTATTAATTACACCTTCTCAGCATGTTAAACCAGCAGGCTATTAAAATTGCTGCAAGGCAGAGTAGGTAAGCAGCAGCATGGGTCTCAGCCTAGTAAGATTAATGTCCCATGTTCCTCAGAAGACAACATTTCAGCTATAACAGCAATTCTTCCCACTTTCTTTTAGTTTCAGTCTCTCTCTCTTTTGTATCTCTGAACCCTTTGTGATTGCAGTTTGCTTCAGGATAAGACTGGATCTTTGTCAAAAATCAGTTAAATGACAGACAAGCCAGAAAGGAAAATTAAAAAGAAAATATTTGATGTGTGATTCTGACCTCAGTCTGTAAGTGGAGTTAAGTTCATTTTGTCAAGTAAACCCCCAGTACCACTTTCCAGAACAGGAGTTCAGTGATATATTGCATGGTGTGATCAAATACTTCTTCCCTGATTCCCAAGCCAGGCTTTCTCCTGCATCTGGTGACTGATAGTGGCAGTACTGCAAATGCATCAGTTGTGAGCAGACCTCTCCTCTTCTCTAGCCTTCCTGTCATTGCCTCCTCTGCTGTATCTCCATTAGTACTGACAGTGATGAAGGAAACTGGAATTTGTTCCAAAATTTTGAGTCGCTTCTCATTCCAATGCCATTGCCTTCAACCATTTCTGTCCTTTGATAAGGGCTGAGTGTGCTCTGTTCCAGCTCCTTCTGAAATGAGATGATGGATGTATCTACATAGCATTTTACTGCAGACCAGGACTGTGCTTGCAAAGTGAATCACTAGATCATTCCCACTTACTGTGCTTTGTTTCAAATCTCAGAACAGTCTCATACTACATAAACACAACTCCTTTCAAACTAAGTTGAAAAATGCACCCCAGCAGCACATTGCTCTAACTCCTAATAAGCATTTAGCCTAGTGGACCAGATTTGGCCACTTTTCCTAATGGGGTTAAAAAAAAAATCAAACCCAAAACAACAAATGTGGCGTGGATATCAGATCCTCAGCAACAAGAGTTTTGCTCTAGAGACCAGCCCCTGTACCTGCTAACCCAGACTCAGTTGATGAATTCACTATAATCCAACTTCCCCCAAGGACTCCTTTCATGTATAGGCTTGGCAGTTGTATTCTTCCACACTTATTTGCATTGGAGCAAGGACAGTAATTTTGCTTCTTCACACATAATGCTTGCCTTTGCAGTTTAGACTTATCCATTGTTGAAATGGCCTTTGCAATATTGGCAATGCTGAAGAAGTAAAGAATGCATGCTGTGCTTACCTCATTGAACAAAATTTGATCAGGAGCATACATCTTAACTGTCTAGTGGCCCAGAGGCTGCAACATCCACCAAGATTGTAGAAAATCTGATGAATTTTAGTCCCTGAACTACAATGTCCAAAGTCTCATATTTTACAGGGATAGTTTTTCTGGGACAGAAAGACTGTACATTGGAAAAAGAGCAAGGAGTGAGAATCAACAATGATGAAGGCACCTAAAAGGAGGAAAGAATTGGGTTTTGCTCCTTATAGCACTGAACATTGATTTATTTTATCCAGTAATTAATTCATGAATCGCTGGATTATTTATGAAATAACAGTACTTCCCAGGCAACAGCCAGACCACTAGGCCACAGAGTTATTTTAACTCCTTCCCTCTCCCCTACTTAACTATTTGCAGAAAAATGGAACATTTCAAAACAGAAAAGTTTACCATGAGATCCTGGAGTTTGGGTTTATCTCAGGATAAGCCTTGGGCTACTTCCTTGGGATATCCTTGGATGTACAATTTTGTGACCAGATGCTTTGTTTTTCTTTAGTGAATAGAGGTGCCCAGACTCCTTCCAGCCATGCCTTGAAATAATCTGCTTGCCTTTTGAAAGGAGATGTTTGGGAGCCTAATTCCAGAAGCAAAGTCAGGATGTTGAATTCTGAGGCAGGACAAGGAGTCTATTTCTGTGCCTATTTTTTCCTTATTGGCCAGATTAAATAGCTTGCCTAAAGTCTGTGCTTCCACTATTTCCTTGAACACTGTGGCTGGTGCAGGTCTTTGCTGGGTCTCACCTCTATTCCATTGCCACAGAAGCTTAGTTATGAGCCCTTCCTGCAGACAAAACCCACAGCTCTACTTTCACTGCAAATGCCATGTCACAGAGGAGTCAAGATGATTTTTACCTTCCATGAAATTCATTGATTGTTTATAGTTTTTAACATCTTTTGGTTACTGCTAAGCCTAATTGAACACAGAGTCCCAAGGAACAAATGCTCCATAACCCACTAAACACTTCCTTGTTCCATCAGCTCCAGCCTAGATTATCTTTATGCTGTTCCCAAGTAAATGGTTGCTCTGTAAGATCAAGAAGACAAATACTTAAATGAAGTGTGATAAAATATGACAGACTCTACAGCACTCTTGATTCATTCCTACCTCAGATGTGTTTCCAAAGTACCAGGATAGCACATTAATCAGAAATAGTGCTCTCTAACTTTTTTATTTCTGTTATAAAACAGACAATCTATTTAAGAAAAGTTATTAGTGTTTAAATGTGCTTTTAAACCACGTTAAACTCTTCATAAGAAATATTTTCTTTGGCATTAATACTTTCTTTCAGAATTTAGGGGGACAGAACTGAATTAGTACCCTTCCCTAAATTCAGTCCCTCTGAAGTCTTTGATAGAATTGGTCTTCAATACTGCCCATCTATAGCATTAAAAAAACATCAGGACCCAGGGCATTAAAATTGCTTACATAGTTACTTATTATTTGACTTTTCATTTTTGAGCCCTTGAGTCATGTATGCTTCATGCCACAATTCTCAAGCTTTCATCATAAGCCTAACAAGGTTTTAAAGTAAAAGCTAAGATCTTTCCTTACTTTATAATCATAGTAATTATGGCACTACTAAAAATCCAAACATTAACATGAAATCACAAGACTGGGCAACACTCAGTTTCTCTTACATTTTTCTGCATTGCCTAGAGAGCTTAATACTGTTTTTAAAACTGAGCCTGCTTCTTCTTTTATGTGGATCTTTATTACTCACTGCAACAGCAACAATGGACAGGACAATGGATTGCACTTGTCTTTCTTTTCAATAATTTATTGAGGAGAGAGGAAAAGCCGTCCATGTTTTCTCACCTGTACATAACACCACGGTATTACTCAATGCCCATCCTTTTCATAGCAGTTTCTCTAAGGGAAGAGAATGTGTGGAAGGAAAAAAAAGTGTTAAGAGAAAAAGTGCAAAAGAAAGACAAAGCTTTTCTCCCTTGGCTACTGAAATGTTATGCTTTGTCATGGACCAGTGGCCCCTGATTGCCAGAATGTAACCAGAATCAGAAGCTGGCCAAGGGCGTGTTTGTACGTTCATAGAGCATGGTGAAGAGCTCTGGGAGCTAGGAGCTGCCTCTGCAACAAAAACCAATATACTTAAGTCAACATTCTTCTGTTTCCATGCCAATAAGTCCTGCTGAAAGGACTAATTAACATGGAAGAAGATTAAAAAAAATAACAACTGTGCCATCTTCACTCAACCAACATTTTATATAAACTTGAGAGCATTCAGAAGCTCATAGGTGATAACTCTGACCCTGCACTCTGGTACCAGTGCCATTTCCC
Source organism: Brachypodius melanocephalos (assembly GCA_013398615.1). Lineage (NCBI taxonomy): Eukaryota > Metazoa > Chordata > Aves > Passeriformes > Pycnonotidae > Brachypodius > Brachypodius melanocephalos. The sequence goes on from VZSR01003803.1 coordinate 52,411,357, forward strand.
TTCATTAGTGTCCTGTATGACAAGCCTGGCCACACACGTTTTGAGCCCAGCAGAGCTTCTGCCTGGCCAAGCATGTCCATCTCGGTCGGTACAGCTGGCACCCTCGCAGACACGGCTACAGGGAGCCTCAGGCCCGGCACCTGTACACGCACACCACATCCCTGGCCATGCCATAACAGCTTCAGGCCCTTTCAGGTCAGGGCAGGGCTCCCAGGCCAGCTCCTTCTCCCGCCCCAGCGGCTCACCCCGGGCATCGCTCCCAGGATGTGCCACAGGGCAGGTGGGCACGGTCCCCCAAGGAGAGCGGCAGGCCGAGGTGCAGGGGCACACAGAGTCACGGCGCCGGGCAGTCCCTCTCACCCGGCTCCAGGGTGCCCCAACCCCGCAGCCTCGCTCCTACCCCGGGGAGATGGAGCCGGCGGCGGGGAAAGCCTGCGGGGTCTGCCGGCCACCACCGCCGCCTCCGGGCGGGTCCCCGCGGGGCCGGAGCAGTGCCGAGATCGGGCGTGCCCCGAGGCGGTGCCCGGGGAACCACCGCCCCTCGCTGCCGGCCCCGGCCCCGCCAGCCCCGCTGCCCCGGCGCCCCACCTCGGGCTCTCCGCCCGGAGGGACGGCGGCGCCCTCCCTCCGTCCCCTCCCCTCCCGGCTGGCGGGAAGGCGGCGGGGCGGGCGGCGGCGGGCGGAGGGGAGGCGGCTGGCCGGGCTCCGGCGGAGGGCAGGTTCCTCCGGGGCTCGGCGGCGTCCGGCCGCGGGGCGAGCGCAGCCGGGTGCGCGGGCGGCTCCCGCGGGCCGGGTGGTGGTGCTGGGGCAGGGGGTGGGGGATTTTTTTGGGGGGGGAGGGCGAGGTGGGGGGAGAACAGGGACTGTCGCCTCCGCCTCTTCCTCAGCGGCAGCCGGGGCAGCCGGATCGCGGCTGCTGCTGCTGCTGCTGCTGCGCGAAGGGAGCGTGGAGCGGAGGGATGTGGGGCTTTGGGGGAGGCAGGATCTTCGGGATCTTCTCTGCTCCCGTCCTGGTGGCCGTGGTCTGCTGCGCCCAGAGGTAGGAGCCAGCGTACCCCGGCGGCGGCGCGGGATGCGTTTCTCCAGGGGAACAAGCTGATGCGCTCCCCCGCCCTCCCCCTCCCGCCCCGCTCCCGCCGTCGCCCCTGGCCCCCCGCACCCCGGGTTCTGCCTCTCCCGCCCGACACCCCCGTCTCTTTCTCCCACAGTGTGAACGATCCCGGCAACATGTCCTTCGTGAAAGAAACTGTGGATAAATTGTTGAAGGGCTACGACATCCGCCTCCGGCCGGATTTCGGAGGTGAGTCGCCCTGCCCAGGCTCGCCGCCCGGCGATCCCCCCCTCCCCCGCAGCTGTCCCCGGTGCTGCCGCCGCTCCGCACCGTGGGTCCGGCTACCGCACCCGCGCTGCCGCGGCACCTCCCAGCGCCGGGTAAAGCTCTGCTCTGCCCGCAGGTCCGCCCGTCTGCGTGGGGATGAACATCGACATCGCCAGCATCGACATGGTTTCCGAAGTCAACATGGTGAGTAGCGAGCGAGCCCGGCCGGCGCCGGGGCTGCCGCCCGGGTCACGGCCGCCCGTTCCCCGACCCTCCTTTCTCACGAAGTCGCTGCTGTCTCGACGGGGCTGCGCGGCGCTCCGAGCGCTGCCCTCTTCGCTTGCAAACTTTATTTCCCAGGAGACGCCCTTTCCTCCTTCCCCCTTTTCCCCTCTCGCTGCCGGCGGCCGCTCCGCGAGTGTACCGGGCCGCCGCTTTGCACCAGCCCGCCTTCTCCTCCCCTGCAGCCCCGGGCGGCCAGAGCTCGCCGGAGCTCGCCGGGGCTCCGCCGGCACCTGCGGCGGCCTCGCAGCCCGCGGGGTGCGGGGCGGGCTGGCGGCGGCCGGCGGGCTTGACGGGGCCGGGGACGGAGGGCCGCGGCTGTCGGCATCTCCCTGCTCCTTGCGCGGTTCGGGGCAAAAAAACCGAACAGCCCAGCTCGTCTGTGGGTAAACTCTGACATGTGCAAGTGCTTTAAGGCTTGTTGAGCACCCGGAGCCGGCGCGGTTGTGAATGGACTTGGGAGGAATAGTAGTCTAGTCTTGTCTTGGAAAGTGCTGCTGTGCGAGGCCGTCGTGTTCACCGATGGACAGGGAGGTGTTAAATGCTTTCCTGCGTTTTGGTCCTCTCGTCTGTATACCTTGATGATTCAAGGTTAGAAGCTACAATTTCTGTTTCTTGTCCTAATCTTAAATTTGGCGTGGATTTTTCGTGTTCCTGGGCAAGTTGCTCCTTATCTCTTTTTCTCAGTTTTTTTCCATGTATTCTTCCTTTTGCAAACCTCGTGTAGAAAGACCTGTCACTCTGGAATGCTGTAGTTACGTTTATGGCATTAAAAATAGTATGTAAACGTTTGGAAGCTGAGCTGTCTTATAGTACATACGACGCTAACACTACACTGCCTCTCCTTCAGTGCACTGTTGCAGTGTTACAAGCTGGTGTATCTTGATACATGATCCCTGTATTTTCATTAATCCTGCCACTACTTTCACCTCTACCTGAAATTCTGAGAGAGAAACTTCTGCTCTGCTTCTCACCTTCTAAAAAAAAGGTTTTTGACAGAGATACAGTTATCTGCTTGCAGTTAAAAGCGTCACCACTGCCAGCCGTTCTACTCATTCAGGAGGGAAAAAAATGAGATAGTTCTTACAAGAGTTTGTCTTAGGTTTCATTCAGTTTCAGGCAACTGCAGAGACACCTCATGTATTTGACAGGCTTTTCTGTACCTGTAGGATTGCTCCTCAAGTTAAAAGAATGGGAGCTGAATGAAAGCTTCTCACTGAGGAGTAATTGAAAAGTCTGACTCCACTATCCCCACTGCCACCTTCCCCACCTCTGGATATGTTCCAGTCTTAGGGAAGCATTACATGACTCATTAAATTAATATATATGTGTTCATATACATACTGTGTATGTGAAGTGCCAGAGGGGCAATAAATATCAGAGAAAGGCATACTGAGATTGTAAAGAAAATGAGGGGATGTATGCTGGTTTTTTTGTTGTTGTTTTGGTGTGGTGTTTTTTTGTTTGTTTGTTTGTTTTGTTTTTTTTTCGGGGGGGGTTGGTTGTTTTTTTTTTTTTCTTTCCCAGCTGCAGGAAAGCTTGTTAGGTTTAAATAAGTTGTCCAACCCTCTGTAGCAGAGGTATAAGGAAAAGTAAGTAATTACACTTCTTCTTATGTTGGGCTGGGTAACCAGATCTTCAGTGATATGGGGGCTCCTCAAGAAGATGGTCAGTGTGTCCCCAGACAGTGTGTCAGTGTACCAGGTGCCTAAGTTTAGCTGCCCCAGGAGTCGGTGCCCACTCTTGCCCAGTAGCTGCCAGAGCAGCTGCAGAGAAGTGTTTTTTGCTGTGCCCTCTCATGGAGCAAGCAAAATCTGAAAATTGACAATGCAGATCTTGCAACAGAAAAAAAATAATGTGTTTCTGAAGAAAGTTGCTAAAGTACTTTTATTATAAAAACTGTACTAGTTTACTTCAGGAAAAAATGAGGCGGATTCTGATTGGTGAACACCTTACTACAACCAGAATTTCAGCTGAGCTTGTCTCACCTGCTTGGAAAAGAAGTCATCTTTGACTAAGCACATCTATATTCACGTACTACCTGAGTTGGTTACTTCTGCTTGTTTTAAGTAACGTTTTACTGGTCTGCAAAGATTATTGAGTACATATCAATGAACAGTGAATAAGGATGAAGAGAAGGAGCTTTTCAAGATTACTCAAGTATTTATTCTAAGTAGTAATTTGGATGGGAAAAAAAAAAAGACCTGGTTAATTCAAAGACCTGAAGCATAGCTGTTGAACTTCATGCTGGTTACCAGCTAAACTTTTAAACTTTGACATAATCTTTCATTTAATTCCAAACGAATATTGTGAGTGTTGACCTTTTTAGCCTCATCAACTATTGAAACATGTTACAAGAATTTCTCTGTGCAAACTGTGGTAGTGTGGACATTAATTCCTTTGATTTAAATCTAGACATGGGTGTAGCCTTTTATAAATTAGCTTGTTAAAATTCATCTCTGTATTAAAAATAAAATAACCAGAGATTTACCATTCTTCAGTTTTATGGACATAAATAAATTGTTACTACAGCAGGTTTTATTATGCTATTTTCTAGGCAGCCTGTAATCTAGCTTTCAGTGACATGATGACAATTCTTTGTAACAGGAATTACGGCTTGTATCATGCTCTTTTCTATTCATAATCAAACTGTAGGTTTATATAAAATATGTTCTTCTATGAATCTTTATTTACTAGCTATTTATTAAGCTTTCAAGCTTTTTAAATATTTATTTGTGTGGTTGTAGTCTTTCTGTTGAAAATCACTAAGAGTCCTTTGCCCTGTACATCCAGGCTACCAGTAGATATTTTTTAGAATAGGCTTACTGATAGCCATGTACATCTTCATTGGGTTACATGGAACGATTAGCGTTTTTCTTTATTTTTGATGCTGAAATGCTAAGCTGGATCAGGAGGACAGATGCAAGTATCAGGATTGCAGACCATCAACTTCTTTTACTGAGAAGTTGTATACAAGCAGTTCCTATTTGATTTCACAACAACTTGGAAATCTTAAGTAGCATTCTTGAAATTGTAAACATGTATGATATAAAAATCACACGTTTGGTATTTATACTTGAAGTTACATATATATGGTAGCAAGGGGGGATTCATGAAGTTGCATATAAGAAGTGCATTGCTCAGGGAAGGGCTGCAGTCTGTTAATTACCTGCACATATGTCTGTATCTATATGTCAATGTGCTTTACTCCCCTGCTTAACCTGTACATTCTTTCCCATAATTATTTGCCTATTTCAAAAATGATATGTGTAACTGGATACTTAAGCACCTACATATTTTTGTGCCTACCACCAATAACTGCATTTAAAACTGCTATAAATTGTACAGAAATATAAATCTCCAAACAAAATACTGATCAATAATAACAACAGATGAAATATTGAGACTATGCTGTAAGTCATCTTACAAATGAAGAGTATGGAAGATAACTGGTGTCAGATTTCAATAATATAACCATAAATTTTATAATTTTTCATGATTCAGGTTGATTGTGTTTTGTTCTTGCTGTGTTTTCAGGTGTTTTGCTCACATGACATGCATTGAAAAAGAAATAGTTTGTGTGCTTTTACTAGTCTGTCAGCCTATTTCCAATCAGACAGTGTCCACAATTTGCAATTTTTTTAGCAGTCTGATTCTCCCTCAGTGTTTGGTCTGTGAATCCAATGCATTAGTTCCAGGCATTCAATTTTCAAGCACCCAAATACTTCTATATCTTAGGAAGTTAAATAATCAATGCATTGAATTTCCAAATAACCCCCTCTTTAAAGTTATTATAGCTGGAAGACTAAAGTACTGTGCTTTCATTTTACTATAATTTTAGAATGTGTTTCATAGTTTATAGGAAGTAATGCTATAAAGTGGATGGAGAGAACAAGGGGATTAGTGCAAAAATGAACCTTTCTTCTTAGAGATAATGTTTTGCAGAGAATAGGAAACATCTACTGCTCTCAGAAGTGCTGTCTGTATTGTCTTTTTTATAGAGAGGACTTCAGAGTTGTCCATCTAGAGTTTCTCAAAGGCTTTAATTTTGATAAAATTAAGGCAGCAAAACCCAGAAGGCATCATTTGCTATATAGTTGTCCTGCTGTTATGAGAATACTGTAGTCAGAAAATTAGTTTGACATAATGTCAGACCTTAAAACAGATGAGTTATTGTTTCTGAAAAAGATGTCATCTATTTTATGCTGTCACTCCAAAAAAAGATGTAATCTCTTCCATGCTAACACTGTAATTTTTATTTCTATGCATGTGCCTTTATAAAACTGCAAATATGCATATGGACTTCATTGGGTGCCTGCTGATTTTCAAAGCAATTTTAACATCTTTCTGACAAACTGTTTTAGTTGCTGCCCTAAGGTCGACTGAAGTTACTACTCGTTGAGACTAAATAGTGTCTACTTTCCTTGACAGGCATACACAAATAATTATTTTTAGGTGAATTAATTCATACTTCACCTGAAGTACTGAAGGTGCAGAACATAATGCTTCTGTTAATGAAATCTGTCACATCTTACTTTAGATAACAAAGAATTTGGTGGATTCCGTTTATGTAAATTGAGATTGATAGCATTAGATGTGTAAGTGAGAGCTGGATTGCTAAACTGTACAATGGAGATATAGAACAGAATGTGGATGCTTGAGCAAAGGTGTCTACTGGCATTTTGGTTTCACAGTATCATACTTGCCCTGCTGTTTCCAGTTCAGGTTGGTGCAGATCTCATGTAAATCCTCTGCTGTGTCACTCTGCCCAGGGTTTAGGCACAACACCAGCTCCTGAAATTTAAACAACTGAATCTTCTTCTTGTCAGTATGGGTGATGGAATCAAGAGAGCTTAAAATAAAAAGGTAGTGTAATAGTGCTTCTTAGATATTTTAGGTGCCTCAGGGTATTTTGTTTGGACTCCAGCTACCTCTCTAGAACTTAAATGAACCTGCATAGATCCTTTACTGTACCTGCCAGCCCTATGCAGGGGTCCTGAATGATCCAGGCATCCAAAATGGTACCAGACACCTTTGCTTAGGTAAGTGAATTGTTTCTTAGCTGTAAAGCCAAAGCCTCTGGAATCAGAGGAAGGAGATGATCAGTAATTTGCAACAGGTACCTTAGATGTCTGTGTGGTTGTTATTTTTAAAGTTGAATTATTAATATTTCTGGGAGATGTGCTTGTTTCCTGAATGGCTATGAAGAGAGCCAAGGTAACTTGGTTAATTTTTGAGTACACACAGGGAAATGTAACCTGTGTTCCCTACTGTAAATGTAGCTTATATTTCCTGCCACAAACAGATATTTCCTAAATATTTTGTAGACAGAATCGTGATACTTCTTCCTGCAGGAAATCATAACAAAGTTTTGACATACTTTGCTTTGACTATTCAGATGGAGAAATTGAAGGAGTTGTTCTAATACAATGGTTACATAATCATATGGCAAAGCCAAGTTTTCTATTGCGAAGAAGATATGTTCATATGTTCATATGTTCAGTGCTTTTTACTAGTTCACAAATCACAGGAGTATAAAGTAGAGTATGTAACTTTACAATCTGATTTTGCTTTTATATATTTTATAATTTTATGTATTTAGGGAGAATAGTAGATCATACTATGGCAGAAAGACCACAGACATAGTTTTGCATATATGTGTGTATATACATACATATGTACATACATATGATACATACATACATATGTACGTACATACATACATACATGGATTTGATAGATAATATACGGGGAAAAAAGGAAGAAGAAAGAAGTAGTACCCGAGCAGGGAAGCATCTCCTGAGGCCAGCATAGCCTGCAAAGAGTGCTGTCACTGTACTGGTGATGAGCCAGCATCCATCCACTACAAGAGGGGCACAGCAACAGGCACTGATCCTGGAGGATAGTCTGTCTTACAGGTTACCTGCTCTCTAGTTACCAGCTGGCCACTAGATCATCCATCCTCTGCCTTGTATCCATGCAGTTTTGTTCCTCAGGACAGTGCCCACGAACTCCCCCAGCCTGCCTCACTCTCTCTCTCTCCATCTCTGTCATCTTTCATAATTCTTATTGCCAGAGAAAGAAGTGCTTGTAGCAGGCAGTGGGATAGGGAGATGATTCCTGTTTGTCCAAGGGAATTGATGACAGGCTTCTGCTTATCTGCAGTGGAAAGCAGCTCCTCTGAAGGGGAAGGAATACCTGCTTATGCAGACACAGGGAGGTAGTTAATGTTGCTGGGCGGTGCCAATTTTATAGACTATTTAAAAGCCAGCTGCAGCTGCCAGCATTGAATCATCCAGACCTGGATGATGAAATAGATATGATCTGTGATGACATCAATCTGGAATAATTGCAAGTATTCCATGGACAAAAAGGGATTCAAAATTATGTTAGCAAACTAGAGTAATAGCCCAAATAAAAAGAAGCAAGCATGAAGTGCTGCATTATATAAGGAACGATGAATCCGTTATTTAAAATGGTAAAGATTTGGCTAAGCAGTAGGACACTAAAAAAAGGTCTTACTGGACCAGAATCCAAATCAAGTGAAAAAGTCACAGGTGCAGTATAATTGAAAAAAGACACATCTTACCTTGGAGTACATAAATAGAAGTGTCACTCACAAGACACGGGGTTTGCTTTGTCATTAGTTAAGCCTGAGAAAGAATGCTGTGTCCAGTGTTTCTTCACTGGCTTTCAGGGGGATGGAAAGAAAAAGGAGATATAATTAAAATAATTACGAAACAGGGCATATGCAGTGATGTTGAAGTAAATGGGTTTGTTTAACATTTAAAAATAGGATGGAGAGAAGAAATAAAGGTTCCCAATAAGTAGGATGCTGGCAGTGAGAGAATGATGATCATCAGTTGCTCTTTAGAACCAACTGAATTAAGACCTGAAGAAATTAAGGAAATTAGGGAATTAATTTCAAATTGATTTTCATCTAGCTGCATTTTTTGTGTCATCACCTGTTTTTCAAGTTTTCCAGAAGGGATTAGATAAATACCTCTTCCAGTGGTGTTGCTCTTGCCTTTTGAGAGGCTGGGGTAGCTGATGTTTTGGGGTGTTCTCCAGCACTCTGTTTCTGTGAATCTCTGCTCTGATTTAATTATTATTTCTGTCAGCGCTCACATGTGTGTCTTGGTGTGGTTTCAGATGCTCCTGCTGGTATCATGCTGATGCCTCCGATGATGAGAAGTTTCCCATAGGACATTTGTAATAAATGCCAATGCCATAAGTATATGCTTTGCCAGCTGAGATGTCATTAGTCACCAACACTGTATATAAATCTTTATTGTGTTCTCGGTGCCTTTGCATCGATTGCACCAGGTGTCACATGTATGTTCTTTCAAATATCCATAGCAGTCATTGGGAAAATGTTACAAGGTCAGGACGTCTGTGCATGTAATCATTATATATTTTTACTGCTGCTGAAAGACTTTTATCATGCCCAGGTAATGAAGAAGTGCACTAATTTAAGTTAATGGGAGTGGAAAATTGACAGAAACTTTATGAATTTTCACCTACTCGATGCCTAGATTTTTTTTTTTCACTCCCTTGAAGACAGAAAGAAAAAGAGATAATGGAAAGAGGGATATTTATATGAAGATCTTTATTAGTGCACTGAATTTTTATTCAGGTAATTTAATGTCTGTGGTGATACAGAAAGCGTAGCAATTAGATGAAGGCACAGGAGGCAATGTCATGCTTGGCAGAAGACAACAGACAGACATAGAAACTCCCATGACACATCTGCCACAATGGTCCACAGAGCCAAATGTCCTGGCTCTGCTACTTGCTGGTGGTGGATGCTTGGGGAGGAAACCAATAAACACGTTACTACTTCTCTAGGTTACTTTTACAATCTCCAGTGATTTGTAACTTGAGGAGAGTACCTTTTGTTTAGGTGACAACAGAGCATTGGGATGATTTAGTAACAATTCACTTTTCCCCACAGTTTTCCTTTTAATAGAGATATGATTACATAAAGAATTTAAACTTGGGTAGTATCAAGTGCAATCCATCAATACTGAAGGATAATAAAATCTTTCAGTGGAAGAGGTTGAGTAATATTTAGCTACCATGAGGGGTTTTAGCTTATCCAGGACAAACTTTCTTTTTTTCCTCCCCTATGACACGGAGTCATAAAAAATAGCTGGAACAAGAATAATTTCAAAGCAACAGTTTATTTAATATTTGTAATTGAATGTCGCAGTTCCTCATAACTACAGATATTGCAAGGAAAAAAGTCCCCAAGTCTGGGCATGTCTAATTCATTTTTCACTATTACGGATTTGAACCGATAACTTTGGCAAAATAATTTCTTCTCTCAGCAGTAAGGAGCTGGTTACAGGTCGCTGTGATAATGTAATCTGCAATATGAATGTAATATTGCACGCAGCAGAGAGGGAAGATAAAACAGCTGTGCTGGGAGGTCTGCAGTTACACTGCATAATTGGCAGTTCAATAGCAGTTAATGACTTTTTTCTTAATACTAATATGAATGTTGAATTTTCATTAGTTCATGGGTATGTCTCCATGGCACAAAACAGCACTCTGCAGAGATGCCAGCGGTACCTCTGGTGCAGCTAGTTGAATTTCTGGATGCTGTGAAGTTATGTCAACATGGAGCTCTGTACGGAATGGTTGTACCAGTGGGAGTTACGTCTCTGAATAAGACTTGTCTCACAAGCTTTAAATAGGTTATCTGATGTATGACCAGCATCCAGCCAGAGCTGATCATCAGAGCGCCCTTAACAGAGACAAGCACTTCTGTAAGAGGGTGTTTTTTGTTCTAAAACAGGTATTTAAGACAAGGATGACTGGCCCTCCTGAAGTACCTATCTGGAGGTACTAATAGGGTAATGAGATTAAGAAGACGATAAGAGGAGTCGACTGACTTAGGATAGATGCTTTTTTTCAGTTAATGTTGGAATGCATTCCACCTGTTGCTCCTTCTTAACCTGCCTTTTCCAAGATAATTAGAAGGCAGCCCCGAACTGGTACACAGGTGGGTTTTAGTTGACTAAGTAGTATTAGCCAGCAGGTTAATGCACTGTGAATTCGTGCACAGTGTGAACTGTACAGGGTTTTTCATGTAGATTTTGTCTGAATCAAACTACATGTAGGACAGAGAAGATAGCCTTTGAAAGCAAGCTCAAATCCATGTGATAAAAAAATACCTCATCCTTGTTCTTATGAATTGAGATACAAGATAGCCCCACTGTCTGACTCTGCTGGCCTGTTAACCCTAAAGTTACGTGAAGGGAAGAGCTTAATTCCCATAACTGTGTCCTGTTCACATGAGGGATATTTTCAGGTTTCCCATTCTGGTTGTTACTTACCCATCATGGCTTTAGCATGTGAGCTCATTGTTTAGCTGCCCTGTCAAATATTGAGCTGTAATCTCAAGGTGCACCTGAGCTTGGCTGGGCAGGGTCCTTCATGCTTTTGGACTGGGCTGAAACACAATCAAAAAGCTGAGGGCTTTGCCTTCCAGGAGCTGCACTTGGCTGTGCAGGGAATCAGAGTCCCTGTCATGTTTTTCAGTGGGGGAATAATTCAGGAAGAGTAAGAGATTTAATCTTCCAGATTTAGAAGGCTAAAATGTAGACTAATTTTCCTACACAATAAAATGTTATTTTGTAAACAGATGACCTTTTTTCTTGGTGTTTTCCAATGACCATTTTTCTCGGTGGATTCCTATGCTACTGTGCCTTTTAGAATGCACTGAAAATTTGAAGCTGAAAATAATATATGATACAAAATTGCATTTAAATTCTCAGTATTACTGGATAATGCAGTAAGTCTTGTTAGTTGTTAAAGATACAAAAGATTTATTTAAGCCTTTTTTTCATAATATAACACATTGTTATGTCTTTTTTTCTCTGCATCAGCAGTGATTTGCTTTAGCTTCTGACCTCCTAGGCTATTCAGATAGGAATCCTAGGTTATTCACTGGGACTCTCTAAGCATTTTCTAACCATCCAATAGGTTTCTGTTTGAATAACAAAAATATCTCCCAAAGCAACTGGAACTTTACATAGGAAGATGTCTTCAGGGCTCGCAGAACAGTATATACAACACTTAGTTTTGGTTTTGAGCCACAAACTATGGCACTGCTAAATTTAAGAGCTTTGGTGCTCCTGATAATCTGTAGAATGTCAAGACTTACGTGCTTGAGCACAGCACCTGTGCGTGCACTTGTATGTCAGTCCCTGGCATGGGTTTGTCTCAGCAGTTTCCCAGGTTGGATACTCTCTGGAGGTTAGCACGTGCCAGCTCCACTGCTGGCAGACAGCTTGAATGCAGTTAATTGTGCTGTGAAATAAGTTGATCTAGATAGAAACAAATGGTGCTGTGCAACACTTGTCCTTCAGACAAGAATACTCCTTGGGTCACTTCATTTGTTGGGTTGGATCTATCCAGAAACTGCAGTTCATTGCACCCATGTGAGGTTACATAGCCATCATTTCTAGTGGGAGAGTTGTGACTCTCCAGAGGCTGATACAGCTGATTTGCTGGGCAGATCTGTATTAGAAGACAGCTCATTGTAGAGTTCACTGTAGATAATTCATTGTTTCTTTCCATTCTCTGTACAGTGAATGTGGTTTAAGCCAAATGCTCATCTGTTACCCTTCTGGCAGTGAGTGAATGCCACCTGCATGACCTCTTGACTCTACCCAGCTGTCAGAGCTCTTTTTTTTTTCTCCTTTTTGAGAAAATAGGTGGACAGATATTCCCTGCATGTTGGGAAACTGCTGTTGCAGACTTTTTAATGAGGAGCAACTCTGTCTCTTGGTCTTGCTTGGCTTCCTGCTCCTTGGCAGCAACTCCACTCAGTTCAAATGCCATGTGTTGAGCTGCATGACTGAGCAGAAAGATGTGAGAGGTGAGAAACAGCCACCAATGAAGAGAAGGAGCATGAGGTGGAACACAGGACAGCTACACTGGGCAGTTTACATGCACTTAAATTCACAGGAGATGTTCATTTCAGTTTAGATAGAGAAGAGCCTATAGGTAAAGGATTTCCAGAGTACTTACTTTGTGAAAACAAACTAAAGAAAGTACCAGCGTCCCATAAGCAGCCTTTGTTAGGTACCTAAAACATAGGTGCAAATTAATTGTGTCGGTGAGGTGGAGTGGAGTTCCCCTTTACCTTGTGTGACACAGAAAGCAGGTTCTCCTTGGGCAATAAAGGCTTATGGAATATGTAGAGAAGTAGTTAGCAGTACCTGTGTGTGTTTGGGTGATGAACGAGAGGTGATTAAGAGAAATCAATTTTAATGAGGAAATATCTCATTTCCTTTTAATAAAAAATGGTGTCTCCTTTGGCATTTCATCCTTTTTTTTTTTTTTTTTTTTTTTTTTTTTTTTTTTTTTTTTTTTTTTTTTTTTTTTTTCCAGAAAAATGGTTGAGCTAGCTGGGGAATAACTTAGCTATTTTAAAAATGCTGATTATCTGCCTGCAATTCTTTTTATAAACCATCCCCCTTAAATGGACAGAGGGGAACAAAAAAGAGGAATAAAAAGATGGGCAGTGAATTAGCAGATGCATTTAAGGTAGTTGATCAGCTTATCTTTCCAGCAGACCCACTTTAGTCACATGCTCATATATTATTAACCTGACTGCATCAAGGCTGATACTCTATGTCTTTCCCAGCATACCCATTTATGTGGTGTTGGGTGCCTTTTGAATTGGATGCTGGTGCTGTAATTTGGACAGGGAAGCCGGAAGTTTACATAATGTAATCTTGTTATCCATTAGTGTAATACTCTTTATTGGTTTTATAAATATCTGTTTAATATCATCGTGAGTGATCTGGAAGATGGGGGTACCTTCCAAGCTGGTATTCAATGATTTCATGATCTTTACATTAAGAAGCAAATCTTCTAACCTCCAAAGATCCCTTTTTTGTAGCCTTCCTCAAGGAGTCATTTAGCCCTAACATTTTTCGTGTGCTTTTCTTTCATTAGTCACTTCTATAAGGATCTCATTTGCAATCTTGCATTATATTCCTCTAAGTTACTTAGGCACACACATGTGTAGTGTCATTTAGTAACCTGCTGGCACAAAGGTTTCTGTATGAGCAAGGTGGTTTAAATGAAAAAAAGAATTACTCTACTGAGATGTAAGTATATCCTTAATTTGACTGCTGGTGCTCGCTGAGCAGCTGTCTTTAAGACAGAAGTCACAGCAATTTACTGCTACTTTTCCCTAAAAGTACCTGAATGATTTTTGTTAATAGCTTGAGCAAGTGACCAAATCTCCTGAGACTCCTGTATGAATCTTGTGCAATTTTTCTTTCTCATCCCTCTTGACTCTTGATTATTCACATCTTTTGTGCTGGAAAGCAGGAGACTGGGTTTTTCTCATCATTATTTTTATAGTCCTTTTCCTAAGATATGTAGTCTACAAAAAACCCCAAAAGAAAACCCCTGCAAAAAACCCCCACACAAACAAACAAACCTGTTGTGGGGAAAACCAGGTCCATCCCTCTCCCTGAAAATCCTGCTGAATGAAGATAAATACAAACATAGCTTGCTACTCTCTGGCACACAATTAGCTAGCCCTCCTGAGCTTGATACTGCAAAATATGGTAATAAATGAGTTCCAAAATTCGTTGCACCTCTATATGCTGTTTGTTTTTAACATTTACAGAGCAATATTGAATGTCATCTGTACCCTAAAGTGTGTCCATTGTTGAATCCTATGTCTCTCTACATATTCATGTTATTGTGGTGCCCTTCATGATCATAAAACAAAAAGAAACCTGAAATAAAGTGTTGTGATGAATATATACTTAATGGAAGATCACTTTGGAGAGATTTGATTAAAACACGGCAATAATGCAGTAACAGTGCTGAAGATTCAGAAGATGGATTTAGTTAATTGCTTCTAGAGGGCACAAAATTAAACACTACCTTTCAAAAATGAGTGATAAATCTTCAGATACATGGAAAAAAATGGGTATGAAGAATTGACTGGATGTAATGTTGATGAAGGCAATCAAAGGATGAAAGAGTCAGGGTTACATTTCAATCTGTCATTGGATTGTGGTCATCTATCACTTCAACTAGATTTTGTCCTGGCTCTTACCGTGGCCCCTGGTACATTTCCGTCTTCTTCTCCCTGTTGTCCCTTGCCAAGTCTTCATGTCTATTATTCTCCAGTCATCTTTTGTTGTCAGAAGTGTGATATTTTTCATCAGTTCTTGCAGCATAACCAACCCCCTGCCAGTTTAGGCTGTTTCATATTCTTCAAGATGCCCTTGCCTGCAGCCAGCACCCCAGCCTCAGTGCTCAATGCTCAGCCTCAAGTCCTTTGCCATGTTGCCTTTTCTGCTGGTGTGGCAGAGCTGTCAGTATTTTTTTTTTTTTAATGGCATGCTAATTTCTTTGAAAGCAGAATGTGCTTATTTTTAATGATACCATTACACAATGTCTTACTTGTTTATTTATTTTGACTTGAGTAGCAGACTTGTGCTCTTTGTGCTGTATAAAGAACTAAAGGAGGGTTATATTTTTCAAAACTTGTGGTACCAGACTTTTGCAAAAAAATTCCTCCAGTATACTCCTACCTGTGCTTTTGCTGCATTGAGCCGTACTGTAACTGTGACTTTTCTAATGGTGTTAGAGAATGCAAGGAAGGAAGGTGAGAGGGAATTGTTCAATTTTTAAATTATCATATGATCACAGTAGAGTGAAAGTTCGATTTTATTTGGTTATCATGGCTCAGCAGGAACAGGGTATGTTGATTGTTTTACACAAAACCCATCAGTAAACAGGCAGGCACTCAGAAGGAGCTGTAGTCTCCATGCCATCGAAATCATGTATTCAATAATCCTCCAAGGCAGTTACTTTATTGATTGACTGAAAAAACTCCAGAGGAGACTAGTTTAGCATATTATGTCATATCAGACTTCTGAAGAACACATTATCTTTTCCTTTCCAGGGCAGATACTGTCAGATTCGGCTGTTACATGCAGTGGTGCAATTCCACCACCATGCAGTGGTCAAAGAGAAGAGGTTTTGGCCCATCTTCTGTTGTCTGTCATACAGAATGGCAGAAGCAAATCCATCCAGGACTAATGCTGATATCCTGACCATTAATTATCCCATTGTGTTATTGTAGGATGGCACTAAAGCTACAGACTTGTAGATCTTCGCACCAAGAGTGGAATTTTTAAGAAGTTAGGTATCATCACTTGAATTTTTAGGTGCTTTGAAGGGCAAGAAATGGCCATGGCCATGTTTTCAATTCTGTGTATATTCCCTGAAAGACTAGGATTCCAGCATTATGAATATTGGAGTGTGTGCTAAAACCAGCAGCAGAATTGTATGTAATTACAAAATTGAATTCTAAAACCACTTCAAATCTTAATTTCTTTGATTTTTCCCCAGACATTACTTGTGTTGGTCATCCCTTGATATGTACAAATTTTATGTCTCATTCTGCCTGGTGGTTTGTTTTTTGTTTTTTGTTTTTTTTTTTTTTTATCATCAAAATATGTAACACAATTGGGGCTGGTGCTCAGTTCAGTATCTTTATACAGATGTGAACAGTATTACTGCTCAGGTTTTCAAGAGTATTGGCTGGAGCCCTCAAATGATGATGTGTTTCTAAAACCTGCCCTTTTGCATTAATTGCTCTCCAGCTTGTCTGATGTTGTTGCTGTTGATAGAGGGTTCTCTTTAGTGGCCAATGACAATGATTCCAGTTGAGATTCCAGCTGATACATTAATTATTCAGTATTGTTCTGTAAATTTTATGTATGAAAAGTGGATTTTTTTAATCTAGAGGTCTAGGAAATAGCCAGATCCTTTTCTGGGCTCTATATGTTGGATGTTGTCTCAGTACAAGAGACTAAATAAAAACCTGAGGGTTCTCTTTGGGCATGCTGTTGAAAATGCCTCCCTGGAGCTAATATTCTCTTCTGTCTTGATGAGATACAGAAAGGAGCTTGTCAGGCTGAGCAGAAAACAGAATTTGTGTGCAATGGGCTCTGTTTGACACTCAGAGGACTTGTCTTATTTCTGTAGTGCTTACTGTGCTGCAGTTCATGCTGAGAGCTGGCTCAGCCTGGCTGCTTTGGGATCAGAGGAAAAGGAAGGTGTTTTGAGACAACTTTCCCCATTTTTCCCTTCAGCTGTTCTGTTCTATCTGATAGAGATCAAAATGTTTTCTTAATTCTTTTCAAGCTAAACTCCCAGTGAAATATATGGAAACTGGATAAAAAGTTTTGTTATGTCAACCAATAGGTCCAACACCATTTTTTCTCTTTGTTTTCCCTTCATGGGAATAAACAAACCAGAGTATTATGCATGATAAAAGAGGAGACAATTTTTTTTTAAATTATTCAATAATCTTCAGAGGGTTGGTGTAATTTAGAGTTAGCATACATCCTAAAAAAATTTATTAAAGACTCTACAGTTCAACAGTTACTGCTGGACCACGAAGAGATATCCCCAAGAACTGGATTTCCCTGACCTGCTTTTATGTTTGTGAGTGTCTGTGTTTCTTCTGCTGTCCCACCACGACTCTCAACTTCCAGAAAAAAGGTGGCGGGGGGATGTGTACAGGCATTGCTGCCATTAGGTTCCTTCATGACAGATTTTGGAAAATATTCCTGAGTACTCTAACTCCAACCAACCCTACCGGGAAATTCATGGAGCACTCACGTGTGGTTTTGGCCCCTGCCAGCTCTTATTCTCTTTCCAGGCTTTCCAGGCACTGCTCAGGAGTCTGCAAGTGCCAGAGGTGCTTCTGACACCCAGCTATCATATGGACACTCCATTTTGGAGGGTGAGATAGTCTAATAGTGAGGATTTGAGATGCTCATGCCAGAGTATGTGTTTAATATTCTAGTCATGTTTAATCCACTAGTAGAGAGATAGCTATAGAGTCTCTTTGAGAAATTTATCTACTGATCTGCAGGCCTAATAAATTCAGCTTTTTTGTTTGTTTGTTTGTTTGTTTGTTTTTTGTTTTTTGGTTTTTGTTTTTGTTTTTTTTGTTTTTGTTTTTTTTTTGTGTTTTTTTTGTACCAGAAGTACTGTCTGTACTGCATTTAACCTTATTAAGCATCCTCACTAAGCCATACATGTTGAACTTTTAAATGGAGGTGAATTCCCAGCAGGAATTCAGAGCTGGCAAAAATACCCCACAGTTTTCTGTGACAAAAGGCTTCAGTGATGTTTGCAGTTCAGCTTTTCCCAAAGATTTTTTTTTTGTGAACAAAGCGCATGGCTCCAGACTCAACAAGCCTCAGACCACCTGCAGCTGATGCTGCAGTGGCAGGTTGTCTCTGTTGGGTGCCATGGCCAGTTGTGTGATGCCATCACCTTGTTCTTTTCATCCTTGGCACCATTAGAGCCTCTTTGTGAAGGAAATTTAGCTTCCACTTTCCTTTATAGCACTCCAAAGAGATATTTCATATTCAGTATGCATAAGAGATGAGGGAAAAAAAGGTCAATGAAGTTAACATGGATAAAAATTTGTTTGATGTATACTGACCAAATTAGGTGATTTTTTTAATGCCATGTAGAATCACTGTAGAGGCTTTATGTTAACAAAAGTGGGAAGTGGTCTATTTTGGGATCAAATCAGTGGAAAAGGAAGCCAATTGACATTGCCATTCCTAGCAGCAATCTGTAAGATTTCCATTAAAAAATGCCTTCTTGGCACTGAGCTCCCTGTGTGCTCTGCAGCAGGACCTCACAGGGGTCAGAGAGTCTGTTTGTGCCCAAATGTATCTTGGCTTTAGTGAAGAGTCTGACAAGTGAGATGTGGGTGAGGAATAGGTAATTCACAAACCCAAGGTACAACACAGACTATAAGGGGATGGATTACCAGAATGTCATGTAACTGTGTTTGAAATAAGTGGAAATCATTTTTCGTTGATAGGTCTCAAAGTTCCGTCTAAAAGGGGTTAACTTGTGCTGGGAGACAACAGACAAGAGAGGAAGTGTGTCCTAGATCCTTCAGCTGACCAGTGACACACAACTTGTCTTGCTGAGCTCTGGTCCAAGTTTTGGTGACAAAGGCTGATGTTGTTCAGCCCAGTAGATGCAGAGCTGTGGAATGCAGTTGGGTGGCCAATGCCCATTTTAAATGCTGAGAGTTTGCTTTGTAAAAGTAGTTCTGGTTTGGTTCAGTGGGCATAATTCATAGTTGGTGCTCTAGGTATGCTTATGCAGAGCTCCTCTAGCTTGGGTCCATCCAAGTTGTACAGAAAAGTTTTAAATCTCCCATCTCTGAAAGCATTGAAGGTCATATTGGATGGAGTTTTGAGTAACCTGGGATGGTGGAAAGTGTCCCTGCCCATGGCAGTGGGGTTGGACCTAGGTGTTAAGGTCCCTTCCCACTCAGAACATTCTATTATTCCATGATTCTGTGCCATGCTCCAGAGCACATTTGCAACATGCACCAAGGTGTAGAAAGGGAAACGATTTGGCAAATGCACTTCAAAAGTATCTTCCCAATTACAACTGCCGTGCTAATATAGATAATTTAAAGCCATACTGACTTCTGTTTTTAGAATTAATTGTCATTTCATTTTGGGACACTGAAGCACATCTCCATCTGATGTGTTACTTATTCATGGCTTAATTAGCAACTAGTTTGAAGTGATACCTTCCTCTTTATTCTCATTTTTTGACTGTTTATGAGTGGCAGTGGTAAACAGGTGTAAGAGTTGCTGTGTCAGCTCATATCAAATGTGTCTTAGCCCACTATCATATCTCTCACTGGGGTTAGTGTCAGATGCTTAGTGAATAACACACACTCAAAAAAGTGCTGTTTCCCTGGAAAAATCTCCCAGCCTCCACGATTTCGCTTCAGAAATACTTGTGATTGCAACTGGTTTCTTAATGCTTAATCTAAAGGATATTAAAATAAATTATTCTGCTTATTATTGTTCACCTACATAAAGGAAATATCTGTATATAAATAAGATTTGGACACGTTTTTTCTTGTACGTCATACTTTTCTACAACACATTGTTGTCATGCTCATCATCATCGTTGTTAGCAGCGCTCATTAAATCCCCAGAGCTGCCCAGTGTTAACTACTGGCATTGCCATGAGATCTGCCTCTGTGCACACATGCAGATTTTGGAAGTTGCTTACTTTCACCAGCTGTTTCCTCTGAATGTCAGAAAACTTCCAGATGCAAGCAGTGTGTCTGTGTGTGGCTGTAACAGGGAAAAGCTGGAAGCTCTCCTTTAAATTTCTGGACTTCCTAGTCCAGAATTTTTGAAGCAGCAGATCTTTGCTTTAAATCGCACTAGTCCTCAAAAATCTTTCTGAAGTAATGCTACTGGGAATTCAGGAAGAGAAAATCCAAATGTCTTTGAATATTCGGTCATGGATTAATAGAGACTACTTTTCCTCAAGCTCCTTTTGCTTACAATACCAAGTTCCACGGTGTAAGGTAGTGTGTAATCCCTGAGATGAGACTTTGATGACTTCAATGAACTTTAAAAAAAGAAACTGTAATACATTTTGAAAGAAGTTAAAATCTGTATTTTTTAATGCCGAATAGGAATTGAGAGCAGATGAGGTATTCTTTCCAGAACTCGTGACTCTTCCGTTTCTAAAACGATAAAGCTTCAGTACTAAGTCATTGTGAAATATGGGACAGAAAATCCAATAGAGCTCAGGTTTAAGTATTGCATCTCAGAGAGTGGACAATAATTTAGGTTTGCTTCATAAAAAAGTGGAAAACAGGATTATTTTCCTGTAATGAGGTCATGCTTGAGGTGTGGCACCTGAAGACAAGTACCCTTAAACAGGACTTGGTGATGAGTCCCCCGGTGTCTCAGATTAGACATAGTTTGTGGTTGCTACTACACACACAGACCTTTTACTGACACCTCAGCATCTTATTTGCTGTTACCTACCCTGGAACCAGTGTGGAGTTTTCCAGATAATTCAGTTGCTGTAGTCTTGGGTGTGCTGAAGAGCAGGAGGTGAACAGAAAGTGGGCAGCCAGAGGCAGAAGCTAATCCTTGCTGCAGAGTGCTCAGTAGTTCCCTCCGGTTTTTATTTCAAGTGGGTTTTTTCAGTTCAAAGACTTTTTTGGCCAAATGACCAGATGGTGCAAGAGAATTCACAAATGCCTATACATTCTTCACCCATCCTTAACGACAGGTATGAGTTTTTAGACTCCAGTGTAGATTCCTGCTGTGATCAGATAGGAGAGAGGCTCAAGGAGCCTTTTGAGGAATTAAAACGCTTAGTTTGGCAGGGTATGAAAAAAAGGCTCTGTAGAAGCCTTCTGAAAGAATTCTGGAGTTTAGGGCAGGAGCACACCAAGTAGTAGACTTAGTATTATTGTCATAATGCTGATTTTTTTTCCTATGTACTGCTAATTTAATATGAAACTGAGGAGTGAATAATATAATACATTTACAGAGATGTTGCAACAAAACATCGATTTTTTTCAATTACTTTTTTTTCCTAAATTACATTGTCTCAAAATCAATATATTTTGGCAGACAAAGTTTGATGCTACTTTTTATCATGGAAACAGCTACAGTGCTATTGGAATCTACTCATTATGGTGCTAAGCACTCCTAGCAAAGTAAAAGAGTGTGTGTGTGTAAAAAACCTGCCATCTCTGTGCCTTCTGAATCTCTTCAGCACAAGTGGGAAAATAAAGAGCTAAAATGGCTTTTTTTTTTTTTTTTTACTTAATACTATGTAGAAGCAATGGCACAGATAACTCCAGGAATGCAGAAGTGTATTAAAATCTGAGCTTTAAAGTTCTTTTGTCACTGTTATTGTAGACAGCACAGGTAAAACCTGTATTGCAGCATATGATGACCACTCCTGTGTTTTGTAAATTTATTCTGTGTCATGTTCTGGGAAGTCTCTGTTTGAAATCAGTTTATTGCATAGATATGATTGGCCATTTATTTGATTATCTATTTTTTAGTTTGTTTTTTCCCCTGAAAAAGCCTGCCTAAAAAAGATTTCCCAGTGAGATCCAGTTGCATCACGTACTTTCAGAGAAGTAAGCATCACGTAGCCTTTGAATATTTCTCTGAGCGTTTATAGTTGCAATCAATTCTGAATGACTAATCTCAAAAGATAGCATGTGCATACAGCCTATTAGGCAGATCTTTATGAGTTACATCCACTCAAAATAGGTCTGCTGCTCCTAGGGTATTGTTTTCTCTATGAAGTTAGACGAATGACTGCATGAAGAGTGTGTCATGTCACTGTGGACGGGGCAGATGTGAAGGGTTGTTAAGTTGTTTTGTCTGATGAAGCCTGGGATGAAAAGTGTAGCATTAGGAGTGGGTGTGTGTACAGGTATAACAGCATATCCTTAAACACTCTGTAAGCAGGTTGAACTGAAGCAGAGCCTGACTAAGAGTGTTCTATACCAGGATTGTAAAAGTCATTAATTGGTGCATGCATTCATTAGTTTTTTAACTCCAAGGTAAGACCACAGGTATCACAAAAAAACCCACAGAAAGCCCTCAGCTCTCAGCACAGCCTTAGTGCTGGGGCCATGCTGGGATAATTACATGCTCCTCTAAGATCCTGCTGTTCTGCTTACAGTCCAAGCTCAGGAAAGTAGGTCCAGGTGTGTGCAGCAATGTGGCATTTTAAAAGCCCTGTCACTGAATTAGAGTGATTGCTGCTGGAGGAACGAGACTGCTTTACAAATTGCTTTAAAATAGAGACCGAATCTCCTTGAATCTTACTCTTGATGCGTAATTTGCCCATTTATTTTCACAGCAGAATTATTTAATATGTTTTTTACTCTTTACCCACCACAGAAAGCACATATCTTATATCCTCAATAACTTGTGTAGCTACATGTATATTAGTGAATTATAGTGAAGAGGAAAGGAAATACTCCAGATGAAACTGAAAAGGCTTTTTTGAAGTTGCAGTATTTTCAGTGGTGTCTTCCAGTGAGACTGCTAGTAGCAAGCAACAAGCTGCCTTCTTGCTAGAACCTTCTGAAATTCTGCAGAGAATTTTTTTTCCTGCTTTTGGGGCTGACACATGACACGCATCTCAGATGGTGGCCTGTGACTACTGTCAGGCACCCGACACAGATGACAAACTTGTTTCTTTGATGAGATCATCCCATGACTCAAGACATGTGCCAGTATCTGCACTATCTCACTTATGAAATTAATGCAGAAAATGTGATGTTTTGTATCAATTGAAATTTTTTTTAAAGGTGCTTTATATCATTTCTTGTCTAAAAATAGGATGATATTCAACTGTGCTACATTTCACTAGTTTAATTTCGATTCGGTGTGCTTGAATAAAGTTATGGATGTAATTGATCACCCTCTGTAAAATCTCCAGGTTTTGCTCAGGTTATTTTGTGGAGGAAAATGTTGCATTTTCTTCCTTTGCCTGCAGAATAATTTAGTGTGAGGGTGGCATCGTTTAACTTTAAACTTTATTAGTGATATCTATGCATGAAACAATCTGTTAAAATTAATTGGAATGATGATTGCAAAACACGTCTTACGACCAATATTTGGGAAACATGCTGATTTTGGAAACATTTCACAGAGGAATACAATAAAATCAGGCAAAAATCAGCAGGCAAAAATCCCAGCTTCAAAAATATCTCTGTACTGGGTCATAAAAAAACATTAATAAAGAAAATTATTTCTTATCATTTTGGGTCCTAAGAAAATATTGACATAGAAAATGATTTCTTGTAATTTTGGGTATATCTTACTGAGGCATTAGACTCCTAGTACATGTAAAGATACTAATCAATGCAAAAATATTCATTTAATAGTGCATAAACAAGCATGTTATTATTTATAACTTGTTGATTGCTTAATAGAACGTTACTTGTCTGGATTGTTGTTTTATTTTATTTTAACATATCTCATAATATTAGAAATGCACACAGGCAAACTTTGGACATTTTACATAAATGTGTCCTGGCCTGTTGTCATTTAATTTTTCAAAATGACTTTTTTTTTTGGTACAGATCATGTTTCTGCTTGAACAATTCATGTGCATTCTTGTAGTGTCTGAACTGCTTCTCCTCGTGAGGCAGGCATTTGCCTCCAAGGTACAGTCCTGTGTTGCACTCAGTCTTCTGCAAACCCAGTTAATGTTTTAGAAAGGTAAAATCATGGATAATTCTATATTCTCAAAGAGGAGGAAGTGGGATGAACCAACACTAAATGTTGTATTGTTTCACTGAACTCTGGGATTTGTTCCTGTGCATTAAAAAACCAGTGCTTTAAAGGGTATCCTTCTTTCAGGCCTATAATGCTAGCAAAAATAACTCCTGTTTCGATTACCACCGTGCGCATTTTTTTACCTCATCATTACTTGGATAAAATTAGGGAATAAAATAATTGTTTATTTTGAAATTTATTTTCTTTTGCTAGAGTTGCTGAGTATTTCTTAATAATAAATTGGATGATTGCAAGCAAAATGTAGAGAAACAGTACCAAAAAAACCCTGCTTCTTTTCTTTTTGCAATTTCATTATTATATTGAAAGTTTTCAAAACCAGGTGTTGACCTATACTTATTACCATGTTGCTGTTAAAACTCTAAGGTACGTTTTTTCATTGGTTTTACTGCAGGAACTGATAAAAGCAGTAATAATTCTGACATTCTCCCTTCTGGCAGTTATTTTAAATGGTCTTTTATACTTGGAGAGTTCATCATAAATTTCTAATGCCAGTGCCAATGAAGTTGGTTACAAGTTCTTGTACTGCAGTGACACACAGTGTGTTTCATAATGCAGCAGAGTGGCCACTGGAGGAAAAAAACCTCTGAATAAGCTGTAAGTGACTTCCAAACTCCCAGAGCAACCCAGGAAGTCTCTGGAGGCTCTGGGTAGGTTTTCTGCTATGTTAATTAAAACCAATTTCTTTAATGTAGAGAACCTGCCTTGATTATAGTCATAAATTCCTAATCCCTTTTTTGTCATCTCCTAGAAGCGTGGATGATTTCTGACACGAATTATTCATTTTGCCTTAAATGTTTTTATCGTGTTCTTGAGTGGAAAGATGAGCAAATGCAGCTTCACCTTATGGGAATAGAAGTGGTTTTAAAAGATAAACATGTCTTGCCATTTTTATTATTTTCTATATCACAAAGAAACAGAGAAATGAAGAGTCAGGGATAAAAAATGTATTGTTCTTCCCACAGTCCTAAATTTATTGCTCCACCAGAAACCAGCTAGAAGTTGAAATACTTACCGTCCCCTCAGAGCCACTAGACTTGGTTGAACTGAGACTATTGAACTCCCATGCATTTGAGAAATCTCAGAAGGAGCAGGTTGCTCCAGTGGTGTGAATGGCATGGGTGAGGTGAGGCAAAAAGGGGCAGCTCCCTTCTGGGAGCTTTTCCCAAGGAATCACCATTTCCAGACCTGTGCCACTCACCCCAGGCGATGGAATGTTGCAGCAGCTGTGGTCTTTTAATTCTTTTTTCCCTCTTGCTGACAGCACAAACCTCTGTACCTGCTTCAAAGAGAGATTGCCAACTGCAAAGGGAAGGAAAAAATAAACATGGTGTATGCTCTGGGTCAGCTTTGTCAGTGTTCTCTGCTCTGCTTAAACATGCTCAGCCTCTGAAGGAACGCAGCCCCAAGGCCCACAGTTTGTAATGTGGCTGCAGGAATTTCCTTTCAGTTCATCTCTTCAAAACCCTCTTGGAAGTGACAGCATTCTGGGCATTCCAGTCAGGCTTTTTCCGCAGTCCTTTTGACTTGGTTCGTAGTGGCATTGTGGCAGAGTAATGCAGAAAGGATGGAGAACAAGGGGGGAGCCTTGCCAGGGTTGTAAAAACTGGCAGTGATGTTTTAAATCCTGGTTTCAGCATCACTGTGAGGCACACTCTGGTCAGAGTGTGAGTTACAGGCAGTCCTGATGTGAAAGGTTTTGCTAAATAAAAGTGAATAAATGTGCTTTCCTGGCTTGGTGTTATAACTGGGGAAAAAATGGTTTTAAAATGAGATTTTTTTGTGGAAAATTTTAAAAAATATAGTTTCAAGGTTTATGGTCCGTTTAAAAACACAACTGATAAATGACCTGATACTTCAAGAGTAAAATGTTTTATGAACAAAGCCTTATTTTCCCATTACATTGTTCTCATGCTTGGCTAGTTGAAGTGCAACATCATGTACAGTATTAACTGGCACTTTGTTTTATGCTACATAATCTTTTTTACATACTAAATTTTAAAACCAGAATGCACATCCTGCAGGAAGATCAGAAAAGAAAGTCCAAATAATTGTTGACAATTAATTAGAAATAGTTTATGTCTCAATGAAGGAATGGCAAATTGCCTTAAACTTTAAGTGGCTTCACATCAAACACAAGAATAGTTTCTCTAACCACCTGATACACTCTAAATTAACACCTTACTCCTGAGATAATCCCTTTTTATAGTGCACAGATATTGAAAAGATTAAGAGCAATCCAGAGTCATTAGAGGAAACACAACCATACAATAGTCTGTATGTGGGTGTTTAAAACAACTGTGAGGAAGAGGTGGTCAGTGGGATTTGTTGAACTGTGGAGATTTACAGTTAACCAATGGGAATCTCCATTTATAAATTGCATACCTACATGCTTAGGAAGAAGCAATTTCAAATCATTAAGTGACAAGATGACTCACTCATAAAATTTGAATAATATAGTTTTGGGTGTACATACCTCACCTGTAAAACGTATTTCTTCAATACCATTGTGTTCCTTAGCAAAGACAAATGAGACAAATGATTGAGAATCTAGACCTCTAATATTTGCCTTTGAAAAACTCATTGAACCCTTTTTGTCTTCAGTACATTTTTTGAATTGAGGTCTGAGTCATATTCGTGACATGATCTTAAACTCCAAGAAGGAGTGTGAAACTGGAGCATTGTGAAATCCTATTCCCTGTTGAGTGAGAGCACTGGAGCAGAGGAATGGGCTAGGATCATTTGGCAGAAGAAAATCACAGTGCTGAGTGGGAAGGTGGCAGTGCTGTTTTATGGCCAGATGCCAGATGTGAAGTGTAGTTATGCCTGTCACATCTTGAAACTGATTATGAAGAAAGAGAGAAAAGAGAGAGAGAGAAAAGAGAGAAAGAGAGAAAAAGAAAGAGAGAAAGAAAAGAAAAAAGAAAAGAGAAAAAAAGAAAAGAGAAAAGAAAAGAAAAGAAAAGAAAAGAAAAGAAAAGAAAAGAAAAGAAAAGAAAAGAAAAAAGAAAAGAAAAGAAAAGAAAAGAAAAGAAAAGAAAAGAAAAGAAAAGAAAAGAAAAGAAAAGAAAAGAAAAGAAAAGAAAAGAAATGCAGGAATTTGGTGGGATTTGTTCTTCCTTGAAGTTTTAGTGAAGCAGACATAATTTTTGATTCAAAAATCTATGAAAGGCCCTATACAGTCTTTCTTGATGTGAAGTTGGAGTACTGTGAGTAAATCATAAGTGATTGAAAGAAGCATGTTCCATTACAGACTAATGTAAAATAAGTAGTAGCTAAGTTTCTTCAGTCTTCCATTATGTTCTGTATGTAATGGAAAGTTCTTTTTTCACTTCTGATAGGGGTGGAAAGATTTGAATATAGAAGTGGATAGTCCTCAATTTTATAGCTGTTGTACTTGTCAGCTATGTGCCCAGATGTATTTCTAGCTGTATATCTACAATAAGCATATCTGAAAATGTTGGATAAGGAAAGAGTCTAAATTATCTGAAAGACACCATGATGCATTATTCCTCCTCCAAGTGAGACTTCTCTGGCTTGACAGCTCTGAACCTCAGCCATTTTATTTAAATTTTCAGACACTTCACAGAGAACATCAAAAAGACAGGTTTCATTGAAATCCCTTGATCCATGTATTATTGAAAAAACACAATAAATATTTCTTCCACTGTTTTAGTATTTTAATAGGGAGTTGTAATGTTTACATGTATCAAGACCACAGACAGCCTAATTTATTATTATTAAGCCTAATTTATTATTATTAAGCCTAATTTTTTATTATTATCACGTGAAATCTGTCTACAACACGGCATACTTCAGTTTTGTTATAATTGAGAATTTATTAGGGTATGTGTAAATGGCTCCCTTTTTTTCAGACAATAAAACCAGATTAAGGATTGATAACTGACTGTGTTATGCATAGTTAAAAGTCAGTGTTTAGTTTCAATGTTTGTCCACTGAGTAAACTGCTAGTCATTTAATTAACTAAATATGTATTTATTGAACAGATTTGAAAAGATAGAGTATGCAGTGTGAGTGGGTTGTAGTCCTACTACATGTGTTTATCACCAAAATCACTCATTTTGTGTTATTTGGATGAGAGCTAAGGCATAATTAAATTGAATCAGGTTTTCAAGGCATGTATAGGAAAAATTTTACTCTCTAATGAAAATGTTACGAGGAGGAAGAACTAATTTGGCCTGGATTGTTTACAGCTTTGAGCTTGCATATTATTTTACCAGGACTATTTCAAACCATTTATTTGATGTCCATCCTCATTTCTTTGAAAAATAAGGGAGGGAATGAAAAAAGCTGCTGGAAATTTGGAAAAGATTGTACTTTGTGTTTGCAGAGGTTTCAGTCTATATGGAAAGCAACTGCCAAATCACTTCACAGCCTAATACATCCTAGTGTATTTAATTAAATTAGTTGGTTGTATTTGAGACAAATTGTTTGATTTGGAGGATATTGAAAAACCTATCTTAAACTTTGTGAGGTTTTACACATTAAGCTGATCAAACTGCTAAAATTTCTCTCAGTGACTGAGTACAGGACTAAGGCTGCTTTTGCATTTTAGGGAAGGGAATTTGAACACAGACCTCAACTACAGGTGCTCCACTTCTAAAGTCAAATGTGCTGCTGCATGCTTGCAAGGGCTGGGTCACGAATCCCACCTCAGATTTTCACATGCCAAGATGAAAAAACCCACTTTAGCAAACATCTGAATTATTCATGCTTACAACTGTGAAATACTGATGTTCTGTAACATCAGTATCTTGAGGAGAAGCTGCTGGTAAACAAACACATGTAAGTCAACATTTAATCCAGAAATATACTGGAAATATAAAGTAAATTGATAGTGAATGTTTTAGGTAAAGGAAGAAAAATAATATCAGTGGATACAGAGTTCAAGAACTGTTAATACAGATAAAAATACAATTTTTTTTCTATGAATCTCCTAATGATAATACCTGTCACAAATTATTGCTTAAAAAAATGTGGCAGATATTACACCTGGGTCTTAAGTGCAAAACTGCTTCTTCAGCCCTCCATTATCCTATTAAGATGTATGCTAGGCTCTTATTGAATGGCTGCACAGAAATCACGCTTTGACTTGCACTGCTTATTCCAGGCTGGAATTTTGATTATTTGAGATGAAAATATCTTCTTTGTCTTCTTGGCCTCTGTAATAGATTGTGTAAAATGAAAATTGCGTGCTTTCAGTTGTACAGATGAGTCGATAATATTTGTACTCCTTTTAGTAATGCTGGGATATGGTGCCACCATTTGTGTCCTTATAAAATGTAATTAGGTATTGAATGTTTGCCTTCAAAAATGTTCAGCCTGAGGTGCTTTTTTTTGAGCAGTGTGGCAATACACCATGAAGTGGAGCATACTCAGGTCTCCTGATGCATCACATCCCACAATATTTTCATCATTAAATGTTTAGTAATGTTTTAATGTTTATTTAACAAGTCTTATTTACTTTGCTGCAAACTGCAGCTGAGAGGCATCAAACCACCTGTCCATGTGCTTAAAAATACATTTAATTGCCTAGCTGTGTTCAGTTTAGGGAGATGTTAGCTGAAGTGATACACTTGCTGAAATGGAGTAAATACTCTGATAAAACCTGGAAGTTCTTTGATGTCCATACTTCATGCAAACCACTATCCTCCACTACTAGAAATCTCAGCTTTAAACTTTATTTTTAAAAAGGTCCAGTGATTTCCTCCTTAGCTGAAATATATCTACCTAGCTCCATAGAGTGTTGCTGCTTGTTTTGCACTTGTAAGAGCTTTGCCTTGGAGGACACCCCAAATGAACAGTGCAGTAGTAGTATAGATATGGAAGACAAGTTTCAAAAGAAATCATCTCTATTTCTGCTGCAATGAACAAAATCTGGGTTTTAAAAATGATCCTAGGGCCCCTTGCCGATTTCTGCATCTTTGTCTTCTTTGCAGCCTCTGCCTTCTTATATTCTCCACATTCTTTCACTGGAATATTTCTCTGACATTACTGGAGTGCAGTTGTTCTGCTTTTTTCTGTTTGTTTTGTCAGTTCTCTCCCTGTTGGTAAAATACCAGAGTGTTTTTCTACCAGAAGTTTTCTGACTTTGCTGTTCTGAACCAAGACCATGAGGGCAGTGTTGACATCCCTTTTCTGGAAACGCCTCCCATCCAGAAACAAGTGTAGCTTGTGCCACGTTTGCAGTCATCCACTTCAATACAGGGAACTCTCTTGAGTTATCCAGACCAGAACTGGCTGGAGCTGTCTACATCCCTCCTCTAAGTCATGTCTGGGGACTGATTCTTTCAGGGGCATATCAAAACACCGTGGCTGTGCCTGTTGGATGGAGCCATAGTGTCATGGTCCTCATGCAGATCATGTGTTTGGAGGCCCTGGCTAGAAGTGCTGTGCCATGGTGCCATCCTACTGCTGCATCATGGGCAGGAGAGCAGGAGCAGGATGTTTGACTTCTCTGTTTCCGCTTGTACCCTGTATTTGCTGGGTTTGCTCAGTCCTCCTCTGTGTGACCTACCACACAGAAAAACCTGTTGTGTCTAAACAATTTCTGTCTTGCAGTCCATCAGATTACTTTGGGAAGCAGACCTGTATCTGCTCTGGCATCACTGATAATTTCAATATACAGGAATACAGTACTTTGCATATAGACAGTGAAATACCTAGTCAAGCAGATACTGATTTGCCAGATTTTATTTGTTTGACCACCTAAAGACAGCCCTGGCAGACAATCAGGAGATGAAACTGGGATCATTTTAGTCCTGAAGCTGTTCAGGAGGTGCCTACCCAAAGTATGCCAAAAGAGTTTGCATTGTGTCCAAGAAATTCTGAAATGACAGTGGAGTCCTGTCCATTGACACTCTCAAAGGCTGGTCATTCCATCCCACGGTAAAAAAATCAGAAGTGAGGTTCCTGAGATGTTGGAGAAGACACTCTTTACTGTGCTGCACTGTTTGCCTTAACAGGCATTGCTTGTATTTATACTGCTGGATTTGACTTCTGTGAGCACTGCAGCAATTTAAGTTTTGCCCATAGAAATGCTCTGGGCATAAGAACATTAAGCTTGCAGAGTCTCACCTTTTACATAATGATTAGTAGTATAGTAAGAAATACAATGTCCACCAGTCTTCATCTTACCAACCTTAATTTAAGAGTCTGCCTCTGTGCTTCTGAGGCTGCTGTTTAATAACTTACTCCTGGTTCTCGCCGGGGGTGGAATTCTGGCTCCATCAAATTCTGCCATTGCAAGGGATGGCATTCAGTATTTTTTATGGTACTTGCTATTCTCTTAGAAATTTATTTAAATGCAGCCAGTATTTCCAGAGTAAAGGACTCTACCATGCCCTTTGTGCAACATGATTAAAATTAGGAAGATGTGGTCAGTAAGGAGTTAAATAATAATTTTAGCACTCAGGACTAGGCCAGTGTGCAGGCTGAAATTATTTGAATATTTGCAAATCCTGCTTGATTGAAAGGTGCTCCTTTCACCCTTCAGATTCACAACTCCAAAATGCTGGAAATACCTTCATAGCAAAATGTCAGCAGGCTAAATCAGCCTGGACAGACAGTCCAGTAACTGCAGGTATAGCCTTGAAGTAATCTTACAATAACCAGTGTAGGCTTTCTTCAGAGATTTTCTGTATATTGTTTATCCTCAGACATTAGGTTGTGCCACATAGGGAAACCCCAGGTGATTTAAGGCATTTCCCTTCTACAAATCATTATTTTCCTTTCCACAAACACTTCTAAGCTTGTTTGGCTTACCAGGCTGATCTGTACAGCTTGGAAAACAAATCTTTAGTAGCAAATACTTCTCCTGAGTTGTTCTTGGCCAGTCCACAGATGGAGAACACTGGGTGAACTGTAAACAATGGTGTTTGTAATGATTACTTGCTGCTAAGAGGGCCCATGTGGCAGTAAATGAGTCAAGCTGATGAGATGCACAGACAACTGTACAGGTCTCCCTGTCATAAACAGTTTTTAGCAGAACATTCCGTAGTGCATGAGCTGCTGCATCCTTCACCTGTCAAAAACATGCATTTAGCTGGGGAACTTCTCTGGGTTCCCAGCAAATAGGTAAAACCTGTAAATCATACACTTCTGTGATTCAGGCATCCCATCCATTCCAGCTGGAGTGGTGAGGTTAATGCCAGCTCAGCAGTTGTACAGATGAAGATGGATTTTCACTTTGGAAACACAAGTTTGGACAAGATTGCCCTTCTTGGAGGGTACTGGAATTTGTGTCAGGTATTTTGCTGATTGGTATTTGTGATGTTGAGGGATTGTTCTAACCCATCTTTTTTTGTTGTTTGTGTTATCTCAGCATTATCACTTTGTAGTTTTGGTATTTAAGGTGGCTCAAGTTCTAGAGGGCCTTCTGATGTATTCATCAGACAGCAAAACAGTTGTCTCAGAGGTTTTGCTTCTTTCAAGCTTTATTATGCTGTGGAAATCCCACTTCTCTAATGTCATCTGGTGCATGTTTAAAGCAATCAGGAGTATGATTAGACATACCCTTGCCATCACCTTCGCTCTGCACCAGCTGGAGTATCTATTACAGCTTTTCTGTCTTTTCCTCTTTCCCTGACTGCTTATCATTGTTAAAATGGTCTAATCTGTGTTCTGGTATCAGCTATCTACTGTAGCTCTCTTTGCACCTGCACTTGTTAGTGATCAAGGAATTAGATTAGTAGTGAGTAAATTCTAATACAGGGCTTCCTCCAAGGCTCCTGTTTCTGGTACTTAAGGGCATTCTGCCAAGCCCCACATCTCCCCTCCCAAAAAAAACCACAACCAACCAACCAAAAAAAAAACCCCAAAAAACCCCAAACATTAAAAAAAAACCAAAACAAACAAAAAAAACCTCAAAAAACCAAAATTAAACCAAACCAAAATAAACCAAAACAAAAAACCTCCCAAAACAACAAAAACAAACCAAAACCAAAAACAGACAAAAAACTTCAAAACCCTGAAGAAAACAAAAACTGAAGAGAATTGCTAGGTAACACCTAAATAATTGCAAATAGCTTGAGGATGTGTTTTTTTGAAAAACCAAATTTTCTGGGACTTCCTTATATTTTGTTTGATTTTGTTTCAAGGCAAATCTGTGTTTTAGTAAAACCATCAGATTTCACTTTGAAAAGAGAGAGAGTGGGATCTGATTCTGATATTCCTACCTTTACTGATCAGTTCTTTTACCTTTGGGGTTCAAATGGCTTGTGAAAGGCTTGCTGTAGCAGAATAAAGACCAGAGTCCAGCCTTCCCTGCAGTTTTCTTGCATAATATTGGCAAGTTTATGCAACATAATACAATACTTATGTGATACAATTTGCATTGAAAGATTTCCCCCACCCATTCCCACTCACACACATTCCTTTGCTTGCTTTTCCTGTTCAGAATATAAAGGGTGCCCCAACTCTCATTCTCTATGAAGTGTTTTTCCAAATTCCCTTAGGAAACTTTGTTTTAAATATAAAACAAGATTTTTTTTCTCCAGATACTTTCATTCCTGCTAAAGAAAACTTCCTTTACTTTTGGGTATTTACCTAAAACTCGTTTGATATTAATTGAAGTGCTGCTTTCTTTGTATTCAGCTCTTAATGATCCAGAAAGTACCAATCACTGAAACAGTTATTAAAATTCTTAGTAAGTAGATGTAATTTAAGAGATCCAGACTGTCCAGAGGGCAGTAGACATAGATCTCTATTAAAAATGCAAGACATGTAAACTAATTTTTGCCAGCAGTTAATCAATAGCATGAAAAGTAGAAAACTTCTGACACAGAAATAAGTTTAATTACTTTTCAGTTCACTTTGGTAGACAAAAGTTTTTCTAACTCTGGGCTGAAAGCATCAGTTTCCTATGATAATGTGAAATTTTTTGGACCTGTCAGAACATGGGTGATCAGATTTCTTTTTTTTATTGGCTCTTCCCCACTTTCAGAACTGAAATGTCCTAATTGTGTATGATGCTGTTTAATGCTATAAATGCACAGTGTCTATTTTTCCTTTTAAATATTCTTTCAGTTCCTTAATACATAGAATAGTATATATTATATACCTTAAGAAACATTCTGTAATATTCATGAATTTTTGTTCTGCTTGTTATAACATTCATAAAGTCGTAGAACCATTTATGTTGGAAAAGACCTCTAAATTAATTGAGTCCAACAGTTAACTGTATCCCCAAGTGCCACATCTTTTAAGTACCTCCAGGGATAGTGACTCAACTACTTCCCTGGGCCACCTAGTCCAATGCTTGACAGCCCTTTCAGTGAAGAATTTTTTCCTCCCCTGGAGCAACTTGAGGCCATTTCCTCTTGTTTTACCACCAAAACGAAGAAGCATGTGTGTGTATTTGACTAATCATTTTCTTATTTTGGGTTGGGTGGTTTTTTTGTGTTTTTTTTGTTTTGTTTTGTTTTTTAAGGTATGTTGAGGATTGGCTACATGTGAACAACGGAATTAAATGGGTTGTAAGAACATCCTTTTGGCCTTGGCTACAATACCTAAGTATTGTTGAATTGTGGGTTGCCAAAAGGTTTCCAGTATCACCACCCTTAAAAATGGCAGACAAGGAGGCAACATTGATCCTAGAAGACTTGACAGCAAAAATGACCGCTGTCATGTGATGTGGGAAGTGTGTATGTGCTCTGATTTTTTCAGTATTGAGCAGAAATGTGTAGTCCAGCTAGGTAGTTACATGGAGACTAATTTCCTTCAAGACTGAAATAGCGAATCCAAAACAGAGCAAATAGCAACTGTCCGGGTTTTTACACCATGAAAGATCAGCAATGGTTTAGAACATACAAGTCTTCAAAACCAGGGAGGAAAACAAGCACAAAGCCCCACAGGCTGCCTTTATAAGAATCACAGAATATCCTGAGTTGGAAGGAACCCACAGGGATGTAGTTTATGAAGGAAAAAAATATTAGAAAATCCTGTATTAGGATCTCTCTATGACAGCTAAAGATTGACTTGGAGCTTCAAGAAACATTTCAAGTAATTGAAATTTCTGCTGCATACAGATTTGTTGCTTATTTTGTGCTGCTTCAGCATTTTTCAGAATAAAATCATGATGCCTTAAGTGAACATGTGTAATATAAGAGATTTAGTTGATGAATTGCTCCAAAGTCTTCCTCACGTACATTCTCTGGAATTGCGCCACAGGTGAAATTGGTTCTTTTTTTTCCCTTCTCTACCACTGAATTATATTCTGAGTTATTATTTTGCATCAAAAGGCAAATGCTAATAATAGCAATCAGCTTGCTTAGTCCAACATCCTAAGTGTGTAAGTGGCATAATGATTTCAGCTATGGTGCTTTATCAGCAATATGCTTGGATCTGTGCCAGCTAAAGAGTATATAGTATAAAATAGCACCACTGACATACTAACATTAAGGATTTTTATTATTCCTTAAAAGTGCAATGCTTTAAAAACTATTAAACATAAGATTGTTCTCATTCAGTTTCTGACTCGCTGTATTAACACTAACTGTAAGATTTGCTTGGAGAATTGTCAGTAGATAGATTTGCTTTCTCACTGCTGCACTGATCTAAGATTCTACCCATGGCTTAAATTATACGTGATGGAAAAGAGAAGAGTAGAGAATTTAATTAAATTAAATGACCAAGTTGTCTCAGTCCAAACACATTTGGTCAAAAATTGTGCCAGCAATTGCTGTAACAATGTTCAAGTTGACCCCAACTGAAATACAGCTATTTGAATTAAAAAAAAAAAAAAAAAACAACAACTTAAAAGAAACAGAGCACCCTTAAATAAAGACCTGGTGCATAATATTAGCAACAACAAAAAGAATTTACAGCTACTAACTGAAGTTTTGTTTGCGTATGCCACAAGGACACTTCTTGATGAAGTGTCTTTCTCTGGATTCTGCTAAAGTCTTGAGGGAAAAGATCTACAAAAATGCATCTTATTTTTTCCAGGTTCCCTGGTGACCAGCACATTATCCATCTAGTAGTTCCCCTACTACACATTCAGGCACTCAAATGGTTTGTCTGAGAGCCACTTGCTGATAAAAACTGATTTTCCCATACATGCACAAAATGTTTATTCAGAGTTTCTGGCTCTTGCTGTCTCACGTGACAGTCATACTCTTCTGTGTTCCAGAGCTATGTAGCCCTTGTCAAGCTCATCCTTCATCCCAAACCAATGCCTAAAAATAAGGCTCTGACAGTAATATATTTCAAATGTGATAATGTATGTGTTCTGCATATTTAATCTGTATCTTATATATTCTTCTAAACAATACTTTATAAAATAGAAAAAAATATCCACCAAAAGCAACTCCCAACAGCCTAGGATTTATTCTTTACTTATTCATAAATAGATTTACATTTTTGTTCATTCATTGATTCTTACTTTCTCTTCAAAGTCATAAAATATCTTAGATATTTTGTTATATTGCAGTGTGGTACTTTGGTGCATCAATGTTTTCTTTGGTAGGAACTCTTACTATGTAACACATGAAACAATGTAATGATAAAAAAGAGTACCTTCCATTGTGTATTTGATATCAACACCATTGAAAATAATATTATCTTAGTCATCCTTTGAATAGA
Source organism: Brachypodius melanocephalos (assembly GCA_013398615.1). NCBI lineage: Eukaryota > Metazoa > Chordata > Aves > Passeriformes > Pycnonotidae > Brachypodius > Brachypodius melanocephalos. Next base: position 52,447,753 of record VZSR01003803.1, read on the forward strand.
AGCTAAAGCCTGATGGCTTAGCATAGACCGCCCTTCTGAATTTAGTGTTAGTGAAACAATACCAGAATTCATAACAGATTTAAAAATTAAGGACAGAGCATTAACATCTTGTTTCAGGGAAAAGGAGACTCACTGCTATGGGAACTGAGGGTACCATATTTTCTCCACTGGCAGAGATGGGTTTGCTGCTTTCTCCTTCCTGTGCTCCTTTTGCCTTTGCCACCTCTGTGCCAGGCTGACAGTCATGGCACTGCAGTGCTTGCTCCACCTGTGTCAATTATTTTGCAGCTAATGTACTTCACAAAAAAAGCTCTGTGACTGTGGCGTTGGCAAAATTGCAAAAGAGCAGGCAATGATACAGAAATTTGAAACAAGGTTTTGTAGGTGTACAACTTGAGTTATAATTTTTTACATGTTTTTGGCTTTCATTCTAGAAACAGTAGCTGCTTTGGTTTGTGTTTTCCCTCAGATTTTCCCTTAAAGGTATTGCCATCTTTAAATCCCATCCTAATTACAGTGTTAGGAGGGCAGTAGATATCATTTGTTTGTTCATTACTGTGTTGTCCTTGTTTGAGGGAGTTTTCTTTTGTCAGATAAATATGCCTTGGGCATATGTCAGCCGGCTAGCCAGCATTGTGTTTGAGTTTGGGCTGTAAACAAAGTGTTTATGCTAAATAATGCTTCCTTTTTCCAGGAGATGAAGTTGGTAGTGCTGAATTGCGTTATTGCCTCCAAATATATATGAACTAAATCCTCAGTTTTCCTAACATACACATGCAGAACTGGTCATTATGGAAAAACATAAATCTGAGCAATCATGCTGGCCATCACTCTCTCTTGGTACAGGTAAACGCGAGTGTGCATGAACAAGCCTGTGGTGATTGTACCCTCAGCTCAGACAGCAGCTAATCTTGCTGAGGACTCGGAGCTGCTCTCACTAAATGAGAAGCTGGGTGGTACCTCAGCATCATGTGACTGTACTGACAATCCTACATTCCTGTTCGTGGAGTACACTTCACTGGTTACAGTCACAGCCTGGGGTTCTAGGTGGGTTCACCAGCGGGTTGGGCTGAGGGCTGTCACTCTCAAGTTGCACTTACAGCTGGAATCATGGGCCTTCAGTCACCCATGATCATTGGTGTGATCATCTGTCCATCCACTAACTCTTTGCCTAAGCTTCTAATATGCAATTTTTTTTTCTACCATTCCCTCTTTTGTTGAGCTCCCTCTCTGCTGACATTTTTGCCTTCCCTCTTCTTTTGTCATGCTGCCTATATTTATACGTAGAAGTCATGATGCTGTCTCTCTCTGACACTAACATGACTTCTTTTGCTGTCATGCTCTCCTTTCTGCTTTTTTATTCTTTAACTTTCCTTGTTGTAGTGAGTACTTTGTTTTAGGTACTAGCTCAGAGACTTATAGTGTGGTATTCTGTTTAAATTAATCCCCATAGTGCAGTCTCGATACAACACAGTGACACAATTAGCAGCATCTTCCGAAGTTTGCTTGTGATGAGCATTATGTATAAATACCATGCATCCAGGAGAAAGAATTTTTAAATGGCCAAAGGGTAAGTTGGGGGGAAGAAAATCTTTATTATCCTATTGTACAGTACTGTTGTTAGAAATTGGTTTACCAGGAAATTACATCAGTGTCTTTACAATTACAACTAATGTCAAGGGAATATCATTGACTTCTATTTACAGAACATAACAATCCAGTTGGCTTCAAGAAAAACCTTGTATTTATTCATTTCAATAAACAGAACTTACTGGAATAAAATATTCTACTAAATTATATGTATTTTAATAGAACTTTACATGTAGGAGATGCATCAGGTAATGTATCAAATCTGCAAAACATGTAAATAGATGGGACACATTACACTTATGACTGACAAGAAGTAATTTTTGAGTGTAGTGAAAGTGATGCTTTCATCTGAAGATGTCATTTTTCTCGAAAACTAAAAATAGCTTTTTATTCAGATAGATTATCAGGCTATGTTGCATGGAAACCATTTTTCTCTATTACTCTTCTTATGTAACACTGGCTTCAGGCTGAAAAGCCCAATTGTGTTTTTGTTAAATTAACAGTTTAAGGTCAGGTTCTTTCTCCCTCTGCTGCTTTACATATATATATATATGTGCATGTCTTATTTCGCATATCCTCTGTGTCTTTTTGTGACATAGGGAACTCCTGCAGTGTAATGTAAGGGTTCACATTAAAACCTTGTGGAAGGTGGACTTGTGTCTTTTCCCCTTAGTCAAGCTGATGGGAATTACATTTCTAAGTTATAGTTTCTGTCTTGAGCTCTCTGTTGATCCCAGAGGATGGTATTAGTATAATAATCATACAGTTGAATTTAAATAATTGCTTTTCTGTATTGCTGATGAAAATTAAGCCTTTTTATTTATTTCTTTTTCTGGTGAAAAAGGATATTTCAGAGTTACTGAACTGTTTTTCTGTTGTTGCTGGTTTTGGTTTTTGCATTGAATAGCTTTTGGACAGACCCAAGGGTACTTGGATAACACATTTTCCAGTGCTTTTGAATCTTGCAGTTTTATTTGTATTTAACACTCAATTTCCTCCTCTTTTAATGATAATTTCACTGTGAAATACTCTAGTATTACCATTAGTTACTAAAGTATGTTCTGAACTATAATTTTAACTTGATAGAGACTTTTTCCTCTAGAAATATATTTTCTCTGCAAGACATGGGGAAAAAATATTTGAAGAGGAGTTTCCATGGGTCTGTGTGTTCTCTATTCCACTTCATGATTTTCCATTTCCCTTGCCTCTCCTCCAGCCTTTGGGGAGCTGTGTCTGTCCACCTTGGCAGTTGCTCAGTATTCCTGCCTTCTGCACATATTAATTCCTGCTTCCCCTCCTTGCAGACCTTCAGAGGTACAAAGCTGTAACAAATGGGGCTGTGGTCCTGGGTGTTTATTGACACAGTGTCTGTATCTGTATCTGCTGTGATATGCCCTTACTATAGATGAAGAGGGACTTCAGGCTCAGGGTTCGAGTTGGTAGGAGCATATGACATCTTAAGAAAGGAAAAATGAAATCTTTGTGATAGCCATTTTGAAGGAAACCGTTTGGCTAAGACAGAGAGTCACATGAAATGGTGCTTCTAACTATGAAGCTCTGGGCTGGAGGGTCAGAAGAAGGCAGTTGTATAAAGAAATAACTGCAAAGAGCCCAGATTTGTTCAGAGATCATAAATGGGTTCTAACCCTTTCTTTTAAGAGGGAATTTTAATGTGCAGATTTTGAGATTGTATACTTCTGTTAGCTGTGGTTTGAAATCCTTTTTCTATTTTGTAAATGCCTGGTCCAGCATCCCTACAAACATACATTAGGAAGCTGTCTACTACTGATTGTATTTTCCCAAGAAGGAAAAACTCTCACAGGTGCTGGAAACTCAAGTAGATGTGCCAGTTATCAGCCTTTTTTCCCTCACCTACAGCTGACCCTTGTCACAGCCTGTGAGCAGAAGCACTGCAATACTTCATCCTCGGAGAGAAGACTCCAAGACATGTCTTAAATGCTGGACCTCAGCACCCAGTTCAGGGGCCTGGCTGATAAACACTGTGATTATTTTCTGGTCTTCGTAGCATCATGTGGAAGAGCTCTTAGGTCCATTTCTTTGGACATAAGATGCAAAGGTCCAGATGTGTGATACCCAATGGCGTAGTGTGTAAGCCTTGACATGGTAAATCTTCCAGTTAGTAGTATTAGTAGTATTTTGTTTTTCCCAATGCAAACCTAAAGACAGCTTCTCTAATTCAGGTACTAATGTCACCCTGAAAATTTAATCTTAAAGCACTGCTGGATGTAAAATTTCCTTGCTTGTTGCTATGAAAAATGGGTGTCACTCAACAATATGGTAGAGAGCTCAGTTCCACCATTTTAGTAGTCTTGCTATTTAGTAATCTTGTTTATCTCCAAAAAAGGCAATCTTTGTTTGCCTGTAGTTAAGCATAATGATCAGGACTCCAAACAGTATTTAGTCATTTCACATTCTTTAAAAATCTTCAAAGCTCTTAGGATTCTTCTTATTTTCATGATGACCAACAAATAATGTCCCAGAATGCCTTCTTTCCTCTTCTAATGACTCTTTTCAGCTACATCTCACTTCAGATGAGCTTTATTTGAAATTTTCAGAACAGACAATTTTTGGAGATGCAACATGTCAAAAAGTGCTAAGACACTCTTCGAAACATAATTAGCACCTATTTATCTTGAGTATCGTATCTTACAAGGGCTGTAGCCAAGCACTGCCAAATTTGGGCCAATGGCTAATGAGAAATATCTGCAATATCTAAAAAATAAATGAGCATTTTGTTGTGTTACGAGTTTCTTTTGGTTTTGTGTTTCAGGGTTATGGGGTTTAGGGGCTTTTGTGGGTTTTTTGTTTGTTTGTTTGTTTTGTTGGTGGTGGTGGTATTATGATGGTGTTTGGTGGTTTGGGGGCTTTATTTGGTTTCTTTTGTTTGTTTGCTTGGTTGTTGGTGTGGGGTTTTTTTCTAAAGATCTAAAGACTAGAGGTGAAGTTGAGAATCCTGGAAGGAAAGCAGTGAGCCAAATGCTGAATGACTAGATTTTCTTCTCATTCTTTTCATTTCTTTCATCTGTAAAAGAGTAGGAGCTAAGAAATTGAAAATCACTTTATTTCTAATTCTTGGAAGGAACATGCTATAGGATCAAGGGACCAAATCTCACTGAAATGTTTTCTCTATAATTTGAAGAAAATCTCACAGTTAGGGCTCTTCTCCCCTAAAAAAAACCAGATTACAAATACCAAATCAGAAAAGCATCTTAATTGTGCAATTTCCTTTAGCTACATAGCTTTTAGTCCCACTGCATTTTCCATTCACCTATGGAGAGGCAGCTTGACAGGACTGCTGTGCACAGCTATTAGGTATAATTGCCATGGCTTTTCTTTGCTTTTCTTTACCCAGAACATGTTTGTGGCTAAAAATAGAGCCATTCTTTTCTGACGTAGATATAACATCTCTAGGAGCTTAACGGGTTGCATAGTATTCACCAGCAGAATAGTGATTTATAAAATACTTACAAGGGAGCAACTGTTTGTAGAAAGCTGACATTTCTCAGCTGAGGAATTGTTTCAGATGGTCAAGCCAAGTATTTGTGTTCTTTTAATATTTAATCTATAGTCCATATCTTCTTCAGCCTTCATTTCCTGTTTCCATTTTTCATTTAAGAATTTGGGGGTTTTTTTGTCTCAAATTACACATTTTGATGTACAGGATGGATCAGTATGAGCCTCGTTGAACATAAATGGCCAGATAAAAATAGAGGATTACTGTTCAGTACTTTATATGCCTTGTGCAAATACAAAGAACAGTCCATAGAGTAGAGGCAAAAATAACTGTGAATAGCCAGCATGATTTTAGGAAGGTCTTGCCCTTTCTGATCAATCTGATCTCCTTCTATGACCAGGTGACCTGCCTGGTGGCTGTGGGGAAGGGTATGGATATCGTCTACCTGGACTTCAGCAAAGCCTTTGACACCATCTCACATATCACATTCCTGATGAAAAAGCTTGGACAGGTGCACCCCTTGCTGGATAAGAACTGTCTGGCTGGTCAGGCCCAGAGAGTGGTGGTGAATGGTTTTGCATCCAGCTGATGTCCTGTCACCAGTGGTGTCCCCTGGGGATCTGTGTTGGGCCTAGTTCTGTTTAGTATCTTCATTGATTATCTGGATGAGGGGATTGAGTCCACCATGAGCAGATTTGCAGATGACTCCAAGTTGGGTGCTAGGATCTGCAGAGGGATCTTGACAGGCTGGATAGATGAGCTGAGACCACTGGTATGAAGTTCAACAAGACTAACAAAGTACACTATGGCCACAATGCAGTGCTACAGGCTGGAGCAGAGTGGCTGGAAAGCTGCCTGGTGGAAAAGGACCTGGGGGTGCTGGTCCACAGCAGCTGAACATGAGCCAGCTGTGCCCAGGTGGCTGAGAAGGCCAAAGGCATCCTGGCCTGGATCAGCAACAGTGTGGGCAGCAGGATCAGGGCAGGGATTGTCCCCTGTACTCAGCACTGGTGAGGCCACACCTGGAGTGCTGTCTCCAGGTCTGGGCCCCTCAACTAAAGAAAAACACCGAAGGGCTGGAACGTGCCCTTCCAGAGGAGGGCAGTGGACCTGGTGAAGGGTCTGGAGCAAGTCCTATGAGGAGCAGCTGATGGAGTGGGGTTAAGCTTGGAGAAAAGGAGGATCAGAGGCGACCTTATCACTCTCTACAACCACCTGAAAAGAGGCTTTAGCCTGGTGGGGGTTGGTCTCCCAGGCAGCCAGCAACAGGACAAGAGGACACAGTCTTAAACTGCTCCAGGAGAGGTTTAGGCTGGACATTAGGAAAAATTCTTCACAGAAAGGGCAATTAAGATATTGGAATGGGCTGCCCAGGGAGGTGGTGCAGTCACTGTCCATGGAGGTGTTTAAGGAAAGACTGACCTGGAACTCTGTACCATGGTCTAGTTGACAGGGTGGTGTTGGGTTATAGGTTGGACTCAATGGTCCCAGGGGTCTTTTCCAGCCTGATTGATTCTGTGATCCTGTGAACAGTGTGGCCCTAAATGGAAGACAGGCCTTGTCTACTCACTACTTTGAAACTGAGTGCTCTGGACCAGCTCCCTAGAGCCAGCTACATCTATTGCAGTTGACAGGCTGTTTCTCCACTGATTTTGGCAAAGTGAACTCAGGGTTACTATGCAGTGAACATGCTGTTACTGAAAGTAAACTGAAATTTGCTAGCAGCCATGCTAAGTCAATCACCACCTGCCAAGTGTTTTTTCTTTCTATTTGTTATGGTAAATTAATTATCATTTCAAACAGCTTGACTTTTTTTTCCCCCTGAATTCTTGTTCACATAATGTGCTTGGTCTCCTCTTGGAAGCTGGAGTACACTAGGAAAAGAATGACTTTTGTTTTCTATTAGGATATAAATCCAGAAGTATAGTGTGCAGAAAATAATGTGAAAACTTCTTGAGGGAGCTCTGTAGCCTGGTTCTCCAAAATAATAGAAATACTGATATTTTCATCTTAGATATCAAAGATGCAGACTAACTTACGGTCTGCTTATCAGTAACATATTTTTTTTTTTCCTTTGGATATATTGATATGTAATTTTATAGTTTCCAAATACAATTCTGATTGCTGGTGAAGGGAGCAGAACCAGACTGGTAGCTGTGAAGGCTTTGCAGTCTCCTGTTGATACACAGGACAGGTGACAGCAGTCAGTCCTGTGCCAGGACAGGGAGGCAGCTAAAGGAGACCTGTTCATAGGCACGGCAACAGTTGTTTTCTGATAACCCCATCATTTGAGTAAGTACCCCATAACAAACAGCTAGATTGGAAAAAACAGTATTCAGTAGAGTGACACTCCTGTCTCAAGACACAATTCAGTCACTTCTGCTTGAGAATTACATCCTTAGCTCTTATGTACTCAGCTTAATAGCATGTGCTTTCCAAATGTCTTACTAACAGAGGTTATCCTGCTCTTCTGAGAGAGTTTTTATCCTCCTACACTACTCGAATGCCAGCAAACAACCCTTCAAATCCAGAATAAAATTCACATTCCAGATTTCATCTGTGGATTTTCAGGTTTTAATTTGAGACCTTGGAAAGCATCTGAAAAACATGCTGAAAAGCAGCATGATTATTACACAGGAAGTGGAGAGCCAGGCTGAGATCTGCTCAGGAGCTCACTTCAGAAGCTCACAGCCCCAGGAGTGCTAGCAGGAGTATTGGAGGGGGTTGCTGTATTATGGTTCTTCCTAGTCTGGGTAGAAAATCATACCTGTCATCAATGCACAAAACTCCCCAGCTCCCTGGGGAGAATGGAATAAAGTTTGTGTCTGAAGGAAGAAACATCTGAAGGCAAAGTGGTAGTTTGTTGTCTAGGGCTTTGGCCTCCCAGCTGAACTTCCTCACAAAGGTGTAATTTAGATCTTACTTAGCAGCTCACTTTGGTGTGTCCCCAACCTGGAGCATGTATGTTGTTCCCCCTCATTCTGTGTGACCTCTGCCCAGGTATAAAGTTAGGAATGTTGTGGACAATGTGAATTCATTTACTCAAGCTTAAAAAAAACAAACCAAAACCCAAGAACAACTTCTTAATCATTTGCGCCTTAACTGTGTTTTTTATGTGCTTTTTAAGACTTCATTGGGAGAATGAAATATTTCATATAAGCTGTAAACCACACTTGTAGCTCTTGTAACCTGTGCTGGATTTAGCCTTGCTAGAGATGCTGAAGAACTGTCTGGATACAGTCCAGTGCCATGTGTTCTAGGATGACCCTGCTTGAGCAGGGAGGTTGGACCAGATGATCCCACCAGTGTTCCCTTTCAGCCTTATCCATTCTGTGATCCAGTGATGCTGGGATTTTTCATGTTCTTTCTAAAACTAAACCCATTTAAAGTCTCTACAAGGGAGCTCTTCAGCCAGTTAGCACATTATATCAATAGGAATGGTAATTATTACTGGTTACTTCACGTTTTCTGGGGTGTGCCTACAGATTTTCATTTTGCAGCTATTACAATTACACTAATTGTAGAGATAAAAACACCCTACACTAGTATACAGGTTTCATTTTGTTTGAAGAATGCACATACTAATGGGATCTTTTCAATACAAATTAAGCCATTTTGAACTATTCAAGTTAATTTACATAATAGACCTTGCCTGTGAAGCTTAGCATTTTGGTCTTGATTAAACAAGGATAAACAAGGATATCTAGGAGTGCACTCATTACTCCCGTGAAGCCTCCCTGCTGTGAAGAAGAAGTGAAGTTTTGTTTGTTTGGATGTTTTTTAAAGTTTGCAATCAGATTTAAGTGAAAACAAAATACGTATAGATATATTTGGGTTGAAATGCTCTTCAGATATCCTATTTTTTCTTCTCCGAGATATAAATGACAGTGAACAGCAAGTATTTCTAAAGTTTGTTGCACTGATACCCATTTTCTACAAAGAGGTAAGGAGATTGGGCACAAGTTACCAGTCCAAATGGCCCCCTCCCTCTCTTCTACCTTTCAGAAACAGTGGAGCATACCCCAGGTTGCAAGTAGAGAAGTCTGCTGAGCCTGGGGAGAAAGAAGGACTCCAAAGTAGTCTCCTCTTGCTTCCTTTCATGCTTGGCCTTCGAAATGTCCACCTCTCTGTCAAGGATGGGAGAAGGGGAACAGTAAAAGGAGTGTGCAAAGATCACAGAGGGGGACTAGACTGAGGCTGTAAAGAAGAAGGATGAGCAAATGATTAACAGTCAGCTGTAATTTCAGCTGCTGGTCACCTGAAACAGACTGGCATTTCTCTCCACAGAGCCTTGCATTGAATGATTAATAATTATGTTACAGACACAGCAGTTAAAGAAACAAAACCACAAACAAAACCAAACACCTCCCTCTCTAAGTTCCAAATGTGCAGAACGTGATAGGAAATGTTTCTTCAGCACTGGCTGTATTAAGACAAGTTACCATGCTTAAATTTCTCTCTTTTTCTAATTGTTACCGAAGTATTCCCTTTGTACATACATGATAGTTAAACCCTTTTATGAATTCTCCAGCCTAGGTCTGAATGAGAACTACTGTCAATATATTTTTATTTATTGTTGCTATTTAGATCCAAAGATTTTTGTTTCCGTGATCAAGATTCAATAATACATAGATAAATAAGGAGCCTCAAGCTTGCCTTTCCCTTCATATTCTATATTTGTTTAAGGTTACAAATTATTTTATTTTTTTCTCTTTCTCCTTGTAATTGCTAGTGTATATGTACAGTCATTTTCCAAAATATGTCCTGGTGTGATCCAAGCTTACTTCCGAGTGTCACCTTTAGTGATACTTACTTTCATATTTTGTTTTATATCACATATATCTCCTTTTTCCTTCTTCTTTTAAGTGCAGACACTCAAAGCAGGGTTTTTTCTTTGCCAGTAGTCTTGGATTCAGAACTCTCACACTGGGAATCCCTGCACTGCCTTGTCTTCTTCCATCACATTCACTTTGTGCTTTTCATCTTCTGGAAGCCATTATATCTTTCCTGTCTGGTTCACTTTTGTATTTTATCAAATTGCTCTATACTCCTCTGCAGAGGGAGCTATCCTCATCTTCCCCACCCTTTTCTTATGCAGTTCTCCATCACAGGTAAGGTTTCAGGCTGCTCTTGACCCATTTCTGCTGGAATGCCAGTAACAAAGCTCTAAATTTCAGTGCTGTCCAGTACATTGAGAGGATGATGGAATATGGAAAACAAATTATTATTTTAGTATGCAGAAAGGTCAGTATATCAGTGGAATTGGTTGTATTTCTGCCCAAATATCCTTTTATGTCTCAATATCTTTGAGTGCATAAACAGAATGTTCATGTCTGTTCTCTGCAGTAGCTATCAAATATAGCCCAATCTAAACCAATGCATTCAAGTGCTGTGTTAACAGTGCTACTTATTAATAAAAGGAAACTTTTTATAGCACTAAATACAATTTTAGTTCATTATTACTCCTGGCAGTTCTACTCACTTCCTGTTTTGGGTTTTTTTTTCCCCTGTTGCCAACTAAAACAAGGAACACAGACTGTAGGGATGGATGTTAATGTGTGAATTCAAAAGGAAAGTCCCTTGCTCTGTTTAACATTATCAGTTGATGCTTTAAAAATTATCTGCTTCAGTGCTAATTTTACCTTGTGATGAAAGTTAGGCTTTAAATTTATAAAATTCAATGAGAGGGCAGCAGACACTATCAGGAGCCTGGAAAAGTTGTCTTGTTTTTCTCAGAATAATTGCATGACCTTCCTCTCAAAGGCAAGTCTGTTTAATTACCAAATAACTTAGAAACAAGGGAAAGTGCTTCAGAAGCTGTCCACTCATCTAGCTGGGGAGGAGCTGCAGGAAATCCTGAAGCTTGAAGGGAACTTGAAGGAAAGGTATTGACCTTTTAGTTCACAAATGTTTTAAGGGGTACAGATATGTAAGAGCAGAGAGCTATTGTTCCAAGTATCTGCTGAAAAAAGGCAGCTGAGTCCAAAAGAGAAGACAAAATTGCTTTCTGATGAATAATGTGTGACATAACAGGGAACAGTCTGTGGAGGGCTTTACAAGGTATGTGGTAAAAGTAGTGACATTTTTCATGCACCCCAACACGTATTAATCAATACATGTTCTATGTTGACTAATAAGAGAAAGACAGCTTCTAAATTCTGCAGAGCTAAGGCAGCAGAATATTGACTTGTAGAAAGCCAAACAGGCCCTTCATCCTTCTCACCCTCCAGAAGTATTTTTGCATAGTGGTTCTCTTTGAACAGTCCAGATTTCTTGATTTTGAGAATAAAGCCTCCATGGACTGTGACACTACTGCAATATAGAGTTTTCAGTATTTATTCATATAAAGCTGTGGATTTAAGCAAAAAGGCCTTTATTTAAGTCCAAAATGGCAATTGTAGCCCATGCTAATTATATTATGCACACTCCAACAACTGATAGCCATTGACCTGTATGGAACATTTCCAGTTACAAACTGATTAAAACTGCTCCAGGCCATCATTCTGCTTTATGGGGAAGCACTGATGCCGGATGTAATGACCTGACCAATGCTAAGCAAATGCAAAGCCCTCTAAGCAGAGTGGTACAAATATAGACAGCCAAAAAGCCATGCACTCTATGCTTATCGGCTGTGAATGCTGAGAGCAGGTTTCACAGCCATGAGTAATCCTCAGCCAGCAAGTCATCCTCAGCACATTCCCATGGAGCTGAATGTTCGGTGGCTAATTCCTTTCTGGGCTGAACTGGATGTGTTTTCAAAAATACCTTTGTTCCCTGCGTAGTGCAAGAATTCACACTTATGTCTCACGTGAATTTGGTGAGTGGGTGAAATGCACCAGTGAAAAGTCATTCTCTGCTCATGCCTGTTCAAGCACCTCACCTCCTCCTCCAGCTCTCTGCCAGTCCTAGGTTAAAAAGAGCTGAAGCATTGGGGACCCCCCTTCCTGGTGTGTGTGTATACAAAAGGTGTGTCCCCTTGCCTGCCAGTAGTCCTTGAGGAATTTTATGTAAAATGTAGGTTTTTACATAATTATGATACGCATTTAAGGGCCACTAAACATGAGAATGTAACTATGTTTGACATACTGTAGAGCCCTGAAGGCTTTAGAAACTTAGATTTGCTGCAACTAAATAATGCAGTTGTCATAATTTGATGTTACCCTTTCTGTATGTACATTTGACAATTTACTGACAAAACCAAGACCTGCAATATGCTGCATGCCACACACCCAGATGTGAACATTTGTCCAGGTTGCTTTGGTTCTTTATTTACGATCTTCATTAATATGTCAAAGTGATGTGTGACTTCTGCAACACCAATGCTAACATGAATGTTTAGAATCAGTACATTTCTGAAATACTCTTGATTTTCTCTATTGTTTTCAAGATGATGAAGATACTAAAATTCCCATTTTTCAGTGATTTTTCCTGTGATGCATTGCTAAATAAATTTTTTTCACAATTTTCCTGCCAAAAAAATAGTAAGGATAAGACAGCCAGATAGTTTTAATATTCAAAAATTGGCTTATAATGATGAATTATCCCATATTGGAGGTTTATATTAATAAAATGAAAAATGTTTGCTTGAAATTTCCAGACACTAACTGCTGTTCTCGAGAAAGAGAAAATTGTTAGGAATGGTCAGATTTTGGTGAGTGATTCAAAATCCAGCAAAGGTAAGTGAGAAGGAGGCAGACAAGCATAGCAATAAGCGATGATGAAGAGCCTGACACTGTTTGCAGCTCAGTGGTTTCCATGCTTCCACGTTCAGACTAAGTCAAGTCAACTGCCTTGCCTCACTAATCCTTTCAAAACACTTACATTAGAAATTGCTGCTGGTGTCGATCACAAAAGCAAGAAGTGAGGTGAAAGCATGAGTGGCAGGATAGGAAAAGTTAAGGAATTTCAGAGATTTTATGAAAACAGTCAGTACAGTGGGGTGACCATGGCTGGGTGCCAGGTGCCCACCAAGCCGCTCTATCATCCACTTCCCAGTGGGACAGAGGGGAGGGAGAGTAAGATAGAAAACAATTCATAGGTTGAGATAAGGCAGTTTACTAAAGAAATAAAGAAAAAAAAAAAGGCAAAAGCTGGCATGCACCTAAGCAGAGGGGAAAAAAAGAATTAATCTCTACTTCCCATTGGCAAGCAATGTTCAGGCACTTCCTGAGAAGCAGGGCTTCGGCACATATAGAGGTTGCTCCTATATGCATAGGTTTGCATATAGAAGGCAAACACTGTGAAATAACAAATGCTCCCATTCCTCCTCTCTCCTTTAGCTTTTCTGGCTGAGCTTAGGTCACATGGTATGGAATGTCCCTCTGGTTACTTTGGGTCAGCTGGTCTGTCTATGTCCCTTACCAGGATCTTGCCCAACCCCTTCCTGCTGCTGGGGTGCAGAATGTTGAGAAGACAGTGCTGGTGCTGTGCCAGCATTTCTCAGCAGTAGCCAAAAAGCTGGGGTGTTAACAGCACCTTTCCAGCTACCAATGCGAAGCACAGCACTGTGAGGGCTGCTAAAGGAAAATGAGCTCCAGCTTAGTCAGACCCGATACAGTCAGGAAAAAGTTCTCTGTTTTTTGTTATATCCTCGTATGTTTTCCTCTACTTGACCATACCAGCTAAGATTTTATTTAGATTAAAAAGAGGATGTGCACATTTGGTTGTAGTGTCTAATGGATCATAAAGTCCCAAGTGAAACAAATTGAGAGATTCAAGCTTGTATAGAGATTACTGGAATGGGAGAGTGTCCATTGCCCATGCCTGTTCAGTCAAAACATGCACAGTGACCACCTACATGTCACAGAAATGGTTTCTTTTTTTTTCTTTTTTTTCCCTATATTTTTTTTCCTTTTTTTTCACCTTAAGAGGGTTTTGGCCTGTTGCTATAACAACTTTATAGCATCATCAAAGTACCAAACACAAACAACTAACTCAGACCACAAAGCCTCAGTCCATCCCTTTTCCCTATGCCCTGTTTATTCTTTCAACACTTGTTTTACATAGTATGCATCAAGCACTCACGGGGACCTCCATGCGAATTAAAGCTTCCACCGGAGAGTACGCAGCATAACCGTACACCCTTCACATCTTTTCTGTGTTGCTATTTGATGGTTATTAGAGGAAGGTGTTTGGCATATTTTTTTTAAACAAATGAAATAAACAGCATATATTTGCATGGGGAAATATAATGACTTTGTTGAGTAACTTGTTGTAAATATTTCTGTCCTATATTTAAAGTTATCTGGGCTATACCTTATCCATCTCTGATTAAATCCACAAACAAGAAGGAATGAGCTGCAGGATTATGCAAGATTCATGCTTAGGATTTACTGAGACTGTCATAGGAAAACAACAAATAAAATAGCATTTCCATGACTGGCATGAAAGTGGTACATCTTTTTCCTTGGAGAATCTACTTCAGATTCCATAAGTACTATATTTTACTACAGTAGCTTGGAGATGAAGGTGACTTAGCTTTTCAGAATTACAGAAAATGATGTAACAGTCCCTTTTTGCTTCTTTTTTGTACTGAATGGTTCAAAGTCTGTCTTTCTGCTTATGTTACTATGAGTGTATTTAAAAAGTTTGACATTGATTGCAGTATTAACTGTTGTCTCATCAGCCTCTTTTCTAATGCTCAGTTTATAGCTGATTCGATTAATCCTAGTTGGAAATCGAAAAGGTGTAGCTTGTTGGTGTAGGTGCTACCATAGGTTGTCTCCCATAGATTTGAGTACAGGAAGAGAGAAGGAGACAGCAAGACCTGTGTGGCTCTTGCTCTCCCACACAAGTAGAAGTGGGGAAGAGATTGTGGATGGAAGTTCAGTCCCAGCCTTCCAAGGCATCGTGCTCACAGAGCACAGCAAGAAGCAGCTGTCTACAGGCAAGAAGGAGGTCCCTTGCTGCTGAGATTCCCCATTCTCCTCACTTGGAGGTGACATACAGGGATGTTTCCTGAAACAATTGCCTTGTACGTAGACCATGGAGAAAAGCAAAGCGTGGCTCTAAAGTACCATCTTGGCATTTCCAAAATGTTGGTATTTCTTGGTTCTGTTGCTAAATTATTAGTAAAAATGGTTAATTCTGCTGTTGTCTTTTTTTTTTTCCCACAAGTGACCTACATCTTCTCACTTTAATCTGAACTAAGAGGCTAATGTGTGTGTTAAGCACTGAGTTGTGAAGAAAAAGGAAATACAAAGAAAGGGCAAAACTATTGCCCATTTAGCGTGGCTAATCCAAGCAGAAAAATGTTCACCTAGAATTTTGCAGTGTTCTGATCATGTCTATGAAGCATTTTTGTGTAAACAATTTTTTTACTTAAAAGCGTATTGTTTCTGATCATATGCTTTGCATGCTTCTATCAAAATTGTTCAAAGTCCTGCTTAGCTGTACTAATTTTGCCTTATGTCTCTGCTGGAGTAGCTGACCACAAAGGAATTACAACATTACAATTCTCAGTTAATGCCTAAAACATAGAAAGTTCTGCCTCCAGGTTTGTTTGCATTTGCTTATTTGGTTGGTTTAGTTTTCCCTGATACTGTTTATCAGTGGGTCATGGACACTGACATGTGTTTGTCTCTAATTTGCCTGAAGACTTCAGTTTGATCTACAGATGCTTGAAAAAGTCCATCTGGCATCAGTAGAGCAAGCCTGCTGATGTTAACCTCTTTTCCCAGGGAGGTAAAATCGCATCCTTGCTCCTAATGTTATCTGCTGGTATTTAGGCTGGTCTTGGTTTTCCTTGTGTGTTTGAAAACAAAGGTGTAATTTAGATTTAGTCTTTCTGGTTGCTGTTGCTTTGCATGGATTCTCTGATGCACCTGTGTGTTTTAGAGCAGTGTTCCACCTTTGTGTTTGTCTGCCAGCCTGTTCTGTGCTCTGCAGACAGCATGGCAACCCTGTGGTGCAAGGGGGCAGAAGCATGGGAGCAGTCAGGTGGATGCATGGCTTACCTTTGGGGGCTCTTTTAGGACTGCCCTGTATTCTGACACATCCATCCAGTGCTTAATCATTCATAGTTCCTTTTCAGAGGGAGCAACTTGCTCCGAGTCCTTGGTCTTTCCAGACAACCAGTAAAACTTCCCTTATCTGTGCCAAACATGGGTAGTGTTGTACCAAACTGGGCAGCAGGATTTTCAGCTTGTCACCCAACAAGACTTGAATTACTTGCAGGAGTTGAATTACTTGCAGCTTTTAAGATTTCCCACTGGAATTTCTGATTTCTTTGGCTACAGTGGCTTGAGTCATACAGAAAGCTCCTGCCTTCCCTCACTCCTTTCCTCTTTCTGTCGCTCAATCTTTTGTCAGCCATCAGCAGAAGTCACCTCATTGCTGAACCTGTTTTAAGTTGGTCTCTTGGAGGGTATGTACTGCAGCTTTGCCTGGGGCCTCTTTTCTGTTTGTCTACCTCTACACAGAGATATTCTTTCAGTACATTTATCCTGATAAAATTTCCCCAGAAAACACACTCAGGAATAGCAAGAATGTTTTTTCCCAGTTTCTAAAGGACACTCCCACAGGATGGGCTTATCTTTATTTCTCCTCACTAGATTTCCTCAAGAGAATGCACACAATGATACAGAATTGGTCCTACTTTGTCCCAGAACTAAATCATACTGCCTTTTTAAAATCCCAATAGTTTGTTCAATGGCTCTTTAATAATTATTGTAAAAAAAATTAAAAACATGTAGAATTGCCTTAGTTGAACAACAATTTGCATGGAGTATGGTTTTGCCCTTCCGTTTATAGCCTTTTGTCTTACAGCTCTTCTACATTCCATACCATATTTCTTACCCTGAGTTTTAATGACTGTAAAATGAGTGATGTCTGACAGATACATTTCTACTATTAATTTGCATAACTAATTTGATGTAGAATTAATAAGAATGACTGAATCTGTCCCTGCTTTACTTGTTGACT
This sequence comes from Brachypodius melanocephalos, assembly GCA_013398615.1. Taxonomy (NCBI): domain Eukaryota; kingdom Metazoa; phylum Chordata; class Aves; order Passeriformes; family Pycnonotidae; genus Brachypodius; species Brachypodius melanocephalos. The sequence goes on from VZSR01003803.1 coordinate 52,464,740, forward strand.
CTGTTTTGTGAATTTTCAAAGATTACTTCTGAACACAGGAGATGAACAAAGTGTAAACACTCTTCTATTCTCCAGATATACATGTACTTGAATACTCAAACTTATACCTTTTATCATTTTAGATAATCAAATAGGTAGGAACTGTAATGTTAGTGTAATTAAGTTATGTTTTTATTCCCCTTTGCACATGGAAAGAACTGGAGTGCTTGAACTAGAAGCACAGGTGCCAGGCATGTGACTCTGAAGGACAAATTCTATACCAGCAAGATTAATTCCTTGAAGATACTGTTTCTATATGGTTATTTCCTGTACATATAGAGATATTAAGAACTGAAACATCACTTACTCAAGCTAAAAATTCCTTTTTTTTTTTGAAGACTCTGGCAAGGAACTATTCAGGAAAGTGTTTACACTACTAGGACATATTGTCAAACATTGTTTGGAGATTTTTGCAGCTTTAAAAGTTGAAATTCCCATTCAGGTAAAGTACTCTGAGGCTCTGGGGGTATCCAGGTGGAAAAGCTGGAAATGAAGATCACAGACAGGGGCTGAAAAGGAGTTGAATCAGTTAAGCATTTCTTGTCATCATTCATCTCTCTCTTTCGCTCTCTCTTTTTTTGTTTGTTTTTGCTTTTGTTTTTGTTTTTTTACTCATTTATAAAGAAAAAATGAAACAGCATGGGGCTTCTATGACTAAGTTAGCAAAATAGAACAGAAAGTGGGAGAATTTACACAGGAGACTTGAAATTTGTTTAGCATCAGAATTTGTGGGCTATACTTTTGCCTGCTACTTCTGACTTGGTTAGCTATTTCAGTCCAATACCTTTGCAGCTTCTGGTCAACTATTTTCTATTTTCTTTCTTCCTTTTATTTTTTTTTTCTTTAAATCTGTATTAATTTTGTAGTTGGGAGTTTTAGAATCTTTGGTTCAATCACATGGTAGCCAGAATCTCTTGTCAATGTTCCTTTGGGTGTTGCAAATATTCCATCTGGCATCCAGGTACAGTTCCAAGAACAGAGTTCCAGGCTCATCTGATAGTTAGTTACGTGTCCCATCTGCAGCCTTGTGCAGAAATTTTAGCTCTCCAGGAGGAATAGCTTTGTATGTCTTGGTAACCAAACCCTGCTCACAGGTACCAAAGGGACAGGAAAATCAGCTTCAAGGCCCATTGAAGGCATTACTACAGTCTGTTGTGAAACACAGAACCAAATAACACCAAGATCTGCCAGAGCAGAGTGCAGAAATGCCATAGGCTCCAGGAGGATGAATTTCAGTGTCAGAGATCCAGTCACCTCTCTACAATTACACCTATTGTAATAAATTGCTTGGCAGACAGGGGTTTTTCCCATGTTATGTTTCTAATATGGAAAGACTTGCTTGGCTTTATGATTAATAATTTCTCTAGACCAAGATTTTATTTCTCTGGAAATAAGAATAAGGCTAGGTTGGGCTTGGGGTTTGATTATGAGTCAAAATTTGTTTTGTAATGTTAATTATTTTATGGCTGGAAGATGGCTCAACAGAAAAAGTCTCGGGAGTGCTGGTCCACAGCCAGTGAACATGACCCAAAGTGTGTCCATGTGGCCAAGAAGGCCAATGGCATCCTGGCCTGTGTCAGAACCAGTGTGGCCAGCAGGAGCAGAGTAGTGACTGTCCTGCTGTACTCAGCACTGGTGAGCCCACACCTCGAATCCCATATTCAGTTCTGGACCCCTCAACTAAAGAAGGACATTGAGGTGCTGGAATCGTGTCCAGAGAAAGGCAACAGAGTTGGTCAGGGGTCTAGAGGGTAAGTCCCATGTGGAGTGGCTGAGGTAGCTGGGATTGTTTAGCCTAGACAAAAGGAAATTCAGGGGGGGACATTATCATTTCTACAACTCTCTCTGAAAGGAGGTCGTAGCCATGTGGGGGGTCAGGCTCCTCTTCCAGGCAACCAGGAACAGGATGAGATGATTTAACCTCAAGCTGCACCAGGGGACATTTAGATTGGACATCAGGAAGAATTTCTTAATGGAAAGAGTGGTCAGGCATTGGAATGTGCTGCCCAGGGAAGAGGTGAAGTCACTGTCCCTGGAGGTGTTCAAGAAACAATGTGGGACTTAATGCCATGGTCTAGTTGACAAGGTGGTGTTTGGTCAGAGGTTGAACTCAATAATCCTGGAGGTCTTTACCATCCTAGATGATTCTGTGATCCTTCTTTGATCACTTACCCCCTTTTTCCTTTCAGTAAATGAAAAAAGCAAACAAACAAAAAGGCTTTTCTAATAAATATTAAATTACAGCTTTAGAGAGTCTAACAAAATTAAGGTAGGGCTCGTAAATACAAATTATTTATTTATGACTTGGGGATTAGAATTTAAAATGTATTTATAAGATGACAGCCACACACCAGTGCTTGTCCAATAGTTGTTGAGTCTGTCTGGCAAGTGTAAGTGCCAGAATCAAATCTAGTGGAAGCGGGTGTGTTATTTCTTACTTTATTTTGACAACAAAATGTGTAGTGAAATATTTATAGAGACATATGCTGTACTTGAAGAGGTTAGTTATCTGTTTACTTTCTTGAGGCGTAAGTAGACAATACTTCCTGTAACAGAATATTTAGAGGCATGAGGAAAGTGAAATGTAAAGCTTTTTTCTAAGGCCATTACAAACAAATATCAACTCTTGAGCTCTAGAAATGTAAGGAGGAGCTGAAATGAGCAGTAGTTGCTTGCAATTATGTGGTGCAAATTGGAATAGCAAATCTAAAACTGCATTTGCAATAGACATTTGATTTGGATTCTACAGTATTTAGTTCAGGGATGGCTTTGTTTCAACCCTAATTAGTCCAGGCTGAGTAACTTGTCTATAAAATCTGTATTTGGGTTCATATGAGACATCTGAATTTTGAGTGCATTTGTCCTAGGTTGCATATACAGTCAATGGAAAGGGAAGTGCCCCTCAGAGGCTTCAGCTTGTCTAAGATCTAAATATTCTTCTCCACTGGCCTGGGGCAATTACGTCTCTCATTCATGTAAATGCTTAAAACACAGCAGCGTGACCCTAGGGCTAAGGACTTGGTGCTCTCTGAAGAATTAATAGCGGTTTTCTTTTTCTTGTTTCTGTCATTCATGAACAGGAAAATGTGGTTGCCATGTAGCCTGTACCTTGAATTACTGTTCAGAAAACAAAATACATGACTGGCTTAATTTCAGATGTTTATTATAGTGTGTAGTATTTCTTTCCTTAGAAGTTTTTGCCTCTTTAATGTCCAGCAATGTGTGGTATTACTGGCAGAGAAGGAGTTTTTCAGTGATTGCAAGTGTTCAGAGTATGGAAGCTGTAACTGAAATATGCAATCACATCTTCCTGCTGAGAAATGGTTGTGTGCATCTCTGCTCAGGAGGAAACCAGGGCTGGAGAATTAAGAATGTGATAGACTAGCACTACAATACCGCAAGAGCTATACACATCACCACTCCTTGAGTGAGCTCAAAGAGTACCATTCCTGTTATACAACATTCATTTGAGTTTCTTTTCATTGCCTTTGCTGCATAGTGGTTCTAATGATGGATGTTGCTAATTTTTATAAGAAAAAAAGAAGGGAAGAGCTGGAGTAAGAATAAGCAGATGTTAGGGAGGGGAGAGAAAAAAGGAAAAAGAAGTTGTGACTTGGAATGAGAAAATTTGAGCTGCTTTATGAAGTACTCAGCAAGCTACTAGATGGCTCAGAAAATGGTGTCTTCTTCTGGTTGTCTGAAGTTGCCAGACATTCAGTGTTCTTATGTCAAGTATCCAGTAGAGTGAATCTGTTCTTTTTCATAAAGGATGCGAGATGGGTTTCTGTATTACAAGGTCACAAACTGGTGTTTGTGTGCCAGATTCTGAGCACTCTGAAGAAGAAAACCTTGAGCACTAAATGAGCTATAAGTAACACACTGAAAGACAGTATATTGTGGACTGGAATAATTTTGTAAAGAGTCACTGAAAAAGAAAAATCTTATGCGATCTTAAAATAAGGACTGTTGGGGAAAAAAGCCTCAAGTTTTCTAAGTTAATTTATGTCATAATGAGTGTTTACAGTCCTAGATTTGAATAGGTTTTCTCATATTTGTAATAGTTATTTTTCAGAACAAATGTGCTTCCATGAGTACTTTACAGATTTCAGGAAAAAAGATTATGGTTTTATGTATATATTCTTTCAAGCAATGTGTACACACAAACATCAAAGCAAAACTGGAAGGATTGTAGATCTAGCTGAATTCGTGTTAAACTCTTATGCAGTGTAAGTTAACAGTGTCTGTTGGGTAGAATTTTCTTCTTACTTTCATTTAGAATTTTTTGTGCTGTTGCTTCATTAAGAGTAAAAAAAGGAACAAAATCTTCTACTAGTCATTGCTACTGATTTTCCATCCTGTTTTTATATGATGTCATTTGTTTCATAAAAAACAAAGTAAGGGCTTGTACTGGTATGAGTAGGAAGTGGTTTACATAATTTGCTACTAGTCTCACTGTTCTTATCTGTTGTCACATCAGCATTGTGTACCAGGAAAATACATTTTGTTTTCACCATAGTGTTTACTGATGACCCCAGTTTACCCAAGTTATTTGGCATTTAGATACTCTTTTAATCCTTGTCCTGTTTTATTATGAGCTCATGGTCTTTATGTACTGCTGCTGAGAACAACAATATTAAACTAACTGCAGTGGACAGTATGAATATTAACATATTTTCTAAGACAATACAAACATTCTGAATTAGTTCTTCTGCAGCTAAAACAGTTTATTTTCTGCAAAACTTCTTGAGCATTTGCTAAGGCCTGGCAGTCCACAGGCTATCAAAGATGGATGTAAATATGTGTGGGAGTACAGAAGGAGAAGTAGGAAGCTTTTTTGTCATAAAGAAAACTATTTGGCAGGAACAAACTCTTTGAATTAGTGCCAGCCAGATTATATTGGTAGGAGAGGTCACATAATAGTCCAAAGCTACCAAAAGAGGACAGATGTAAGAAAGAAATGTGTTTTTCTCATGTTTATGGGAATGCAAATGATGTGCAGTTGCGTAGGTCAAATATCCTCAGAAGCATTGGAGTGGCTGCCCATGGAGTTTGGGATTGCTTCTTCACTAAAACTGACATAATGTAAATTTGGCAGATGCTCTAGTTTGATTGATGCAATTATTTTGTTTATCTAAGTAAATAAGATTATTTTTGATCATTTGCTTTAACACTTGTATTGACCTGATTTAATTGAACAAGTGTACGAGCAGATGCCAGTTAAGTCTACATCCTGTGTACATTTATTCTGTGGCTACGAATACTTCAAATTTATGTCAGTGACAAAGGGAAAATGCTGATAGAAAAGTAAGCACTAACAAATGCAAAAATATTGTATCTGTAGTGCACAATATAAATGATGTTTCTTTTTTCTACTAAGAAATACAATAAAATCTGCATAGCAGTCTGACAGCTCTACTGCCCTCAGCTATCACATACATCTCCCTAGCTTTAGCCAAGTTGTATCATTGCTTTTATACAGATATTCATTGTGTCAGCTGACATTTTACTGCTTTCTATTTTTTGCAGCCTGAAATGGCAGTCGCTGATTCTGAAAAAAAGAGGTGTTTTCACCTGCTACCCCCAGCAAAGGCACTAAGCTGAAGATGTTTGCTATTTCTTAAGCAGGCAACTTATTTTTAAAATTAATTTCATTTAATAAGATAATAAATCTTCTGTGAGCAGGAAATTAACAAATCTTGTATTTTAACCACATACTCAGTTGTTGTGGACAGATGTTTTATGGAATGGGAAGCACTGAAATGGTAGCTGATTAGAATAGCTCTAGGAATGAGCTGATTCAGCCCTTGAGTTCAATACACAGGTAATTAGGAATTCCTTTGTTTACCTTTTTTTTTTTAATATTGTATGCATAAAGTAAAACTGTCTATCTCTGTTCTGCATCCACAGGGTGTCAATTATCTCTACTTCAACAGTGGTGTATGTCTCAACATTTGAAGTGAAAAGTAAAGTTTTTCTGAAAAATTATAAAATATTAAAGTACATTCATATATGAACAGCTTCTGAGCATGTTTCCTTTCATCTTCTCCGTTCGTCTGATGCCTCATAATGTGTATTCCAGACAGAATCAATTTTGTAAATGCTAAATAATGAAATTGGGTTTGTGAGTATTAGTTAATTTATCATTACAGCTGTAGCAGCACATTTGGATATTACTGTGTTGAGATTGATGCAGAATGATAGCATACTGGATCTTGTTATCTTTTTGGTGAGAAAGGGAAATGAGTGTGTTTGGTGTTGTTTGGTCTAGCAATGGTGTTTATTTACAAGGGAAACACACAAAAGCAAGAGTATTTGAAAAGTCTTGTTTTCCTGGTCCCATTGTGTGGATACAAGGGAAATCTCCCTTGTGTTCAGAAATAAATAGGTCATAAGCACTCCACCCAAACCCCCATCTGTGGGTTTCTCCCAGCACTACACATGCAGAGGTCTCCTCACTGATAGTGCAAGTGATAGTGCAAGCCCAGAACAGTATTTGACTTTGTCCCACATGAGCCCCTCTTCTCTAAACTGCTAAGACATGGATTTGGTAGGTGGACCACTCAGTGGATGCTGAATTGTCTGGATGGTCTCACTCAACTCCCCAATGTTCCTCAGAGGTCACTGCTGGGACTGGCACATCCTATCCTGGGCTCCATCAAAAGCAGTGTGACCAGCAGGTTAAGGGACATGATTTTCCACCTCTGCCCCCGTGAGACCCCACCTGGAGTGCTGCATCCAGCTCTGAGGTCACCACTACGAGAAAGACAAGGGGCTCTGTTGGAAGGAGATCAGAGGAAGGTCACCAAAATGGTCAGAGGGATGGAGCACCTCTCCTGTGGAGCAAAGCTGAGAGAGTTGGGACTATTTAGCCTGGAGAAGGTTTCAGGGAGACCTTATGGCATTTTCCAGTACCTAAAGGGGCCCACTAGAGTGCTGGAGAGGGACTGCATACAGAATGTGTAGTGATAGGACCAGGGGGCATGGCTTCAAGCTGGAAGAGGGTAGATTTATATTAGATAAAAGGAAGAAATTCTTTCCTCTGAGGGTGGTGAGGCACTGGAACAGGTTGCACAGAGAAGCTGTGGATGCCACATCTTCTGGAAGTATTGAAAGGCTAGGCTGGATGGGGCTTTGAGCAGCCTGATGTAGTGGAAGCTGTCCCATGGTGATGGGGTTGGAATTAAATGATCTCTAAGGTTACTTCCAACCCAAACCATTGAGGGATTGTATGGTTTTTACTTTGGTCCTTTCTGCTTTTCATATGTGGATTTATGAAGACACTGAATCTCCAACATCTATATTTTCAAATTGTTTTGGGCACTGGTGTGGCACATAACTTTTGCCTAACTGAATCGTGTGCAAGGTGCTGCCCTCCTAGTGCTTCAGCTACTTCTATTCTTTCATTGGAAGTGTGGCTTCTCTAGTGAAAAGCGTAACTGCAAAAATACTGTATCTCCATTTGACTGAAATACTTGCCAGGCTTTCTAAGGAAAGTGCACTAGAGTTTGGGGTTTTTTCCTCCAGCTTCACTGAAAATATGTGACATAAATATTTTAGGATCAATATCTATTGCATATGGGTGTCGTTCTCTGTTCCTTTCGTTTATACTGATTTAAAATCGATCAGCTACTGTCAGTGTGACATGTGACAGCAACAGATAATCAAAATATTTGCGTCTTGCATTGCCAAATGAGAGAGAGCACACCCCTCCAGCCAGCCTGACTTCATTGCATCAGAATGTTTGTGTTTTCAAACAGTTTCCATCTCTGCTGCTTGGATTTCTTCTAGACTGTAACTAAATTATACATGTGCGAACAGGTACAAGTCAGTTGTGGTATTTTCTGCAAAGCTGTTTCTTCTTGTGGGGTGACAGCTACACAAAATGAATGGGATTTCATCACTATGGTTGGAGGCCCTAGTAGAAACTGCATTGCAGGTTTAACATGTTAAGGCTGAATTTTTATGGTTTTTTGATTGTTCCAGTTTTCTTCGGAGACAGAGAACAGCAAAGACTGTTGGAAGTTACTTTGTTTAGAACTTGCTGGACCAAGATTGCTGAAGAATTTCATATTGAAACTTTCTGGTAACAACTTCACAGTTAAAGTGATCAATGAAGGGAAAGTGTGTGCACTCCAGAATATTTTAGTATGTTTTGAGTAAAAAGTGTCAACTTTTTCCTTGCATATGAAGAGTAAAAGAATAAAATGTTCAGTAAAGAATGAATTGATCAGTAAAGATGCCACATATGAATACTAAAAGAACAAAATGTTCAGTAAGGGTGCTACATTCAAAATAGAATTACTTATTTTTAGAATGGATTTTTAAAAATTGCTTAGAAATAGTTTGGCTAATCCATCTGAAGGAAGTCTCAGCATCCTGAGAAAGTTGTGATTTTGTTGTTTTTGAAGGCAACAAATAAGGAAATGCAGTGACTGCATCAGATTAGTTTGGTTGCAATCTACTGTGATTCATTCCTTGATAATGAATGTTTTAATTATTCTCAACAGTTATCCTGAGGCTCTTTGGAGGGCCTGGTTTGAAATCTACATAATTCAAAGGAAAGTCTCCAAACTACTAAGTGCCATTTCCTTAATGCTGTATGCATAAATATCCAGGTGGTGAGACCTGAATGAACCTCGAATAGACCTCCTCCTGTAATTCAACATTAAAACACACAGCAGTATCAGCCCATGGAAGCTGCCAGAAAGAGAGGGATCAGTAGCCATTTACTTTTTTTACCTGCATGTAAATCTTAAAACAAAATGCAGAATACTTCTGGTTGAACTTCAGAAGTCTTTTAGTCTTTCCTCTTCCTTCTGGCTGTTGAATTTATGGTCCTGATAAACTGGAGTCCAGATAACTCAGATAATATGTAAAAAACCTGAGCATATTGATAAAGTGGTTAGTTTTTAGGTGGCTCAAAGATCTGTGTCTTCTTGTCTTCTTCCAAGGCAAGGAGTTATATTTACTACCTATGTGTTTTGGAGAGGTTTAGATTAGTGAGATTTAAACTGGTTGCATCTAACAGTGAATAAACACAGTTGATGGACAGAAGAATGGCAAAAGCCAGCAAACAGCAGCCAGCAAAATTTCTAAGACCATCCCTGCAGAATTCCATGACTGCTTGTTATTCACAGCATTTTCAGAAGGAAGAGAAATATTTGTTAAAACACTTTCACATAAATACATGTACTAGCTTGTGGGAAAAGATTGATCCCAACACCTTAAAATGTTCTGTTTCAGTTTCTGCACTGTTATATCTGTGTGAATTCAGACTAAATCCACAGTGGAGAAATAAGGAGGAATCTCTTGCTCTGGTCTGACAATACTGTAACAAAAGTAATCTAAAAAGCACATAGTGGCAGAAACAAGTATGGGAGAATACATTTAGAGGAAGAAGTATGATTTCCTTGGAAGGAGAAATGCGTTTAAAAGCACAGATCAAATTAAATATACTCAGAAACAAAAATCTGGCAAAAAGGATAAAGCTCCAGTGACATAGACTGTATAATGGATGAATGTAGGTTGAATACTAAAAAACAAAGAACCAATAAATGAAGAATTTGCCTGACCAGAAACATGGTTTATAGAAGGAGGAAGAAGTGTCTAGCAGGCAGAACACATAGAAAAAGCCAAAGCTTTCCCAAAAAGAAGGGAAGCATGCATGTTCAATTTTGTGTTGTATTTAGTCTTGCATCAGAGCATTCTATATGAACCATTATTTTGTTGTTTACTGGGAGAAATGAGCATCTCCTTTACACAGGATTACAACCCCATCAGAACCTGTAGAGTTCTAATAGCATCACATTAGCTGAATCTGGCCCATTATCTGTAAATTGTCTGTCCAAGCTCAGTCCAGAATCTGAATCACAAGACAGAAATAATTTAAAATGGGCAACTCTTCTGCTGTGGCTGTGTTCTAGAGAATGCTTATCTGGGTATGGACATGCCAGAAGTCTCCATTAAAGCTGTGAATGTGCTTTCATCATATCTAAGTGCAAGACTGACAATATTTGAGTGTAAGCTGCCACACTATCTCTGTTGTTCCAGATTTTGTCAATACTTTCTCCATGTGATGCTTCTTTTCAGTCAAAAGTGAGCATAACCCTTGAATGCCAGAATAAGCATACTTAAAATAAAACATCATCCTAACATGATGAAACAGTCTGAAAGCAGAAACTGCTTATACCTGTGTTGTAACTGCGTAACACCCTGGTTTTGCAAGATGTTGGAATGCCAAAGAAGAATGTTAGCCCTGCTTTTGTCTTCTTTCTTCATCATCCTCTTGTGAGTTCTTCCCTGTAAATCAGCCACACTTGGATCCTGGTACTGGGGCATTAGACCACTCCTAGGAAACTGCAGTTCAAATCACAAGAGCATAAAGGGCTGCGGCTCCTGACTCATCAGGCTGCTCAAACTGCACCCTCAAGGCAGGGTCTTGTCTCCCTTTCTCATACTCCTGAGCTATTACGTCACTTTTTGGTCAGGCAGCCCATCAGCCTGACAGTGTCTCCACAGGCTGCATAGGTGCGGCTTGCTGCTATCATACCTCCAATATCAGTAGACTTTGTGCACATGGTTTCAGTGCTCTTGAAGTCTGTGTTTTGGTTTCCAGATGCAGATGCGTGCAGTGTAAGTATACATTTGAGCAGGATTGCTGTATGTAAGTAACATTGTGGCTTTAGCCCTGAGTGTGCTTGGACAGGTCCCACAGCTTCTGGATTAGTTCAGGTTTTCTGGTTTTAACACTATACATCATCTGAAATAAACATCTCGAATCTTTCATTAGTGGCAATCAATGACAGCAACCAATATATCAGATCAACATTAAATAGGCAACTGATGCCTCTAAATATAATTGTGTTTTTTCCTAATAAATAATATAAAATCTGATTAAATTATTCTGATGAATTCCTATTAAAATTTGAACAATTTGTTTGCCTAGAGCTTCAGTAAGAAGTTCAAGATCATAGATAGTTTAGGAGCCTACATCCTAAATGCACCTAAATACCTTTTAAAAAAAAGAATCTGTTGGGTTTTTTAATAAAAGTTGGAGGTTTTTAGGACTTTCTGTGAAAGGTTAATGCTAAATGATGAGGAACTGTGTCTGTGTGGTTCTTGAGACAATCAATTGTGCATTGTCTTAGAATACATCTGAGCATGGAGTATTTCCTTCCTTAGGATCAAAGTAAATAAAGCATGTATCCACATGCTGACAGTGTTTTGCTAAGATGTGGATGCACATGATCTCTCCATCTCCTGTAATTCAGTTTGAAAGAAAACAGTACATGTAGTGCACAGATGGAGTCACCATCCACTCCACTTCTGAGCTAAACAAGCCAGTGTTTTATTCAGAAGACAGGTTCTATCTTCCCTTGGGCCTTCATTAGCCCTTCCCCTGGACTTTCCCAGCTGAAGTTTTTAAGGAAAGGTGACCAGAACCTTTGGGCATATTTTAGAGGAAATTTTAGCTGGTACCTTGTGCAGTGGCACTTTGACTTCCATTGCCTGCTGCATGCTAGGATCAGTAGCATCTTTCACATATGCATTTCTCTGATAACTCCTAGTGCTCTTGTAACTGCCCAAAATAACCAGCTTCATCAGCTACGATTTCTATGGACTGATCAGCTATTCTTCTTGTTTTCAGTCTCTGGGCACACAACTTTCCCCTTCTGTGTTCCCCAGTTTCAAATAATTTCCTTCCCTTTGACTGAAAGGAGAGCTTAACTTAGTAGAGTAACTGAAGTGTACCCCAAACTATGACAGTCAAAGAAATTCTAGTCTTATGAAAAGTAGGGGCTAATTTTCCAGTTTGCAATATAATTTATCACTGTCTTTAATGGAAACACCCAAATGAGCAGTCTTGCATTGCATTCTGTAGACTTTTGAAGACTGTTCCTGCAAAGAAATGTCAATCGATTTTGTAAACTTGAAGTATGTAAAATAAATACTTCTCCAAAAAAGCAGTATTGCCTAGTGATATTTTAAAAATAATTTCTAATTAAATTAGCCTTCTAAGATTCATAGCTGCAGGTAAAGGTTTTGAAACAATAGCTTCAAGCCTTCATGTATTTCAGGTGGTTTGTGAATGATCACAGATTAGTTTTTTTGAAATATTGACTATAGCCCAGAACCTTTTTAAAGCCTGGGTAAGAAAGCAGTGTTACTAAAAAGATGAGTTAGTGTGACAAAAAGACACTGCATGTCTCTCTCATATACAGTAGCATGGAACCAGGATTTAGAGCCTGCATGCCTGCACGTACAAATGCATGTATAATCTGTGCTCCTGGTAGGAAAGATAAATTCCTTATATTTGTATTTAGTCACTATATAATCAGGGACCCACTTTTATGAATCCATTTGCAATATGTCTACCATGTCATGCTATTGTAGTAATAATGCATATATCAATAACTCAAGCAAAGGCCCTTTTCTAAGCGTAGAATAAATCACTTATCTGAGGAACAGAGTCTGAGTTCAAAGACAGCTCTTTTTTTAGTGTAAATGCATTTGTTACAGTTAGTTGTAAAAGATGTAAAATCAATCAACCGTGTTTTTCAAATGCATCCATTTCTGTCATTTCAGCCAAATAGCATCAGATGTTACTTTGAAGGTGAGCTGCTGGAGTTGGGACCATTTAGAACAGCTGGTCATATAGGAATGAATTCTTTGTGAGATGAACCTGGACAAACCTGACAGAGATAATGTAAAACCAGGTTATATCACACATAGATCTACATTTAGGTTCTGAGTTAGAGATATGGGCTACTTTATGTTCTTGTTTTATATAATTAATAATTTGGTCATTTGGTTTCTGCTTGTAGCTGATAATTGCAAATCTAATTAGAAAAAGATAAACTCTATAGTAGCTGTTACAAAAAGTAGCCAATAGTGGAGAAAAAGTGTTTGCATAAAGAGAAACACAATCAAATTTGAATACAGTACACTAAGGTGGAGGAACAATTATGTTTAGCTTCTCCAATGATCTATATTGGCATGCAGTATGGTTTTAGGTATATCTTTCTCATCTAGCAGAATTCAAACTATTTACAAGTTTTGTACCATGTACAAAGTTCAATACTTGGTAATAATCAGAGTCATTTTGTCTGCATTCTGTGGAAAAAAACAGGTGGCATAATAGTGAAATAAGCATTCTTAAAATTTAAACTGCTAAAAGATTTTTTCTGTGGTTTTAATAGATATTTTAAAGTAAAATATTTCATCCTTTACTGGCATGATGTGTGTGTATGAGATATCGTAACCAACTTTGCATTTGGTGTGAATAGCACAACCTCTTGATTTGAGATTACATTGGTCTCGCAACAATTGTCAGATTTCAGGTTTTCCTGATTAGTATCTGTCACGATCCACCCTTAAATAGTGGTCGTGTTTGGTT
>VZSR01003803.1:52478274-52489203 GCA_013398615.1 Brachypodius melanocephalos
GGTTGTGAGGCAGATGAAGGGTCTTCGTACCGTCTCTTACAGTATCGCCCCAGAAACCCATCACACTCCCTTTCTGATGCACATTCTATAACCCCAAAGATTCCAGAGACTCTCTAGCATGCTGCCATGGAGGGCAGCAACCTCACCAGGCACCGGGCAGGCGTGATCTGCCAGAAACACAGATGTAAAGCTGGTATCTGTGCCCTTGCACAGCTACAAGCAGCACTGCCTACCTTCAGGCTTTGTCCCTGGACACAGCACCAAGTCCAGGAGCTGCACTGTCAACAAGTGGCCCAAAATTCAAGCCTATGTATGTATGTGAGGGAGGTGGAGAAGCTGCACAAGCAGTTGTGGGGTTAGAGCTTCTACAGGGGGTTTACGGTTAAATTTCTGCCTGTAATTTTTGTGTTTCATTAAAAAGCGCCATTTTAACTGGTGTTTTAAATGCGCCATTTTAACTGGTGTTTTAACCAATGTAAAATCTTTCAATAGGCAAAGCCCACTTAAATAAAATGTGAATGGTGTTACAGTTGAAAAATAAGGTCAAGGATATTACCCCTATCAATCAACTCATCAGGAGCTGGACTTCGATGACCCCAGGTCCCTTCTGACTCAGGATATTCTATGATCCTGTAAGCTTAAATTGGAAAGAACATGGTTCTGATGTTGAGCTCCAATAAATTAAAAATTTACATATGTATCTCTCATCTTCAAACAATGTTTTCACTTGGAATAATGTATTTCTTGTGTTTATTTGCCAACTTCAAAACTATAAAATAGATATTTTAGCTATCTGATTCACTGCCATGTCATTGGCTTCAAAGGCATTTTGCCTCCTCTTCACAAAAGTCTGTTTTCTTCATGATCTTACTCATGCTATGCATATACAAGTATCAAAAAGTAATAATTAGACACATCTGCTTATATTTGCCAGGAGCAGATGCTAGACAAATTAAAGTGAACATGAGTATCACTCAAAATCATTAAAGTGACTTTAAAATAATTTCTGAATTTTGACAGGCAGTAAAATACTCTACATTGACATATTTACACTATTTGCAAAAATCTCATATTCAAAAACATCTTCAAAAATGAATTTGTAAGTGTTTCAGGTTACAACTTCCACTTCCTTTCCACTGGGAAAGATAAGTTGTCAGCCCTGACAGCAATGCTTATTAACACCACAGGACAGTCACATCAGCTCCTGAGCAACACTGCAGAGTCCTAAATGACTTCATAGCATGCTCCAAGAAGATAAGGACATGAGAATGGCTTTATGAAGTTAGACCTGAAATCTGCCTTTCTTGGTATTCAGTTTCCTGCTGTGGGCATTGATGAATGCTCTAGCATAGTATAAAGTAGGTTGAGACTAAGTTATGTTATTTCTCTGTTATCCTTCCAGCATCAAACTATGGAACTGTTTGGGGGCTTCCTGGGACATGTGCTTATTTTTGGTCAAGCAGTGGCTAAGAATCACCTGTTTTAAACATGCACATGCATATGCATATACATATACATATACATATACATATACATATACATATACATATACATATACATATGTGTGAAAATAAAGTATCCTTACATTTGTTCAGAGTCCAGCATCTGGTAATTTTTTTTGTTGGTCTCTGTTTCTTACAAGTGAGGATGAGTAAATAGCTGTTGGCCTCCTCCACAACATTATTACAGATATCTTCAATTTATCTCTTAGTTGCTTCTTTTGTAGGCAGAAAAGTCCTTGCATGTTTAGTCTGGTTTTATATGGAGTTTTGTGCCTTTCATTCTCCTTGCTGCTATTTCCTGTATCTTGTTATGCTCTGCCCTGGTGGAGGCATGGGCTTGAACTGTACTCAGTATTCAATGTGTAAGTTGACTAAAATGGTGCAGTGCAGTGAGTTTTCCCTTTTTCTTCAACATTTTCAGGAACCATAGAATGATTTGGGTTGGAAGGGACTGTAAAGATCACCTGGTTCCAACCCTGGGCCCATGTGTAGGAATGCCACTCACTAGATAAAGTTGCTCAGAGCTCCATTCAAACTGGCCTTGCTATCTCTTTTCCAAACAGTTACAACATTTGCTTATTTTGACTTAACAGGATACTGAACTGATTTCTTATTAAAAAATGCTGGTTAATACCACAATTGTTTTTCTGAGTGGCCATAGTTAGCTCAGAACCTACAAATTAGTCCATAGTTAGGACTGTTTCTTGTTTCTTCACCATGTGCATTACTTTGCATCAGCATTGATTTTTTTTTTCTGTTTTATCACTGAGGCATACAGAATGCTGCTGTCCTTCTGCAGCTCCTCACACTCGCACTTCTCATTTTTACTGTTGAAAGAAATGTTGTAGCAAACTTAGGTACCTCGGTGTTCATCTCCTGTCTGTCATGTTTATGAAGGTGATGGAGGCGTGCACAAATCCTCATTCAGGACTGCAAGTCACCTCCCACTGTTGCGAAAACTACTGGTCTCTATTTCTTATCTTCTACCTGGTCATTAACAATGCAAATGTAAAACATACTTGCTTTACAAGGCTTTCTTTTAATATCATTTGATGATTTACAGTAAGTGCTTATGGCTTTAAAAATTAATGCTTAGACAGTTTTGTTTTGCTTTTTTTTATTTTGCTTTCCTTGTATATCTTCTTAGCTGTTTTCTTCTCCTTTGGATGTGACTTCTTATTTTTGAAGTACATTTCGTTAGTTGTAATAAGGTAAACATTCTGGGGTTTGTTTGTTTTTTCATCAACAGTTGTTTTCAATATTTAAAAGCTCATATTATGATGACTATAAACAATTGTTTCTCCAATTTTGAAGCAAGCAGCCTGATTTTTTAGTTTTTGAAATCAAATACTATTTTTTGTTAGTTTAGTGTTTTCTCAGTTTTAAAAGAGAATTACCCAATTTCATCAGGGTTATGACCAGTGTTTCTGTCACAGCATTTTGCCCCATGACTTGCGCATTGCTCAGAACCCACTCAGGGGTATCTTGGCTTGTTTCAGCTTTTAGCAAAAGCTCCTCCATGAATCAGTCATTTGTGGTGTCATTTAGTCTCTGCATCACACCCCAACCTGACATTTACCCAGTCTGTGTGGGGGTGATTGAAGTTTCTGATTACTAATTCGTTTTCTTGTTGTCTTTTAAACCTCTCTTGGTACCTCACTCACACCACTCTCATCCTGATTAGGGAGTGACAGCTTTTTCTGATACTTCTGTTGTCCTGGTGTCTTAATCCATAATGTGTAACATTCAGAACAATTACCTGATGCAAAGCTTTCTTTAACATACACTGCATCCTTTTATTCTTGCCTGTGTAGTTTGTAGTTAACACTGATTGCCCTTCCTTCCATCAAGTCTCTGATGCTCTGGTTAGGCCAATGTTCTCTCTTAAAACTAAGCGTCCTCATTCCTTTATCTAATTTAAAAGTTGTAACATTTCAATAGTAGGATGTTTGTATTTGATCTGGTTGCTAACTTTTCTATGCTATCTTTAAATGGTATTTTTTGGGCATAGAATGAGCTTAACTTTTGTCCTACATGAGTTTTATGAACTTCTGTCCTGTGCTTCTTCTCATGGATATAAAGCTTTTTATAATTTCACCCTTCTATGATCTATCCCCAAGGCAGATTTTCTTTTGCACCTGTTTAAGTTTCCTCTAGTCTTTAATTCAGTCTCCTTCTTTAGTGACCTTCCTGGTTTTTACTTACAGCAGCTTTATCTGAATCCCATTTTTGCTGTAAAGACTTTATACAAAGTTTGTCCAGTTCCTGATGAGTCTAAACCATCCATTCCTACAGCATTGTCTGAAGCCAGCATGAAAGACACTGCTGGAGCAAGAGCAGAGGTAGATAGATGGTCAAGGATATATTTTCATATTTGGGAGGTCACCTGATCATCCTAACTGAGCTACTCTGCAGGATACTAATCTCTGTCTGAAAGCAATTGTGTATAATATACCTTGCTCATGTTGATTTACACAGATATATTTTGTCCACCCCAAGGCCTCATGGGGAAAGTGATTTCTTGCCACATAAATGTACTTCCTGCTTCTGAGATATTTGACAATAGTAGGTGAATTAGGTAAGAAATTGAGCAGTGGTTATAGTCTGTACCTGTGGGAAAGACAACTCAGTTTCTTTAAATAATCTGTCTCTGCCTGTGCTCCTAAATTTGAGGTGTGCCTTTGAAAGTAGTGTGTCTGTCTTACACAGATGTATGTGAGGAATTTTGCTGTGAGTACACATTGCTGGATCATGTCCTACTTCCCAGCCACTAGCATCTCCCAGTCTTCCTTAGAGCTGCTCTCAATTCGTTCTCTATCCAGCCTGTGCTTGGGTTTGCCCTGATGCAGGTACAGGACCTTGCACTTGGCCTTATTGAACTTCATGAGATTCACAAAAAGGGGAAAGTAATTATCCACTATAGTGTCACTTTTGCTCTAAATATTCTTTGTAGACACAGACCCCTGAATATGCCTGCTTTTATGGACCACAGTGGTTGTGGCTTAAGGAATTAGACAGCCTTGTAGTTTGAAACTCTCCTTTTTCTTTTTGCAATTGCACGTTTTGATTCCCTTCCAAAAGTTATTAGCAGGTCTTTGCAGGATGTTCAGATGCCATGCAAGAGAGGAGACTCTCCTTCAGCAGGATATTTCTCTATAAAATTACAGCCTGATCTTTAAAGGACACTGTGAGAAGGACATGCTCTCTTCTACTTCTTCCATAGGTCTATGTACAGCAAGAAGTGTGTGTGGATGTTAAGTATCATGTATGCTTGCAATAAATCCTCTTGGGTGCAGCGTTTGGGGGGCTTTGTCCATTTCTTTATTTTGTGCTTTGCTGAATTTCATGAGCATTGCCGTGTCACAGGGTGAGTTTATCCTACCTGCAGGATGAGGTGTTAGTAAATGCACGTTTTCCTTTTGACTTAGCATGCATCCTAATTTTGTTACTGCAAGATGTGGAGTTGAACTTAGCATTACTGATGGAATGAGAGGAAGATGTGAGGGAAGTTGGCAGTGTGAGTGACACGTCTGGAGGGAAGGTAGGAGGCAGCAGAGGATAGTTCAGGCATCACCTTTGCAATCTTCAGCCACCACCTTCGCAATCTTCAGCCACCATGGATAAAACGCATCCAAGTCCATTCCCTTACTCTGAAATGGACAGATAAAAAGACAAATGAACTACCCTCTTACATATAAAGAGCCACAGTGGCCGAGGTGTCTGTAGTGGCGGGGGATCCTCATACAGAGGCACAGAGGCAGCAGGCAGCCAGGGCCCGGCCTGGCCCCAGCCCACAGCAGGGCAGCTGAGGGCACCGGCACAGCCCCAGGCCAGAGCGGGGCAGCTGGGGGCACGGGCACGGCCCCGGCCCAGAGCGGGGCAGGGCAGCTGAGGGCACCGGCACAGCCCCGGCCCAGAGCGGGGCAGCTGGGGGCACCGGCACAGCCCCAGCCCTGCGTGGGAGCACCTCCCTGGGGCTAGGGGCGAGTCCTGAGCCCATGGATGGGCTGAGCTTGGTTGGGCCCAGGGCTGGCTGGGGCAGGGCTGTGGAAGCTGCAGACCGGCCCTGCTGTGGCATGGCTGGGGCAGGAGCTGATGGACACAGGGGCCTGACCTGGAGCCCTGGGCCCTCCAGGCCTGGAACTGAAAATACAGAAGTGATGTTTCAAGTTCAGCATAGATAAAGCATTCGATGGCTAACGTGTTCTTGCTCTCTTTCTCAGAGGGTGTTTTGTACACTGTGTCTGCCTTGAATGGGTTTTCCTGTAAGAATATCTGCTGTTTCAGATAATCACAGACAGCAGGTAGAACTTTGGGTGTCAGCCTTGCTGCTCCAGTGCTAGTGAGAGTGGCTGGCTCCCAGCCAGCAAATGGATAGCTTGGAAGATAAGAAAATTAAAGAAACTCTTCCCACAGTGGAATAAATACTCCTGTTTTTTAACCAAAAAGTGGGATGTGAATAGATATGTATTTTCATTGTCGTTCAAGTGCGTGTATCCCTCAGCTCTCTGTTCCTAAATATAGTTTTGATTTTTTTGTGGACGCTGCAGTGGGTAACAAAAAAGTCTACAAGTTCTATAGTGCCTTTAAAAAGGTCTTTTTACAATTCTGTGGTGCCAAAAACCTGTAGACTTTTCAGTGTGAAATACTGTTCACTGAAAATTTTTGTGAATGTTCATGTTTAATGACAGCAAATAAGAGGGCTATGGAGCTATGTATTTATGGTCACAGTATTTAAAACACATCTGTGTATGCCCAACTTTAGAGTCTGTGCTGGGACACCTTGCCGACACTAAAAGAATGCATGCATTCAATAGTTTTAAGAAGTTGAAAGGCCTGAATAAATATGACAAATAGTATGAGGGCTTTCTCAGAGTTTGGTGGTTTTGGCGTTTTTTTTTCTGTTGCAGATTTTTACTGATAATTCAAGAAATGCAAAGGAAAGATATAAGATTATGTATTTATGGAAAGAACAAAGTAGAAGTGTGAGAAGTCCTTCATTCTCCAGAAATGGGTACCTGGTATATCCCAAAATTTTAACCTCTTTTCATATCTCCAAACTGAGAAAAAGTAAACCTACAGCTTTAAGATTGTAGGGCAGTAGCTCATTTCTCCAACTCACTGGTGGCACATCCTGTTACTGTGTAGGAGGCATAATCCATTAGTTGTCAGTTCCCATCTCTCTAAGGTCAGCTGCCTCAATTGTGGGAACCAGCTGACAGCTAATAGAAGTTGATTTTTTCTTCCCTGTATGTTGTTAGCAGGATTTCAATTAGTGCAATTAAATGTACCTGTTTTCTTGAGGCCTTGTTGGCTCTAAAAAGTGCTTCTTCAAACAACTTCGGTGCATCAGTTAGCCTAGCATTATTTTTCTTTTGTATGGCTTTTTAAAGGATATTTGATGGTATTTTTTCTGACTTGATCTCTTTTAGAGTTCTCAAGAGCAGTATCTATACATTTGACATTTCTATTCCTCTTTCTTAGGAGGGACATATCAGATACTGAATTTTTTGTTCTATCTGTCCGTCAGCAAGTGGATTTTGATTGTAATTTATCACAAGTTCTTTGGACAGCTCTTAGGGATGTAGTGTAAAGCCATTTTTTTTTTTTTTGGCTAGCATTTTGCTCTGGGCCAGAGAGCACGCTATACTCATGATATGTAAATGTGTGTGTTAGTTTTCCTTTGATCAGTCCTTTGGGAATAGAAATTCCTGATTACTGAGAAGCCTGTGGTGTTGTAATACTTATGATACTCTGAATCAGAAAAGGTATGTTTAAGTATTCTCCCCCCACCCTCGTCTGTCAGGGATTAAATAGCCCAGGCTGTTTTCCTATTGTCTTATGTCCCTGAACATAAATATTTGCACGAACTTGTTCTTTCTCTATATCCCTCTTCCAAAGCTCACCCCAAGTAATTGCTTTCTTGTCAGCTGGTGTCCTCTGATGTTGGGATGAGAGAACACTCCTAGAGCAGGAAAGCATCCCCATCAGTTTTTGGGCAGAGGAAGAGAGAGAGAAGAGCCAATATCCAGATTTTGAAGAGTGAACTCCACTGGCCATGGCAGGAAGGTGCTATGGGGCAGTACCCCTGAGGGTTCCTGGTGAGAAGCTTCAATTCTACTGCAGTGACCACCACCTGTGCCTGAAAAGCAGTGAAGAAGCTGCTTGGGCTGGTTGCTATATCAACGGTGCTCTCTTTGCCTGCAGAAAGCCAGGCTCTGGTTGGTATGGTAACCCTCCTCAGAGCACCCAAGGATGCTTGATGAGGAACAGGCTCTTTGGAGAAAGCACGGGGGTATCAGTGGAGGTGGAAGCTCCTGTGCCAAAGGGTATGAGGGGCAGGAAAAACCCATGCAATCCCATATTTATTTGGAAAATTGTTTTGTAGAATTAAGTGGGTTCTTGGAGGCTAAAATAACTCCTGTTTATAACACCATCCTTTTGTGTTTCAGTAGAAGAGGAAAACAGTAATGGTAATGACACCAAGACAGCGCGGATGTGTGGACGGTCACACTGACATCAGTGGGATTGAGCTGCTTTAGCATTTTCTTAATGGAAGAGTATTGTAGCCACATGCTTGGGAAAATATGTGCTGTTTTCAACCAGTCAGTACTGTAGAGGTTTTGCATAGTGTCAGAGAAAAGCCTGAGACAGGATCTTTTAGGTGAGATGAACCTTTACTGTAACAGCAGACAGGTCAAGAAGCATTGAAGAATGTGCTTTGGTGAACTAGAGTGGATGTGTGTCTGTCTGTGTGCATGCACAGGTCTCCTTCACTCAGGCTGCCCAGGAACTACATCTATTGCCAGAGACGTTCTGATCAGGCACTTTTCCTGTAAAAGAGTTGCAGAACAACAGACTTTGGTGGCTTTCTCCATTTTCTGGCAATTAAATAAGAAACTGTATTGTTTAGACATTGGACAACTCAAAATGTCAACAAGTAAAATATAATGTAAAAATACAGGTTTCAGGCATTAGGCTGCCCAGGGAAGTGGTGGAATCACCATTTCTGGAAGTGTTTAAAAGGCATATGGGGATAAGGTTTTGTGCTGAACTTGGTGGTTAGTGGTTTGACTCAGTGATCTTAGAGGTCTTTTCCAGCATTAATGATTCTGTGACTCTAAATTATTTCATTAATAAAATTTTTCTTTAATGTGAAAGTTGCTGTAGCGATTAGAAAGTTTTGAATGCTGATTAAAATGTTTATGTGATCATCTCACACAACTGAATAGCATTGCTGGTAAATTCTGATTCCTTTTGGTTAACCTTTTTGCATATATCTTTGTTAAACTCACATTTAGCTATGTGAATTAATGGGTGCATTAATCTATTTGTCAGGTCTCTTCTGAATATGGTAGGGTGACAGATTTACAGATATGTTGTCAAAGCATAGGTTTCATGAGTTTGGCTTTGCAACTCACTTTGGGCTTATTGGGAAGAATATAATTCAATCATCAGTGGTGCAGAAATAGCTCTTTATACTACAGGAGCCATAATTTTTGAAATTGTGTAGAATGTAAGGGAAGAGACTTTGAAAATATTAAAGAGACTAAGGCATGGATTTTCAATAAATCTGTTTATGCCCTGAATGAGTACTTACTTTATTAACTCATCAAAATTAAACAATCCAAAACCTGATGGTAATAATCATATTTGTCTTTTGGCCAAACAAAGCCAAAACAAGGATGTGAATTTACATCCAAATGCAAATTTAAATCAGGAAACTGCATTTCAGGTAGGCACAAGGCTATCTTCACAAGCAGTGAAATAGTTCTTAATAATTTTTTCCAACATTTCCAGTAATTTTCAATGTATTCTTTCACATAAGCAATTTCTTTTGCGTAGTTGCCATATTAACAGTATTCCATCTTAATTAGTAGTTGCAGTCATTTTGAAAGAACACTTTTACAGCTAATAGAAAACTTGTAACATCCCTGATACATAATATAGTAAGACAGCAAAGTGATAGTCAGATTTAGAGTCTTATTGCTGCTATAATTGTGTTAATTTTATTTTGATTAGCAAACTATATTTTAGAATTTTTCTTGCACTGTTATTGAGTGGAGAAGATAACAAGCCCTGTAATAGAAAACAAGTAATAGTTTCCTTTACTATCACGGCATATTGGTATTTTTCATTCATTGGCCTTATAGTCAGTGCATTAGGTACTGTACATTATCTGTCTGAAGTGGCTTTTTAGGAGTGGGTTAGTTGTGTTTCCTGCATGGTATGCTCAGTCCAAGAGAGACACATAATGTAGAAAATGCTTAAAAATTTCTTTGTACATGGTTAGCACATACAATATTTGTTAGTCTATAATTCTTGCCTAAGATGTATTACAATTACAAGCAGCACACATGAAGAAGTATTATACAGATGTATTATACATTATTTAAATGGTGATATCAGCCTCTTTATTTTTGTATCTAAATGTCTTACCTTGATAATATCCAAAGTATTATCTACTATTTGAGGTTTTTAATTCTGCTTTCCACTCCCCTTGACCAGGGAAAACTATATTGAAAGAACAGCCCTCACACCTTTTTGTTTGCCTTTCCATCTAGTGTGGCATTGTTGCCATGCTAGAAATTCAAGGCTGCCCAGCACTGTCCTTTGTCCTTGTAGGAAGTTTCAGGGCCTTTAAATGCACAAAAGAAAGATCATGTTGCCTGTGCAGCCCAGCTTTTCCCATTTTGAGGGCATTTCACCTGTACTTGAGAAGCACTGCATTTGTTGCCTGTCAGAGCTTTGAGTGATTTTGTTACCATGCTTGACCTGAAGTGTCTTATTACTGTGAGGATCTGGAGAGGTAAATGTTGAATGTTGCATTGTGTTGTTTGAGGGAGTAAAATATGTTTTATAGAGGTCTTTGCTGCTGAGAAAATTGTCCACTGCTCTTCGCAGTAGTTTGAATTTCCTAAAGCTGGCAGCTCTGTGTCATCTTTGACACAGAATAGCACCCTAATGCAGTAGCTGTAGTGAGATGAATATCGATTCTGGCTTTAGACATCTACCCTCTTAACCTCTGTATCAGAGCTAGTCATCATAAGCTCCCTGGAGGGAGATGGCCCTTAAAAACTTCGTGGACTACTTACTGAGTGGTAAAAGTTCCATTTCTCATTTACCTGAAATATCTAGTTCATGTTTGCCATCTACACTCAAACCATTTTTGCATTTTCCTCTGGGGTCTAGACTAGAGAAAAACTTTATACATACAGAATCTTGAAAATTAGTTAATCAAAGAATGAGAACTGGTATCCATATGGGTTTTAAAAATTACAGTTTCTGCACATAGTGAGTGACTTGGGTGGAGTCACCCTAAGGAACTGGCCTTTCTTGCTCATTGGTCATTCCTTGCACAGCCAGGCAGTTTCAGTGCAGTTCTTATACAAGCTTGCTGCTCCTTTTTTTTTTTTTTTTTTTTTTT